>JADDOH010024839.1:0-270700 GCA_016648135.1 Agrypnia vestita
GGGCCGCCCTTATCCGAGGGCGCAGGGAACGGGAATATTGAAAGTGTTATCACGATTTTGTGTGATAATGAGGTGGGTGCTTACCCTGACAGAGAGGGTAGTTTTTTACACGACAACGCTTATCTAGGCAAAATTAAATCAAGGATTTCGCTCCCTTATTTTATTTTTGCGAGATCGAAGATTGCGTTTAATCTGTTTAATTTTGTCGAACCTTACTTGGGTGGTTTGAAATCATCGAATATCAGGAAAAAACAATTAAAGTTCCTACGTAATATACGATGAATACCGAGGAAAATCTATTTTCGAAATGTATACAAAAAATGTAGCAAACTAGGGCATGCACTAGGTACCGGTTTTCGTGAAACCGATATATTGGAAAATATATTTGTATAATTTATTATATATTTATCCAACTATATCATAAGTTGTCTAAATATCGGTCAAGAACATGCTTAAGCAAGTTATAAAATAAAATAAAAGTGCACTGGTAACTCAATGCACTATCAACACAATGAACGATTTAGTAGAGACAATGAGAAGAACCAAGCCTCGGAACACAGTGGATCCAAAAAACTTACTAAAGCGCGAAAAAGGATAAAACGATTTCAGAAACAAAATTTAACAAGGATAGCCTGCTGGAACATTATGTCATGGAACGGAAGAAAACAGGAAGTAATTGCAGAGTTAGATCATCATAACATAGACATCTGTGGCATATCTGAAACAAAGAAGAAAGGCAAGGGTACCTCAAAACACTCAAACTATGTTCTCGTATACAGTGGAAAAGAAAAACATCAACGGGCCAGCTCAGGTGTCGGTATCCTCTTGCATGAAAAGTATGAAGACTCCATTGATAATATTGAATACATCAACCATAGAATACTTAAAATATCACTAAAAGTAGAAAACATCTTAACAAATATAATAAGCGTATATGCCCCTGACATTACAAAACCTTTAGAAGAATCTGAAGAGTTCTACGCACAGCTGCAAGATACAATAAACCAAATATCAGCAACAGAGAAAATAATTATGCTAGGTGATTTTAACGCCAGGATTGGAGACACAATTCTAGCAGGCAACAAACAAAGATTCAACGAATCTACTTTAAATCAAAACGGCGAAATGCTGTTAGATATATGTGCGCGAAACGAAATGAGAATATGCAATACATATTTCCCACATAACATGCAACATAAATACACATTTGAAAACACAAGGGGAGATAAATCCGTAATCGACTACATAATAACGAATAGAAATATCCATCCCAACTACAATAAATGATGTCAGAGTACTATCCTCGGCAAATATAGGTTTCGATCATCATCTAGTTCTCTGCAAAATGAAACTGAAGCGACCAAAGAGAAGACGCAAGAAACCTAAATACATCTCAAAACTCAATCTACAATCAATGGAGAATGATAGCACAAGAGGACTTTATGTCAACAGAGTGACCGATAAAATGAATCAAAATGGGGTGACCGAAAGTGACAGCGTAGAAGATGCTTGGCAAAAGATTAAAACTAACATCAACAATGCTGTAGATGAGGCCCTAGGAAGAAAAAGAGTAAATGTGAATGCTGAACCTAATAAGAGACCATGGTATAATGAGAAAGTAAAAAACATAGCAAGGGAAAAGAGGGATAGTTATCTGATGTATAGAAGCAACCCCACATCAGAAGAATACAGAAAGTATAAATCCGTACGAAACAGGGTCAATGCTGAAATAGATAAAATAAAGAAGGAATACTGGCTAAAATTTACCAGAGACATGGAGAGAGATCTTTACGGAGCACAGCGAAGGGTATGGAACATGCTTAGAAAACAAAAAAGCCTATAAATGAATACATACAAACAAATAAAATATATATAACTGAGTGGGAAAACTATTTTGAAAACTTGCTTGGGAGTGCTAACCAAGCGAGAACTGTCACGCTGGACGATGGCCATGACGAAGGATCAAACGTGATCCTGAGCAAGAACGAAGTGATTTCAGCCATAAAGAAGTTAAAAAATAGTAAATCTCCCGGAATAGATGAAATCCCAAACGAACTCATAAAATATGGAGGCATAAAGGTAGCGAAAGTATTAAATAAACTTTTCAACAAAATCTTAGAGCAATCTGAAATACCAAACGAATGGAAACTGAGTATCACCATCCCTATTTTTAAGAAAGGCTCCAAAACAAACCCGGAAAATTATAGAGGAATATCTCTTTTATGCGCATCGCAAAAACTCTTCACAAGCATTGTAAAAACAAAACTGGAGAACATAATTCAAAATTGTGATGAACAGCAAGGTTTCAGAAAAAACCGGTCTACCACTGACGCAATATTCGTGGTAAGACAAATAAGGGAAAAATCCATTGAATATAATAAACCGGCGTATATGTGTTTTGTTGACCTCACAAAAGCCTTTGACAGAGTGCTTCTAGAAGATGTTATAGATATCCTAACGGAAAAAGATGTACCACTACCCATCATCAAGGCTATTCATAACTTGAGTACTAACAACAAAATGCGCATAAAAGTAAACAATGATCTATCGAAAGAAATCCCAGCCGCAGTAGGCATCAGACAGGGAGATAGCTTGAGCTCCTTCTTATTCAACATCATCATGGATAAGCTAATAGAAGATGTCAAAACAATGAATCTAGGCTACAACATGGGAGACAAACAGATAGATATAATATGCTATGCTGATGATGCGGTATTAATAGCCAACTCCGAAGACGATCTTCAAAAACTTCTGCACAAATTCCATACATCTTCACAAAGATTCAACATGAAAATCTCCGTAGCTAAGACTAAGAGCATGGTAACATCGAAACTGCCAATACCATGCGAGCTTGCAATTGACGATAAAATAATAGAGCAAGTAACGAGCTTCAAGTACTTGGGTGTCGAGATATCCAGCAGTAACGACCTCTACGAAGAAGTAAGAGAGCAAACAAAGCCGCAACTATTGCTGGATGCTTGAGAAATGCTGTCTGGAGAAACGAACATATGCTCAAGGAGAGCAAAGTGAAGATATACAAAACCTGTGTCCGCCCAATCATGACGTACGGTATCGAGACAAGGGCTGACACTACCAGAACAAAAAATCTCCTAAGAATAACTGAGATGAAGACTCTCCGACCCATTGCGGGACTGACAATCCGAGACCGAGTGAGGAATTCCGAAATACGAAGGACCTGTGACGTCGAGAATATTATCCGATGGGGAAGATCTAGAAGACGTTACTGGAGAGATCATGTGGAGAGAGCTTGTACTGAGAGAGTAGTGAGCATAGCAGCGAACAAGCTGCCGTCTGGTACCAGACTCCCAGGAAGACCGCATAAAAGATGGCGAGATAGCTGGACATCTGTATCCCAAGAACAGGCTCCGAGCAACGACAGGACGCAGTTCTAGATGAAGCAGAAGAAGAAGAAGAATGAGAAGAAACTTGATCTACTTCAGTGAAGAAAGATTTCGAGGGAAATACTGTAATTCCTTCATTGTAGATTTTGACGATTTTTAAATGATTTGAGTGTATTATATCCTAAAATCTTCAAAAGATCTAGACATTTTTTACACAGTTACTTTGTAGGACCCTGCATTACTAATTACTACCGTCGTCATCTTCTCCCCCGATATAAACATGTATTAAATTTTATTCCATCCGTTCGAAATTTTCTAAATCAAGCTCTAGGATCTCGAGGATAATAAAGTCAAACTCCTCCCTTCCCCGGATATCTCATCAACTGCACCAAAATTTGCATACATCGTTAGCCTTTGGGACCTTGACAAAACAAAGCCACCACACTGCCTTCGTCCCGAGTACACTCACCGCTTTGGGGTAAATCTATCTGAATCCGCTAAAAGTACTGTAAAATACACAAAACATACTACAGTTTTTTTGAAAATATATTACGCATTTTAACAAAAAATATTTTACAGTATGAACGAGGAAAGGATGGTTAAGAAAATATATGAGGCGAGTGTTGAAGGCAACAGGAATATAGGGCGTCCGCAAAAAACCTGGCATGACCAGATACAGCAAGTGTTTGAGGTTGGCCCCGTTAAAAGCCGCAATAACCGTGGAACTTGTATGAGAAGATGTACGAAAAGTGATGTGCCAGGATAGAAGAGTGTGGCGTTCAATCATCTCTGCCTACCCCTGGGGGGAAAGGGCATGATGGTTAGTTAGTTAGTTAGTTAGTTCACTCTTAAGCAGACTTAATAATAATAATAAACTTTATTCCTGTATGTGGGGAGGTTAATGCAGCCCCACACATTCCATATAAGTATACATAATATGTTAAATTGTGATACAAGCGATATTAAAATAAATAAAAATTTTAATGTCACCATAAAGTTCAAGCCTTCATTCAGAAGAAAAAATATTTTTCGAACAATTAATACAAGCGATATATGAAAATACTAGCTGTGCCCGCGCAGCTTCGCAAGTGTAGATTTTTAGTAACTTTTTGTCATATTTTATCAATTTTTGTATTTACTAACCTTAACAAAAAGATATATTATGTCATTGCGGACTTTTTATAGTATTTTTTGAGTTCTACTTATTCTTCACTATAGAAAGTATGTCAATATCTCTTACCGTTAAGGCAGTGTACGACAGCTATCGACAATGTTTTCGTCGACTTTAGTTGTAAAATAGGTCACCACAAAAAAACCTTTTATTTTAACGGGATAATATTATATAAACTATGTTCACCCCAAAATTCATTCTAAATATTGCTGAAAGAATTTTTGAAATCGGATGAGTAGTTTTGGATCCATACTCATACATCCAAACTTACAAACTTTATCTCTTTAAGATAAGAGGGTATAGATCAGAGAATAATAGATATATTTTTCTTTGAAATGGATATATAAACGTAAATTATCACATGCAGATACATACAAGGTAAGATGAATAAAAAAATAAGGTAAATAGCGATAATTATTCAAATTAATAGGACATGCAAAGTAAGAAAGACATGGAGAGATGCGAAAAAGTAAGTATTAAAGTAATAATTATTAACATTAAAAGGAAGCGTTAGTAAGTAAATAGGATGTATAAAATTTAAGTTGGCGACTCATTAAGATCCAACGCGTAATTTATGAAATTGAGCCAACTGCCCTGCAAAAGTTTTGGAAAATATTAACAAAAGGGACAGGGTATGCCAGCACAGCCTAGGCGGTCATTTAGCCGACATCGCAATCATCTCAATTGGTCTACAATATAATACGCCATAACATTCATGTTATATCTCTACTTTATAATGTTGTTTTTCATTTTCACTCATCTTAGTACCTGAAATCGAAATTAAATATTCTATCAAACTGAGGTGAGCCCTGTAATACCCAACATACGTTCCCTATGTTTCCCTATATAAATAGCTTAGAAATATATCATCATCATCACTCTTGGCTCTACAACCCCTGGTGGATCTTGGCCTCCTCAAGAGTCTTCCTCCACTCATCTCGGTCTAGTGTCAGCTCTCTCCAGTTCCGAAGCTCCAAGGCAGAGATGACTTTGAGGACGTTGTCGCCCCACAACATAAATCCCTATATAAATACATATATCCCTATATAAATAGCTTCGTCTCTGTGAGAGATCTATAATTTATCTTAGTAAAATAATTGCTGATATGATTTTGGTATTTTTTTTTATTAAATACAAAGCATTATATATTTACATATTTGATATATAAAAATAATTTAGGTACATAATTTTTTTTTGTTAATATTAAGATTTTCGCGGGTAAAAGATGAAGGATTATTTTCCAGGATAACCCGCGTTTGTAGTCTTGAGAATGACTGTTATATTGTACCCAACGTTTCGGACAGATAGCACTGGCCATTTTCAAAGGTATTTTGCGCCTTGTATTTCGAGTTCTGTTTTGAATTGATGGCAAGCACACCCGTTCACTCCAAAAGTCGAGATCCAAGTGAAGCCAAATGCGAGGCTAATTGCTGAATTTACTTTGTGACCTGGTAATTCTTCTATTAGAAAAGTTAAATCACAAAGTAAATTCAGCAATTAGCCTCGTTAAATCACAAATTTAGTTAAATCACAATCTAACTAAATTTCGACTTCTGGAGTGAACGGGTGTGCTTGCCATCAATTCAAAACAGAACTCGAAATACAAGGCGCAAAATCCATTTGAAAATGGCCAGTGCTCTCTGTCCGAAACGTTGGGTACAATATAACAGTCTTTCTCAAGACTACAATACGCGGGTTATCCTAGAAAATAATCCTTCATATATATATATATATATATTAGGTCCTTACATATGAAATTGGCGTTTAGTATGGGAGGAACATAAAGCCGATTTTTTTTTATTATAATATTTTTATTTAATCAAAGTATGTACCATTGCTATCTATGCACTTTTGCCATCTCATAGGTAGTTCATCGATCCCTTTACTAAAAAAACCATTCGGACGGGAATCAATAAAATCTTTGAAGGCGGTTTGGACTGCCCCATCGGAGTTGAATTTTTTCCTTTGCAAGAAGTTATCCAAATTTCGAAAAAAAATGGTAATCTGTTGGGGCAAGGTCCGGAGAGTACGGTGGATGTCTTAGACATTCCAATTGAAGCTCCTCTAATTTGGTAGCCGTCTGTTGTGCAGTGTGTGGTCTAGCGTTATCATGAAGCAGCAGTGGCCTAGAGCGATTAACCAGCCTCGGTTGTTTAGCAGCTATCTTTTCCATCATGGTTTGCAGTTGCTGACAATAGACATCTGCCGTAATCATATGGCCAGATTTAAGATTTAAAATCCCTTCATTATTGTGCTGGTTGAGTAATGCAACGCAGCAGTCAACGCGCGTTTGTTGATTTGCTTCACTCAATTCGTGAGGTACCCACCTTTCAAGCTTTTTCACCTTACCAATTTGCTTCAAGTGGATTAAAACAGTTTTATCACTAACACCGCAGCCTGCAGCTAACTCGGATGTGGTTTGCGATGGATCCGCTTCCACAATAGCCTTCAATTCTTCATTATCAACTTTGGTCTCCGGCCGTCCACGGGGCTTGTTCTGCAGGTCGAAATTTCCAGAACGAAAACGTTGGAACCAAAAACGCACTGTGTTTTCTTTTGCGGCACCGTCGCCATACACATCATTAATCCTTCGAGCCGTTTCTTGCAGCACTGGTGCCACGGTGGAACTCGTACTCGTAAATAACGCGATATTTCAAGTTTTTCATTTTGTAAACTGAGTGACGCAAAGAAAAAAACAATTGAGGAAAAAACAAATGAATTATAATTTTCAAAACACAAATACATGAGTAAATAGCTGTATAAATTTGGATTTGGAATTCCTAACCAAAGAGAAGATATTTGAGATCAAATTTGCCAGTACGGCAAAACATCAATTTCATATGTAAGGACCTAATATATATATATATATATATATATATATATATATATATTTATATATATATTATATATATATATATATATATATATATAATACATATATAGAATTTCTATATATATATATATATATAATATATATATATATATATATATATATATTATATATCTTTATATGTATATATATATTTATTTATTTTTTATTTTTTAGTACATAAATATATATTTATATGTTTTCTTTTTGCGGATGATTTTTTTGCATATTAAATTTGATAAATCAATAATTGTTCTCCTGTTTGCAAAAACACTCGGATTTAATCTTCTCACGTCTCGGCAAGTATGCAGCGCCGGGTTCGCGCTTTCTCCGGCTCCATACGGGTTTCCCGTCACGTCCCAGCGGCGAGTCTAAAACACTGCGGTTCAAATAATAATATTGCATTTCTTACCCAACTTTCTGGAAGGATCTCCATCTTCAAAGAAAGGTTTGAAAAAACCACCCTTCCGATGCGTCCGGGCGGTGGAAACTTTGCCTTGTAATATTGGTTTTAGTCGCCCTTTTTGAAAGGAGGTTTTTTTAAGTCTGCAAAATAAGTCAAAGCTTTATGGTAGAACTCGACGAGCAGCGAGTAAATCAAATAGAATTAGGGGTGGCTTTGGAAAAAAACTTTACCCCACGGGTACAGGGTGTCGATAAACACGCCAAATTATGGCGCGCTTCAAACAATGAAAATTAGTATACACTTATTAAAATACTAGCTTTAACCCGTCAAAAATGATGGTTCGTTTGTATGTCGGTTCCTAAGTAATAAGTATTTATTTATTTATATAAAAAAGATACGAAAGAAACGAAAAAAATAATGAAAAAAAAATTCGTTAAGAAGAAAGGAAAAAAATCCGTTAAAGATGTTACGGACGTTACACGAAGTTACGGGGACAGACTGATAGATGGACGGAAGGACAGCGAAATTATTATAATTGGGATTGCATCAAGCCTGTGACATTTTATACTTGCTAGATTGTAGCGAAATAATTTTCAGATTTTTAATTTATGTTCATTGCGTTAATTTTTTGTTGGATATGATGTGTTTTTTTTTAAAAAACTAACATTGCAACATTTTTTTTGTTTTTGAAATTAATAAATCTCATCGTATTTTTATTTGATCAACAAATAGTTTTATATGACGAAAAGAAAATAAAAAATATTTACCGTTCGAAAAATATTTTTTCTTCTGTATGAAGGCTTGAACTTTGTGGTGACATTATTATTAAAATAAAATAAAAATCACTTTGTTTTCACCACTTTATTATATTAAACAATTGGTCTTATTCTTCTAATACATACCTAAAGCATTCATTCAGTATCTTATATGCAGCAGCTCAACATATACCTTGGATTTTTCAGTCAGGGTGACTTCTTTCAAGCAATCTTCTGCTTGCAATTAAGCCTTTTGAGATGCAGGATCTCATTTTTTTCTGGATATCTCATGATATGGGCGAAGTTTTGTTGTTTAAGGGATGTCTTTTTCTTTTGAATCTGGATCAACATATTGATATTAGTATTATAAATAAAGAATAAATAAAATAATAATATTTTAACCCAAGAAACCCATGTTATTTTTAGAAGCCATCACAAAGCAAATATTTTATGTCACTTTAAAATTATTTCAGTAAGTAACCTAACCTAATCCATTTAATTTACATCTATTTTTACTTCTATTTTTTAACTTTTACTATTAAAGTAGGTATATCTCTTTTATTTACTTCAATTAAGATTTCCATTTGTGCTTCTAACATACATACTGTAAGAGACTGAATTATATTACTTTGATTATATTACACTGTAAGCTCTCTTAAAATACAAGCAGTTCTGTTTTATTAGAAAGATAGCACCTAAATGATTTGATTGTCTCAACTATCAATATGTTTCAATATTAACCGACCTATCATCAGGCTATTCCTATAAAGGATGCCACATTTTACTTTCCAATAACCCAATTTTGCCTGGTTCACTTTCATTTATCTTGTCTTCCTACCTGAATATGCCAGATCTTTTGCGAACGTCCTCTGTTCCTGTTGCTTACACGTATGGATTTTCTTAATAACAACTTATTTTCTTCAACATCCCCTCTACACCCATATGATCATGTCAATCATATGAGATGATTTCATCTAAGCCTTTCTCATTCCATTAACTATGCAAAAATTTCTTAATAATCTTAATTCACTACAAATGGAGGCAAATGAAACATTTGAAATTTTAAAATTTTATTCATTAACAAATATCACTTAATATGATTAAATCGGAGCACCGTGCTTGAGTTCCACACTAATTTCGCAATTCGCACTAATTATCACTCTTGAATATTCAACTTGTCTCTGATATACTGATGCACGTTATTATTATTATTATTATTTAATTATTATTATTATTTCGCACTAAAAATACATAAGACGTCCATCGATTATCTCGGGTCATTTTGCACGGGTTCGCCGTAACAACACCACAGAAAACTGTGGTATTGTTAAAACAACTGTGTGCAAAGCTTCGACAAAACTTGTGAAAATTCGAGAATGATCAACTGACTTCTTCACGCTTCTAGTGATTACCAATTCATTTTAAAACCTGTAGAGTTCTGTACATTCCTCGATTAAGTGCGAATCCTTCCACATCTACCATCTCGTGGCAATACCTACTATAATTGAAACAATAATTGAATAGTTACCAATCCGCTCACAAATATTCGCCACGTGATTAATAATACTTGAGAGCTTTACAAACAGTCACCGAGTTTAAACAGCTTGATTTAAATCATATACTTATGTATTGGGTTTGGGCTTTATATACATAACTTTATGTGTTGCGGTAAACATCTGAAAATCATAATTGATTTATTAAATTAAGTATTCTTAAACAAAAAGAAGAACATTGTTATTTCAAATGTTCAGACAGCACTCATTAATATGTATAACTAGCTGTTCGTACCTGGCGTTGCACGGGTTAAGGATTAAGTTGAAAATAAATCTGTTAGAGTAAACAAAGATTCGATTAGAATGGTATAGATTTGCATAAAAAATATATCAGGGGGAGGGGAAAGGATAAAAGAATAGAAGGGAAATGACACCTGTGTTACCCACCGAGTCCAAAAAATAAGTTTCCAAATTTTGAGTCCGATCGGTCAAACGGTACAGATTTTCACCTAAAATATATCAAGAGGAGGAAAATGGGTAAAAAATTGGGGAGAAATGTCGCCTATGTTACCCGCCGAGTCCTAAAGAATAAGTTTTCAAATTTTGAGTCCGTTCGGTCAAACAGCACAGATTGGCATCGAAAATATATCAGGGGAGAAGGGGTAAAATAATAGGGGGGAAATATCGCCTATGTTACCCGCCGGATCCTAAAGCATAAATATGCAAAATTTGAATCGAGTCTAATAGAATATTGATAATTATGTAATATATTCTTAGGTTGTGTTCCAAAAATAAAATACTCGAAGGTGTATATAGAACTGAACCAAGCATTTCTTATTAGCATTTTACAATTGTGATGAAAGTATATATTCTATACATATTTTCCCCACTATCCACCTCCTGCCTGAATTAAAATGAATAATGAAAAATTGATATTATTTAGAGGTTTTGCAAAAAAATAGCACATTCCCCCACAAACTACTTTTCATTTCTTTTTTCTTAATTTTCTTTGCAAGTAAATCTGTTACCCGGGCAACGCTGAGTACGGATCGCTAGTTGTGTCAATTGTACTCGTATTATATTTGTTCTCGATATTTCAGAACAACGTAAATTCATGAAATTTAGGATCAACACATGCATAGGTACAAATCGGATTGTAAAATTAAATTTTTAATATCGTGAATTTTATTATTTTACTATTACTATTTTTTTAATTACAGAAATTAAAATATGGACAATTGAAGTTTTTGAAGCCATTGAATTGCTGTATGAATAATTATATTTTGAAATATCCATAAAAGAAATTCTATGAATTTTTCTCATTTCGGGAATATCGAGATATATAAATTTGACCCTTTTTTAATTATCTTTTTAATGACGTGCTGCCCAGGTGTTATAAATATTATTTCCGTAATCAAATAATTATTATATTGGGAAAATAACGTTGCTGACTGCAACATTGCAAGAGATTTTTTTTAATATTTATATTATATGTGACGTATGTTATAAATTCGATCAAAATATTTTTTTATCAAGTAACTTACTAAGGAGTATTGAAATATAATCCTAGGTTTTGTCTGAATCAAGTACTCGATCTCTCCACTCCTCTCTATCACCTGCCAGCCTCTTTTCTTTTCTTGGTAGGTGCTACAGCGCACATCTACGATAACCTGGTCTATGTATGTTTTGATCTCGGGTAGCCTCTACGATTATTGCCTTCAATATTTCCCTCGACGACGGTAAAAAGCAGGCCTGTGTGTCTTATGTTACGGCCTATCCAGTTCGCCCGTTGTAGGGCGATTATTGTTTTGTAAAAGTTAAACTCATATTGAAGACTTGAATCTTTGGATACTATAATTTTATCTCTCATTGTATTTACACCATATAAACTTGACATCATATGTCAGGTTTATATGGTGTAAAAGAGCTGATTTTGCAGTTAGTTTTCAGACTAGATTGGACAATTTCCCAGAAGACCGACCCAAAAACATGATCTAAGAATTTAAACTAACAAAATACGTTGATATTTAGTTTAATCTTCCATATTTTTGATGTGTAACATCTTTTCTCTCGCTTTCCTGCAATCTGTGGCAGTTATTTCGTGAAAAAGGACGGAAAAACGTAACAGGAAATAAGACGCGCTAATTTTTTTTTTTTAATATAATAAATAGACATGTGAACACGGAAAACGTGTCACATCAACATTCTTACTATTTTTTAAACTAAGCTAAACGCTTGTAGCTTGATCTCGCTAGTAGCTTTAATTTAACCGCGGAGCACGCGCGATGGACAAAAAATCATCGTTTATAAACAGATCAATGTCCAGCAAGTGCCATCACAGCGACGACGCACACTACCAGCCAATGCATCTGATTTTGTATATATGTTGCAAAGCTAGTGTCAAACGTGTGGATGTTTAACTTTGATATATTTTGGCTTATATCTTCGAAACCCTCAATGATTAACATTCTCAAATTTTATGTAATTTATGTGATTATTTTTAAATATTTATTCTAAGTTTTTGTACAATGTGTATGACGGCACACTAACGCCATCTATGAAAATAAAGAAAAACATATAATTGACCAAACACATTTCTAAACAAAATGCGTATAAAGATATACGGTACCTACCTAGTGCGGCAAAATTCAATAATAAATAAATGCACATACATTTTCTTTACTTGAATTTACAAATTAATTAAGGTATTTTTTAAATGTTGTTAAAATTCTTTGCTTGCCTTTAAACAAATGCTCAATTGATATTTTTAATTGTGAGATTTACAATTAAAAATAAAAGTATAGACAGTATTGATAAGTTAATGCTGCTCAATTGATATTATTAATTGTGAGATGTCAAATGCTACACATTATATTCGACTACTCTAAGGTTCGCTTGTTTTTTTATATAGGGCTCATTACAGAGATATTTTTTTATTGTTTTTTGATGTAATTATAAGAAAAAAACTTTTGTTTACGAAAATATTACGCGTTTTACAGGTTAGATTCATTTTACATACTGTCTAAGACTGGAATTCAGAGTCAATACTATACTTAGTCATTTGAAGGTTAAGGTACGCCTTAAAAGCATAATTTTCAGTACAAAGTAACACTTTTAAGGTGTACCTTAACCTTTACATCATCTAAGTATTGACTCTCAATTTGGGCTTAAATATCTGAAAAACAGTATTTATTTTGTTCTATGTAGATTATAGGTTTTATAAATTTATCAAAGCATGAAGTAAAAAGTATTACCTGAAGCGTAAAAAAACGTTCAATCCCCTTAAATGTTTTCTACAAATTTATTATCGTGTCGTAACAGTAGAGTTAAAAAGTTACATACTCTGTCCATACCGCATTTTTAACCATTTTTTTTTTAATATATTTAAATTTCTGTATTGAAAATAAAAATATTACATCATTCATTTTACATTGAATATTATATTTTTTTATACATGTTTAACAGTCTCCAGTAAAGTAATACTTGTGTTTGGGAGTATTTGTAAATTTAAAGCCGCAGAAAACGGTCAAACCACTTTTTTTTAGTTTTAGTGATGACCGTGATGCGGCCGTGATAAATGGTAAGACAAATATTGATTTACAAAAAAACTATATTACTTGGAGCTTGAACGTTTTGGCACATTAAGATATCACATTGAGCTATCCAAACCCGTATATAACACATTTTTAGCTTTTTGTAACTAACTCTAATTTTGAATCGGAAATTTTGTGATACCAATGTCCTAATCTCAAAAGTTATGGAGGAAAACGACACCATTTCCATTTTTTTTTCAATATTTCTGACCTTATGTAAAAGCTTGACTATCATTAAACTTATATCGAATATTAAAAAATCTTTTCTCTTAAAACAAGTCAAATATAAGTAGTAGCTGTTGTCTTAATACTTAAAACAAGTCAAATAGAGTAGCTTGTTGGTCTTGTGGTTAGGATACTCGCCTCGTGATCCAAAGGTCGCGGGTTCGAACCTCACTCCAGACTAGCAAGTTAGTCCTATTTTCATAGCACAAGCGTTTAGCTTAGTTTGAAAATAGTAAGAAAATTGATGTGACACGTATTCCGTGTTCGCATCTCTATTTAAAAAAAAACGACTATTTAAACCATACAGAAATACATACAATACATTGATGATAGAACATTTACAACACATAAGTAATTTTTTATTCAATATTTCTGACCTTATGTAAAAGCTGGACTATCATTAAACTTATATCGAATATAAAAAAATCGTTTCCCTTAAAACAAGTCAAATAAAACTCTTTAAATCTTGCAGAAATTTCAATACATTGATGATAGAACATTTTCAACTCATAATTAAGACTGAAATCAACCGGTTAGTATTGCGGACTAGCTCTGTTGCACCCCGTATATATTAACAAGTGATTCATCAAGCGTTATTCGATGCATAGTAAAACATGAACATCATATATGATGATCAGCGTTCTAGTGGTGAAGCTATGGCATGTCGATAAGTTCAAATACCTCAGAGAGGAATTTCCAGAGACGCCAGACAGAGAGGTGAAATAGATAAAATAATCGGGGTTGCTAGTAATTACGTTCGCTTTATAGGGGGATAGTAAAGATGTGTAACGAGATACTAAAAATAATTTACGCACTGTTCGAACCTCTGGCAATACGTCACTTGGAACAACACTGTAGAAGAATCGAGAACGGCCCATAACAATCTAGGGTCATCTGCAACCTTCGGGGAACATCTACAAATGTCTAGAAATACCTGATACAACCAAGTGAAGTGTGCATGTACGAGTCACCTACATTGCAAAATAGTGTAATTTAAAGAATTAATTAATTCGTGTTAAGTGGCTTTGTACATTGAATAATTAGTTAATCATGAATAAATAAATCGCTTATTAATTTCCAGTGTTTTCATTCATTTAAGATAATTGACAGATATATGATTTAAGTATCAATACCGCCTGACTGGTATATTTAAATATGTGATATTAAAACTGCATGCTACCGAAATGCCGAAATGAATATAAGTTTATTAGGAATAACATAACCATGAAAGACAGGATCCTTCTGTTAAAATCAAATGCTGCATTGAGTGAGAAAAATATGTTGCATTCATGATCTCAACCTTAGAGTAGGAATGCGAATGGTCAGTGTTCTTAAAATTGTTTTAAGGAATGGAAGGATGGACGCTTACCAAATAATGGATGAATGAAATTGTGAATGTTTAAGGTGATCAATAGAAATTATTCTAGTAGATATATTACCTGAATACAATGTGATTTTTCATATCTCATATAAAGGTTCTCAGCTAAATTACCAATGTAATTTTTAACCCAATCCCATATTAGTTTCATATCTACCAATATTTCAAACTTAAATAGATTCTATAAGGATTCGATTCATCAAGCTCAGATACAACAAAATTGAGCATTCAGAAAAAATTGACGTCTGTTTAATAACAATGCAGTTGAAAGGTAATTACGATAAAAGAATTTTAATATTAATCAAGATAAAAAAAGTTTTTACACCTATCATAATTAGACTTAAGGACCTTCTAGATAAACCAGACGTAGTATTTTTTTAATACAAGCACTCACAAACCTCGCCTCAACATTTCCACTTTGAGGGCTCCCAGTGATTCCGATGCCTCATTAAAAATAATCATATTAATAATGACAAGACTAGACATTTTTGAATGGTGTCAAAATGCTTATAATTTCACAGAGTAGGTAGAAAGTATGTCTCCTAAAAGAGCACAGATATGAGTGAACAATTTCCTGTGCACTCTGTACTGCAGCAAGGGGTCTGGGATGTTTTTTAAAAGGCGAAAAGAATACTAATTATTTGAGCCGAGCATGTTGCATACATTAAAATTTATTCAATGTTCTGTGCGGCGCGAGACTCGACGCGTATTTTATTTGTTTTAACTAGGGGGTGGAAAAATTCCTGGGGAGGTTTAAACAGACCCGGGTAATTTTTAATCCTGAGGGTAATAAGTGCGGGAGCATATTTCACCTTAATTAAATAGCTTCAGTTTGCTATTCCTACACGTGCTTTGCGTTTTGCAGGAAGAGGTTTTGAGGGAGTAAAAAAGTTTTACAATATTACAGGAGTACGTTATTACTAAAAAATTTATATATTAGGTCCTTACATATGAAATTGGCGTTTAGTATGGGAGGAACATAAAGCCGTTTTTTTTTTTATTATAATATATTTATTTAATCAAAGTATGTACCATTGCTATCTATGCACTTTTGCCATCTCATAGGTAGTTTATCGATCCCTTTACTAAAAAAACTATTCGGACGGGAATCAATAAAATCTTTGAAGGCGGTTTGGACTGCCCCATCGGAGTTGAATTTTTTCCTTTGCAAGAAGTTATCCAAATTTCGAAAAAAATGGTAATCTGTTGGGGCAAGGTCCGGAGAGTACGGTGGATGTCTTAGACATTCCAATTGAAGCTCCTCTAATTTGGTAGCCGTCTGTTGTGCAGTGTGTGGTCTAGCGTTATCATGAAGCAGCAGTGGCCTAGAGCGATTAACCAGCCTCGGTGTTTAGCAGCTAGCTTTTCCATCATGGTTTGCAGTTGCTGACAATAGACATCTGCCGTAATCGTCTGGCCAGATTTAAGAAAGCTGTAGTGAACGACACCAGCACTAGTCCACCAAACGCTCACAAGTAACTTTTTTGGAGTCAATTTTCGCTTGGGGCATGGTTTGGCTGGTTCGGCAGGGTTCAGCCATTGCGATGAGCGCTTCCGATTATCGTACAGGATCCACTTTTCATCACAGGTAATGATTCGATTATTATTGTGCCGGTTGAGTAATGCAACGCAGCAGTCAACGCGCGTTTGTTGATTTGCTTCACTCAATTCGTGAGGTACCCACCTTTCAAGCTTTTTCACCTTACTAATTTGCTTCAAGTGGATTAAAACAGTTTTATCACTAACACCGCAGCCTGCAGCTAACTCGGATGTGGTTTGCGATGGATCCGCTTCCACAATAGCCTTCAATTCTTCATTATCAACTTTGGTCTCCGGCCGTCCACGGGGCTTGTTCTGCAGGTCGAAATTTCCAGAACGAAAACGTTGGAACCAAAAACGCACTGCGTTTTCTTTTGCGGCACCGTCGCCATACACATCATTAATCCTTCGAGCCGTTTCTGCAGCACTGGTGTCACGGTGGAACTCGTACTCGTAAATAACGCGATATTTCAAGTTTTTCATTTTGTAAACTGAGTGACGCAAAGAAAAAAACAATTGAGGAAAAAGCAAATGAATTATAATTTTCAAAACACAAATACATGAGTAAATAGCTGTATAAATTTGGATTTGGAATTCCTAACCAAAGAGAAGATATTTGGGATCAAATTTGCCAGTACGGCAAAACGCCAATTTCATATGTAAGGACCTAATATATCCTAAAATATTTTAATCTTCGGAATTCATAATATTTGGAGATACTTCATAATATAAGGTGTTTTTTATATCACAAATCAAATAATTTTTATGAATATTTTTATTTATCATTTATTCAACTCTTGATAAGGCAAATAATATCTGCCAAAAGACCGTTTCTAGACGCTGGATAAATACAGCTCTTCCAAACATATTTTTTTAGTACATTAACAGCAAAATTAGTTTAATTTCTTAATAAATGTTGTATTTTATCTATTTAATTGTTATTATAATAATTATTTATTTATTTGTTTATACATTTATAGATGACAAACATTTTAAAGTATTTAAAAATATGCTTATTTGTGTGACCATGTATCATTGTTGCTGATTTGTTGTTATTGTTATTGATTTGCTAGTGTTTACCATTTTCTTTATTTATTTATTTTATTTATTTATTTATGGGAAACTAACAGTACATATAAAGAGATTATACATGATTATTGAACAGTATAGAGACCGTCTTACAAGTATGTAGTAACAAAAAATAACTGATGCACGTAAAACAGGTGAACATCTAAACAGTTAAATTTGTCGACAATTCTGCATCAGTATTTTTATAGTTGTGTGTGGAATTTCATTTCTTATTTCTTCTAGGTATTGGCAAATCTTGGACTGTATACCTCAGTACAAAAACCCCTACCCCGTAAAACGGCATAGTAAGATTTTTTACTAAACGAATGCAAATCGACCCAACTTTAGAGTGTTTTTACGACTGTTCAAAATCTCAACTCAGGTTTTCACGACTGTTCAAAATCTTATGTGTGCTGTTTTCTGGGATATTCTGCCATGTATATCTGACTGCTCTGGCCGACGTTCCAGATCCCATTGCGAGGTCCATCATCAGGCACAGGCACACATCAGCCCTGATGATGGACCCTGCAATGTAATCTGAAATATCGGCTAGATTGGTCAGAGGTACACTGCAGAAAATCTTAGAAAACTACACACAGAAGACACTCAACTTTTTTCTTGTCATTTTTTAAAGCGTGTTTTAGGTAATAATATAATTTTGTATTTTTTGTTGTAGAAAAGTATGCTTTAATGTATTTGTTAATTTTTATTACTTCTAGACGAGTGTAAAATATAAATATATACATTATTAACACCACTCATTTATAGAGAGGGTAATTTGTCACTGATGTGTCCCTTCAAAATAAAACGTTTTTTTAGGCCAGCAGTTCGGGGCTAAGTAAAATTCAATCCGTATAATTAGGTTACAGCTTATGCCTTAATGCGCGGCTTCTTGTAAAAAAAAGATAATTTATCATCTATGTATTCAACCCTGAGAATTTTCTATTCAATATAAATAAATTTTGCGTAGTTGTTGTATAAATCCATGAAAAATAATTGCGTATAACATAACATAAATTGAATATGCATATACTCATACGTGATAATAAATATACGTAATAAAAGTATATTTTTTCCATAGTTACTTCTTAGCATCTTACCTTCCCATAATATAAATATGTTTTATATAACACCATCAAAGTTTGTAACGTGGCGCTCTAGGATCCTGATAAAAATAAAATCATACTACCTACTTTCTCGGATAACTTATCAACCAAATTTTGCGTAATTTTTTTATTATTTAGGGCCTGAGTAATAGAAAGGCACCCTCCATCCCTTTGATCACTATTTTAAATCATAAATTTACTTAGTATATTATACATTGAAAAATAATTCTCAATAGCGTCCGCCACAAATTGAGTATTATCATGATTAATTCTAGTAATTACTAAGTACTTTATTATCCTCAAACGTATGTTAGTACTCTGTATTTAGGTGCTCAGAATTATTCAAAATCTAACATTAAATAAGCTGATTAAACATAACCAAAACACAAATATAACTTAGCCTTAAATCGATTATATGTGTTTCCATTAATTCATGGATTATGGCAATGTTACCTAACTTGAGGGATAATTTAAGCTAGCCGGTTGAATTCAGTTAAGCCTTTTGGGATGAAACAAGATGTTTATACATAATATGTTAATACACGAACCTTCTTTTACCTACCGTAAAAATATTACAACATAAACATATTGAGGGAATTATATTCCACTCTCCAAAAATTTCCACTTTTTTTTAAATAGAGATGCGAACACGGAATGAACGTGTTTCATCAATATTCTTACTATTCTCAAAATAAGCTTGTATAATGATAAAAAAGCTTGTGCTGTAAAAATAGGACGAATTTGCTGGTGTCCTGGAATGGGGCTCGAACCGCCGACTATGATATGACTAGACGAACGTCATGACCACCACACCAACAAGCTACTCTTAAACCATACATATATAAAGAATCAAAGATAAGTTAATATATTCTATAATGGTGGTCGAATTTTTGTGTCATGTTTTCTGCGATAATGTAAATGGGAGAAAGTTCAATCACAAATATACATATTTAAATATAAACAATCTATTTATTTAAGTACAAAATTATAAGTACATTTATACATGAAAATATGAATTATATTTTTATTTTGATTCATGTTTTTAAAAGTAATAATTCTGTAAGAATTTTGTGGTTTATGTAAGAATCCCGGAGAGCAAAAAAATATCTATTATTAATTTTAGTTAAACAACCTTGTATTAACCACTTAACTAGTAACTCTTCGTCTACCGCTTTCGATACCACTGTATCTTCATCAGGACGGACGCAAACTAACTATCCATTATCTATTCTAGCAAACAAATCAATTTTTGAACGGGGGCGCGGCTACAGCTATGGTGGGGGTAATTGAGAAGTGGACGCCGAAATGGGGAATATGTCAAGTAACGGGCTGTTCATAAAATTTATCTGGTGGTTAATTATACTGGCGTTACTGTTCAGGCATTTTTTATATTTCTAGTATTTCGAAAACAAGTTTAATAATTAAAATTTTCATTGCGTAATACAAAGTTTATATGTTGCCTTTCTCTATCAGTATAATGCAGTCTAAAAATTTTGTGAACCAGATTGTAACCTCAAGAATCAAATTGAAAAACCTTATTCCACCTTTGGTTAGATGCTCGCTTGAGCAGAATTGCAGTTTTAAATATAATTCTATCATCAGTTATGGTTTCTTTATTTTTTAACAAAAGAAAATAATTTTTATTAAAATTGATTTCGATACATTATTATTAAAACTTAACATCAATAATTACCTTAAATTGAGAAAAAATGGATAAAGCTTTGCAACGTAATGTGAGGGATTTCACTCAAACATAGTTTAGTAACTGAAAATCGCATATGATAAGACACACATTCTTACCACGAAATTGAGACACCTTATTTGCGAAATATCACTTTAAAAAATCTAAGGAAAAAATATTCAACCAGCATTCCAGATGACGTCACAAAGATGCCTACAAAAAGCAATCAAAATTTAAAAAAAATGTTATTATTTGTTATAATCTATTTTAATTAAAGTAGATTATAACAAATAATAAAATAATTTTTTTAAATGTCAATCTACAAAGTTGCTCAAACAATTGAATTTTTTTATCAAAAATCGTAAGTATGTATATAAAAACTAAATAATTTCACCTTACACAAAACACAAGCTCTCACTTCTATAGGAAAGATAATATTTTAATTGAAGTTATAATATAATGGAAAATGTTATGTGCATTAATAAATAATAATATTTATTAATGCACATTTCTTTGAGGCACCATTTTACAAATAAAATAATTAACACTTCGTTTTAACCACACATAAATTTACCTCTTATTTTATGATCACTTTTGAGTTTTATTAAATACCCTTAGTTCAAAAAACAACAGAAAATAAATTATTTTATATTGAGCACTATAAACTGTTTTTTATTTAAAAAATATATCTGTAGGTGGGAACGTCCATAGTTCTCGTTACTAGTAGTGTTTAATAAAACGCAATAGTGGTTTAAAACAAGTGTTTCATTTATGTCATTCCACAAAGTTAATACCAATTCAATAAATAATGTAATTTTACTGCAGTTAAATAAAATGAAGTCAAATAAAATATTAAAAAACTACCAATTCCAATTGAATTTTTTTCAGGGTTTTTTTATTTATTTAACTTTTATTGAAACAAATGAAATTTTCGTAATCGATATAAGTTACTGTAATGATACTTCAAAGTTTTAAAAAAAAAGGCAGAAACATTGAAAATTTTCGACTCATAATCAAGGCAAGAATCTACAGGTAAGTTTTAAAGGACTAGTTTTGTTACACCTGTATGTAGTAAGTACTAATCTGTATACTTATCTTAAAATGTTTGTTTTTGGCACTTAGTGTTTTATTCATTTCCAGTATTCAATTAGTAACCCTCAGTGACTGCATTCAAAACGTTTTTAATTTTTTTGATATCTACCTTTGCTTTTGTACCCCACATATGAAGTATTTTTTTTATTAAGGTTAGTTGGTTCATTTTAATGATGTTGACTTCATACTTTGTCAAATTACGTTCGAATTCCGGGCGCGATAGAATTTCGAATATCCACGCTAATGATTTTATTTGCTTGTCAAACCCGTAAATATCTGGCAGCAAACGTGAGGCTCTTTTCATAACTGAATCGGACGTTGGAAACACTGAAAATCCATCGCGCCAATTAGCGGGCGCGCGCACTGCACAATGCACACTGCACACTGCACACTGCGTCGTCCAATAACCGAGTCATCAGTGTTAGAAATTGGAACAATACGCGTGACTGTGACGTTTTAACTGAGCGTGCATGTTTGACATTGTGGCGCTAATGGGAAATTAATTAACTTTATTATAAGCGACTGCTCTGTGTTTGTTTGCCGCCTGAAAATTGTTCTGCAATGAAGCTTGAATCTTTAAAATTTTTGGGATTTAGAATTAAAAATGTCATAAAAAACTAACCCATAAAAACCAAGTTTTTATTATACTCCCTTTCTTTGTAAAATATAACAACAATTAAAGACGAGTTAAAACATATAACATAACACTAAACTTACAGTAATTTAATATATTTCTAAATTGTCAGATGTTTTGAGCTTTGATAAGACACTTCATGCTTTGAAGATTAAATTCTAAAAACATTTGTCAGTCAATTTAGATTTTCGAAATTCGTAGTGAAGTACCTATTATGTATACCAACGGAGTAATTCAAATTTAGAAAATATTCCGTGACGTTATCAGGCCGCCGTAGTAACGTAATCAAACTAGCTTGTTGGTCTTGTGGTTAGGACTCTCGCCTCGTGATCCAAAGGTCGCAGGTTCGAATCTCACTCCAGACAAGCAAGTTAGTCCTATTTTCATAGCACAAGCGATTAGCTTAATTTGAAAATAGTAAGAATATTGATGTGACACGAATTCCGTGTTTGCATCTCTATTTTAAAAAAAAAAAACTTTTGTAATGATTCCAATTTGAAAAAACTATTAAAAATTGAAAAATCCAAAATTATACTATAATTATTATTATTTTTTAACGAAAATTTGAAAGATTTTTTTGATCGTCACCACGAGTCTGCTTGCAAAGTTTCAGCTCGATTGGATCACGGGAAAAGGGTAAAAAATCGATCGAAAGTTTTTTCGACGGCAAGCCGGCAAGCAACCAAGCAGACGCCACGAGTTAATATAAAGGGAGTAAAAAGGATATTGCTTTGAAAATTCCAATCAAAAATATAGATATCTCATCACCAACGGCGAAATCTGTACTGGTTTATGGAAATGACAAATTGTGGCGGCACAGGTAGCGATAGTGTGGATACAACTCACATTTGAAACAAGGCTTTATTAACACCATAAATTGATAAAGCAATCAAAAATTAAAGTAACTTATAAACATTCAAATACTTGCGTCATCCCCATTGTTCAAATAAGTTTTATTGTATGTAAAAATTAATAAATTAATTACCCTCTCCCTCTCCGTCGACCCTTTACTTTCTATTTGTCAGCCATATTGATTTACAATTAATTATAATATTGCCTCTGAAGATGATGGTTGTGTCCATCGAATGCGCTTAGGCTTATATAACTCAAATTAGTGGAATAAAATCATTGTGACAACCTTAACTCTTTAATATTATTCATTTTCTGTTTCTTTTCAATGGACTATTTTTTCCTTCCTAAATAATAGTTTAAGGCGCCTCCATTTTTTGTCAGAAGAAGTTCTCTAGTTGAGTGTATGAAGGCAGATCCACCGCTTATCCAGGAACGTTTTATAAGCAAAACCTCATTCGCCATCTGGTTGGCATTTTTTAAATGCTAAAAACAACCGTGCGATCCGGTGTTTTTCACGTATTTCTTAATATTATCGCTCCATATACAAGGTCGTATTATAAGTATTCGTGTTTAATGACTGATAGCGTCACTGTAAAATCTGTATACCATTAATTATGCCTGTCATGGAATCAAATGCCTTGATTTCGAAAACTATTAAAACTGAGCAAGTTTTTTTTTTTTACATCCAACGAAAAAACAATGTTAAGTGATTCGATTCCTTCGCGTAGAAATGCATCGTGGTTACATAATTAGTTAGTTAATTTCTTTTGTCACCGGATAATGATATAACCATGAGAAATATATTTTTCCGAAGCTTTCGAACTCATCGAGAAAGCTCACCTTCAAACCAATCTGAATGTTCTATGCCAGCTATTCAGTGTCTCAATAAGACACTTGGACCAAATAAATACTTCTGCCATATTGAGACGAAACGATTAAGCGAAAATGCCCTGAATCTTTGATACGAACACGAAAGGTCGTCTGTTTATTTTAAAGAAAAAAACAATATTTTTACTGGCACTTTGTCTTACTCTCATTCGGTGAAACCTGAAATAAATGGATAGATAATTTAAAAAAAAGTTCATATTCCCACAAGAGAGATATTCTCATTTTAATATTTCACTTTGAAATCTTGAATTTCTAGAAGATGCTATTTTCGTTTGAAGAAATGCATTTCGATAGAATTTTATTATTTGTAATTAAGAAAATTTTACTTAGGTATTTGAAATTCGTTTTTAATGGACATAAAAAAATGTTAATCAGAAAAATGTTAATGTTATCACATTAATTAGTACGTAGTAATAAACTTATCAAAGTAATTATATCTAATTTTGAAGTAAGCAGTTTTTGGTGGAATTCTATTTTAATAATTAAATTTAAACACTTTTGAACTTTTTCCACTATTTTGTGTGAAATAGTGAAAAAAATTTAAAAGTGTTTTAATTTGATTATATCAAAGTAAATAAGAATTGAATTGTTATCTTCTGTTCCTGGTAATGGTCCCAAAAGGCATATGAAGGCGTACGTGGTAAATCATAGCCCTCACAGCCCAGTGGGTTCGATTCCCGGCGAGGTCACAATTAATCTATGTTATCTACTCAAGCCTGGGTGTTTTGTGATGCGTTTTGCTTCTGTAATTGGGCCTCTTGGCCTGTAAAAGCGTAAATAAACAAATATTTTTCTTTTCAATACATGTTAAAAAAAAATTAATTATACAAATACCTAATTTTTGTTCCCAGAAGGAATAGAAAATAATACATAAACCATGACTTAAATGACGTGGAAATATGGAAATATTTCAAATTCAGAATTTTACTAATCGATTTTGATGACCTATTAAGATTACTGGTGGTAGGAAAAACACGAGAAATTTTTCGTTTGTTTTAACTATTGCTAGTAGAGTTTCCAGATATGAAGATGCATTCAGTTTGTTTCTGAAAATAAAATTGAGCCTAGATCCAATATAGCGGCAGATAAAAATAAAATTAAAATTATTTTGAGTATTACACTAATGGTTAAAATCCAAAAAAATATTTGTGATGGTAAATCAACTATTTATTTTTAAAATGGGTGATTGCACATGGAACTCTTAACCTCCTAAGACTCAGTGATCGAAAGTTGGAAAAAATCTTTCAGAATATTAGGCATTGTATCCTTTTACAAATTAGTTAAGCTCACCATACTGCTATGTTGAAACCGTAATTTGAAATATTTTAAGGACTAAAAATTTTATCATTATAGATGAATCAACGGACTGATTTTGATTATTTTTTTTAATCCGAGGACGTTAAGGAAAAATAAATGATTTTTTGAGCAAAAAAAACTACTTCAGCAACTCTAAACCGTGTTTGAAGTGGTATTTTTTGAAATTAAGCGCACAGACGTAGAATCTCTTTTACGAAATGATACAAAAATATTTGGTGTTATTTAAAACGCTCGAGATCAAGAGACGAGGTTAGAGACGGCGAAAATAGTGTGATCATAAAATTTGTGCAGCATATTAAAATGTATGGGGTGTTTTTCATGTTTAGCATAACGGCGAGCTTCGCAGCCCGGCCGCGGGGTGGCGGCCGGTGCACTTTCGTAATTTGCAATACCTTTATAGTGCCAGGGATGAAAGTACCGAGATACATACTAATATAACGGGGGTGCTGTCGTAGAGGCGCCGGGAGCTCATCGATGCCGGACCCAGCTCAATAATTAAATCATTAATGTCTTTATCGAACGCTTTTTTCCGAGCGGTGATGCAGCCCTAACTGCATTGTCTATTGTTTGATAGTTAAGTCGTTGACATCAAAAGTACGGTATGTTACAAAGCAATTTTTCATCGGTCTCGAATACAGTCAAAATTTATTTTTATATATATTTCGCTTATCCTGGAAGAGGGCCTATCTGGTGTAGCGCTCCAATGGCCAATCTAAGATCAAAGAAAATAATGAAATCCACAATTCTTTAACAAATTCACACGAATCGGTAATAGCAGGATTCTTAAGTACGAATGGAAAAACAATTCTTTTTTACTCCCTTTATATTAACTCGTGGCGTCTGCTTGCTTGTAAAAAAAACTTTGGATCGATTTTTAACCCTTTTCCCGTGATCCAATCGAGCTGAAACTTGGCAAGTAGACTCATGGCGACGATCAAGAAGATCTATCAAATTTTCGTTAAAAAAATTTAATAATTATAGTATAATTTTGGATTTTTAGAAATTTTATTGGTTTTTTCAAATTGGAATCATTAGAAAAATTTAATTAGCAACGGCGCGGAATATTTTCTAAATTTGAATTACTGCGTTGGTATACATAATGAATGAATACATAATGAATACATAATGAACATGCTGAACAAGATCGCTTTGGATATTGATATATTCCATGTGTCTGAGGGGGTTTTCCGAAGCGGGATTCTCCTACACCTTTGACCAGATTATACAGGTCACTTCTAATTGTTTAATAATTGTTTAATAATAAATTAGTATTTTAATACACAATATGTATATGTGTGTGTATGTATGTATGTATATGTATATGTGTATGTATGTATACATATGTGTTTATGTATATGTGTATATGGATGTGTATGTATATGTGTATATGTATATTTTTAGATGTAAGTTAATAATATGTATGCATTGAACAGAATGTTTGTAATGTACATATTATGTAATAAATAAAAATTGAAATTGAAATTGAAATTGAAATAATAGGTACTTACGAATGTCGAAAATCTAAATCGACTGACAAATGTTTTTAGAATTTAATCTTCAAGGCATGAAGTGTCTTATCAAAGCTCAAAACATCTGACATTTTAGAAATATATTAAATTACTGCAAGTTTAGTGCTTTGTTGTATGTTTTAATTCGTCTTTAATTGTTGTTATATTTTACAAAGAAACGGAGTATAATAAAAACTTGGTTTTTATGGGTTACTTTTTTACACTTTTAATTTCCAATAACATTACAAAATCCAGTGTACAAGGGGACCTTTATTATTCCATTTGTAATTTAAAATATTTTTATTGACATTTAAACATATTTTTAATTTTGAAATGGTACCAATAATGAAATAAAGCGATTATGTTATTATGTTATAATGGAAGAAATCACAGATGTAGTAACTAGATTAGGACTAGGATACAAAATGGATAGCAAAATAATCAATGAAATATGTTACGCAGATGACGAAGTAATAAATGGAAGAGTCTGAAATTGACTTGCAGAGAATGCTGTACAAATTCCACATTGCAACACAAGAGCTAAATATGTCAATATCAATCAGTAAAACTAGTCTAACAACATCAAAATAACCAACAAAGTATTAGCTGATAATGAGCCTGTGGAACAAGTCATGAACTTCAGATATTTAGGTGTAGAAAATTGTAGTGTAGCCGTAGCAATCTGTATATTGAAGTTCGAGAGCAAGATAATAAAGCATTCGCCGTATTAGGGTATCTCAAGAATTCGGCCTGGAAGAACAAAAATACGAGGGCGGTCCAATAAGTACCTAGCCTCACCGCCCGATGGCGCTACTATCGTGAGAGAAATTTACTATCGTGTAGTACATTCTCGTAGACGACTACTGTAAAAATTTCAGTCGAATTGGATTCGTAGTTTTGTTTTGACCGCGTGTGGAAGTGGGCGTGTCCGCGGATTTTAGAAAAATGGAAAAAGATCAATATCGGTTGGTGATTCGATTCTTGTTTTTGGAAAAGAAATCGCGCAGCGAAATCAAAGAGCGCTTGGATGCTGTGTATGGTGACTCTTTTCCTTCGATGACGACTGTCAAAAAATGGTTCAATGAGTTTCAACGTGGTCGCACATCTGTTTTTGATGAGCCACGCCCAAGTGTCCCGAAAACGGCTACCACGGAGGATAACATAACAAAAATCCACGATCTCGTACTAGCAGACCGCCAATTGAAAGTGCGCGAGATAGCTGAGACAGTAGGCATCTCAAAAGGTCACGTGAGTCATATCCTGCATGAAATTTTGGGCATGAGAAAACTGTCGGCGCGATGGCTGCCGCGTTCGCTCACTCCGGAGAACAAGCGAAACCGTGAGACTACTTCAGAACAGTGTTTGACGATGTTTAAGCGCAATCCGAAGGAGTTTCTACGTCGTTTCGTGACCGTCGATGAAACATGGATCCACTGGTAGAAACCAGAGACCAAGGAATAGTCGAAACAGTGGACTTCACCCGGTGAACGTGCTCCGAAGAAGGCGAAGACTGTCCTATCGGTCGGAAAGGTGATGGCCACCGTTTTCTAGGATTTACAAGGTGTGATCTACTTCGACTACCTGGAGAAGGGCAAAACGATCACAGGGCTGTACTATGCCGAATTATTGGGCCAATTCGACGCCGAATTGCAGAAAAAACGGCCACATTTGGCGAAGAAAAAGTGCTCTTCCACCATGACAACGCACCGGCCCACACCTCCGCCCTCGCCACGGCCAAATTCGTCGAAATGGGCTACGAACTACTGCCCCATCCACCGTATTCTCCAGATTTGGCCCCGTGCGACTTCTTTTTGTTTCCCAACTTGAAAAAGTCACTCGCCGGGCAGAAATTTGAGTCTTATGAGGAGGTCATCACTGCCACGGAGGCCTACTTTGCAGACCTCGAGAAAACGTATTTTTCAGAGGGGTTAAAGAAATTGGAGCTTCGCTGGATCAAGTGTATCGAGCTAAAAGGAGATTATGTTGAGAAATAAATTGCCACTTTTCCAAAATTTTCGTTTTTCTTTTGTAGGCTAGGTACTTATTGGACCGCCCTCGTATGCATATTGAGAGCATGGTCAAAATATACACGACATGCGTGCGACCTATCATAACATAAACATGCTATAGAGACGCGGGCTGTCCACACCACATGACTTCTCAGGACAACTTAAATGAAGGTGCTGAGATCCATTACTGAAAAAACTCTACACGATCGTGTCCGAAATGTAGACATAAAGAAAACTTGCAAAATAGAGTACATAGCACGATGGAGTAGATCCAAAAAGAGATTCTGGCGGGATCGCGTAGTCAGAATTGACGTCGCAGACTCGTGCATACATCAGCGAATGAAATGCCCTATGGACGACTCTCACCATGAAGACCACCTGAAAGATGGAAGGATAACTGGATCTCATCATCTCAGGAGGCGTAGTTTTCTATACCACAGATAAACGGATCTATTAAAAGAAAAAGAAGAAGAAAAATTATTTTATGTACCTTTTTTATTTTAAATCGATATAATTAAGTAATAATCACTAATTTGTTTAAGTTATTTAATCCCAGTTTGGTCACAAAGTCCTAATAAAGACTTAATTTTCACAACAAGAAAATATAACGAAAAAAATGTAAGCAATTGATTTTTTTTAAATTAACATCCATTACAATGTGAATTAACTGTTTGTGTTAATTCAAATTAACCATGAATTAATTTATGACAATGAGGAAAAAGTTGTGTGCTTAGCTAAAAGTGACGAACATTTTTTACATTACTGACATACAATTTTACATTATGTTTGATGACTCTAATTAATTTATTGTAGCTTTAACATGAGAGTTATTTTTTATACTGCTATGTATTTGGAAGCTAAACTAGACCCACTTTGTTTAAAAGGTTCGCTAATGACTGGATACACAAGCGGAGGAGTTTTATACTTGGTAATATCCTCGGCTGAAATTCGGTAACTTGTAATATGAAATACCTAGCCTCGGCCCGTAATAAAGTGCTATGCACCGTCACTCTTCAGGGCGGGGGGCGGGGGTTGCACCGTTTTTAATTACAAACCCCCCCATTGTGAGTGCGCCTCTGTACTTTATGCCGGGGCAACTTTGTAGGGGCACTGTCGGCTGAAACAATGGTCTTTAAACTCCGCAGGAGCATCCTGAAAAGGTAAAATGCGCATTTATAGAACTCTGCTTATTTCATCTTTGTTATTCTAAATTTGTTTTCTTTGAAATCACTACGCCTTTGAATATTCAAAGATGTTTCAGCGAAACACTGCGTTTCCTCATCAAATGAAGGTTTAGTCATTAAAAAATTGTATGAGGTTAAACATTTAAAGACTATACTTTTGTCATTCCCTTGCAAAGTCATACGCATACCAGACAAAATGGTGCAGTTTTGCGTTGAAAGACAAAGTTTAGTCATTAAAAATAAGATAATTTAAAATAACAAAAATAATTTTTAAGGGAACATAATTAAAAAAATAGCAAATAGATTATCAAAATATACATTTGTTTCTCCTCTATACACGTCCAGGATTCGTTATAACAGTGAGTATATTCATGGTGTCTCATAACTATTTCTGAGTTGATTTCTGCATTGATAATGTATCGAAAATGTTCAAGAAACTTATGACCTAATGTCAGTAGTTATGCAGATATGCAATTTCAAAAGTTGCATTTTTTTCAATATTTCTGACTTATTCTTTGTAAAAAAAAATGGAGTATTATTATGGTAACTTAAAGCGATTATGAAAAATTCATTCGCTTTTATAAAACTCAAATAATATGATAACATTTGAAAAAAAGGAGAATCAATAGAAATGCAAAGAAGAAACAAAAAAAAAACGTAATTTGGTAAAAAGATAAATAAAATCACAAAAACTAACAAGCATATATGCAATATAATAATTTCGTTTTCTGTCTATCCGTAACGTCCGTAATTTTCTGAAACTACGCTGGAATACTTATACTTATTTGAGTATGACACGCAATCAGTGCCCAACACGCAGCGACTCAAGCTCACTAAATAACACGGGCTTCACATTTTTGCATTAAATTTAGGTTTAAGCAAATAAAGTCAATTTAATAAATCAAATGTTTTTCTTTTCATGAATTTTAAACTTCAGGAACCTACAATTACGAGTATTATTATATGCAGTGATTTTTAAAGGGTGTGCTGCTAGTTTTTATATAAATGTTGAAGACATATGGTTGAAGGAATAGGGTATGACCGCCTCAAAGGAGCATCAGGAGATGTTACATAATATATCGATCACGTCATTTGCATGCGATAGGAAATTATATTGTCATGTGTTACCTGGAACATCCTGGCTCCTGGCCTACATTGGCAAATTGCAAAATTAATGTGTTCTAGTTGTTGAATACACCTCCATCATAATATTGCCAACTATTGATTAAAATTAATATTTACTCCTAACTGACTAAATAATTGACAATATTCGATATTGAAAAGCATTGGAGAAAAATCGTATTTTCGATATGTCAATATATCATAATTGTTTATCAAATTTCATTATCGATCATCATTTTATTTAACTTGCATTGAAATGAATGATTTTTTTTGTAATCTATATAAGTTACTGTAATGATACGATAGCATTTTGTTAAAAAAGTAACCCATAAAGACCAAGTTTTTATTATACTCCTTTCTTTGAAAAATATGACAACAATTAAATACGAATTAAAACATATAACATAACACTTAACTTACAGTAATTTAATATATTTCTAAAATGTCAGATGTTTTGAGATTTGATAAGACACTTCATGCTTTGAAGATTAAATTCTAAAAACATTTGTCAATCAATTTAGATTTTCGACATTCTTAGTGAAGTACCTATTATGCATACAGACGGAGTAATTCAAATTTAGAAAATATTCCGCAACGTTATCGGGCCGCTAAGCTATTAATCAAACTTTTCTAATGATTCCAATTTGAAAAAAACAATTTAATTTCTAAAAATCCGAAATTATACTATAATTATTTATTTTTTTAACGAAAATTTGATAGATCTTCTTGATCGTCGCCATGAGTCTACTTGCCAAGTTTCAGCTCGATTGGATCACGGGAGAAGGGTTAAAAATCGATCCAAAGTATTTTCACCTGGCAAATCGGCAAGCAAGCAAACAAGCAAGCAGACGCCACGAGTTAATATAAAGGGAGTAAAAATAAGTCACAAATATTGAAAAAAAATGTAAATTTTGATATTGCATAACTCCATAATTATATTCCATAAGGTCATGGCTGCTTGAACATTTTTGACTCATAATCAAGGCAGAAATATATTCCTGCGAGGTTATAAATATTTTCTAAATAACCATGCAAAAATAGAAGTTCATTAAATTTAATCATTTGTTTGAAGTCTCTTCGGTTGCTGATTGAATAGGGCGGTCCTCCAATTTTTGATTTACCTAATCGTACCAGGTCTTTCGCAGAGACCGTCTGCCCCGTTCTACACTCACCTCGTATATATTTTTACCAAACCATCAAAGCGATTCTTTTTCTTCATTTTATTTAGTACGCTACAGCCAGCATTGCATTTACTTCTAATTTGTTAACTCCTTACTCTATTGAATACAGAATTTTCACACATGCAACTAAGTGAACGCATTTTCATCGCATTCAATCTACTTTCATTTTACTTGGTTGGTTTTCGGAACATTTTTTTAATAAATATCAATAGCCTAATGGTAGATACCTACCTATAAAATAACCATAATTTTATATCAGAGATGGGTGAATTTTTATTGTAATTTTAATCTATCTGAATAATATCTGATTAGAATAATTTCATTTTATGTCTGTCTGTCGGTCTGTAAGATCTGCAACTTGCTGGTATTATGCTAGAATCACGACGTTAGATAATTAGACTTTAACACGCAATCAGCGCGCGGCTCAGGCAAAGGTCGCCCCACCAAATTACACGGTCTTGATATTTTTATATTATTATTTTATTAATATTAAGTTTTAGTTTTAAGTGAATAATTTAAAAGTCAATTTTAAATAAAAAAAATCGTAAATTTTTGAATTCAAAATCCTGCTAAAGGAGTGCTGAGATAATTTGGTCATGTAGAGTGTATGAGCGAGGAAAGGATAGTTAAAAAAATATATGGGGCGAGTGTTGAAGGCAACAGGAATAGAGGGCGTCGGCAAAAGACCTGGAATAATCAGATACTACAAATATTGCAGTATGGCCCTATTAAAAGTCTCAACAACCGAAGAACTTGCATTAGAAGATGTATAAATGTAGGCAAAGCAAAAGTGTTGTACCAAGATAGAAGAACTATTATTTCTACCTAACCCTACGTGAAAACGGCGTGATGGTTACTTAGTTAAATTATAATTATTTTTTATCTAATAAGTGATTTGTGATTTTTTGTGAGAATAAAGTGATATATTTGTATGTAGTGTGTGTGTGATAAATGTATATTCTTATATGTCCGACCAACCCCTTTACTGCATGCATCAACAACCCGCGTTATTCAACTTTTCGCAACCATTCATATTTTACGTATCATTTGGTCGGCGGATATATTTTTTTTTTATTTCCCCGCTAGCGGCTGAAAAATTGTATTTTAATTTCGTCGATATTTTGTATGTGAGGTTTGCAAATGGTTTTATTTATATTTATTAGTAGTGTTTTTATAGAAAGTAATTAAACATTTTCACTGTCTTGAATTTTTTTTGTTAAGGCAGCGTTTTTAACTCACTTAAACTCCTAAACCCAGGTACCAAACCACTTTTAAACTGATGGTACGTTTCTTTATGTATACTTTCCTTGAACGTCCAGAAAGCGTCCTTCGCTGTCCAGCGTACCTAAGTTTCCAGGTTCGATTCCTGGTAGCGTCACAATATTTTCTATAATCTGGGTGTTTTTGGCATGTGTTTCGCTGCAGTTATTAGAAACAATGGCCATTTTTAGCATTTAAAATTAAGAAAACAAAAAAGTCGTGTACATCGGACACAAATGGTAAATAAGCTGTACGAAAAAAGCGAAAATAAACTGCAGAATCTGACTTAAATTTTTTAAAGGCAAAAATCTCTGTATAGTTGGATGCATGCCTTGATTTCAAAAATGAAGACAAGTTGGACTTTCAAGTTTGTAATTTTCATCACATATTTAGACATTAGAGATGCTTTATTTATTTATAACATAAATAAATCGAAATATTTGAGTGCCCTGATTTCATAAATGAAATCAAACTTGTTCCACTGAGAGCTTTAAAATAATTCATTATATTATGTTTGGAAATTAAAGACATAAATGTTAAAATTTGAGACATTTTTATACATCTGTTTATATCCTAGTTCACGGAAACAATTAATATTATGAATAAAAGAACTTCATTGATGGTTTTTCATAATATTTTATTGCTGTATATGTATGTATTTTTGGGCTAGGTTAGGTTTGTTTGGGTAAGGTTTGTTAGCTTGTTAGTTTATTTAGTTTGTTAGGTTTGGTCATGTAAAATAATATAACTTGGCTTAATAAATACGATGATGGTGATGATGAATTGTAGGATTTTTCTCTTATAAATAAATGATTTTTTATAAAAAATATCCTTTGCAAAATCTACAAAATTTATTATTTCACATTGTTCTCCTCTTGCCTATAGTTTGCGTCTTTTCCTTAGATAAAACGATCTAAATGTCAAAATTTGTGATAAAATTTTTAAAATTTCAGGTATTATAACTTTTTTTATAGGAGTTTGCTCGTACTTATCTCCTAATCAATTTGATTTCATATCACCAATCCCGCTGGAATATTTTTTCTTAAAAACTCTGAGTATTGCCATATTCTGCAATTAAGTTGAAAAAAAAATTGTGGGGGGACACAAAAGGTTCGATTCGAACGGTACAGATTTTCATCGAAAATATATCAGGGGGAGGGGAAGGGGTAAAATAATAGGGGGGGAATGTCGCCTATGTTACCCGCCGAGTCCTAAAGAATAAGTTTCCAAATCTTAAGTCCGATCGGTCAAGTTTTTTTTTTAGGCAAGACAGATTTTCATCAAAAATATATCTGTGGGAGGAGTAGGGGTAAATGTCGTTTGTGTTATCCGCCGAGTTCTAGAGAATAATTTTCCATATTTTGAGTCCGATCGGTCAAGCGGTACAGATTTTCAACGAAAATGTATCAGGGGGAAGGGAAGGGGCAAAATAATGGGGGGGTATGTCGCCTATGTTACCCGCCGGATCTTAAAGAATAAATTTCCAAATTTTGAGTCCGATCGGTCAAACGGTACAGACTTTCATCGAAAATATATCAGGGGAAGGGGAATGGATAAAATAGTAGTGGTAAATGTTGCCTATGTTACCCACCGGGTCCTAAAGCATAAATTTGCAAAATTTGAATCGAATCGGACAAACGGTGTAGATTTTTAGAGAAAACAGACAGACAGACATTGAGTTTTATAGTTGTGTGAAGGTATTTTATAGGTGTATGAATTTATAGATGTATGAAGACCCTCACTGGGAGGGAGCAGTAGATAACATAAGCTTTATGGAAAATGCAGAAATATTGGATATTTCCATTCCCGATGGTTTGCCACGCCGCAATGTTCAGCCTGCTGGAATTTAATATTTAGCCACCAGCACGCGAATGAACTTTCAATCACATAATGGACCATTTCCTCATATGTGTGCTTGATGAACTACTGTTCATTTCAAATGAAACTTTGTGGGATTTTTTCTGATATTTAAAATTTTTTCAAAATCCATTTTCCATTAAATCAATGCAGAGTACGTCGTTACATCAATAAGTACCAACGTATTGAAATATTTATATTGGAAAAATACTCCACAACAAATATTTAAAAAATGTGAATTCGATTAAAAAAACATATGCAGGTATTTTTTAAATATTATACGAAAGGGTAGCACCCTAGTTGAATTATATGCAAAATCTAAAACAGTACAAAAATTTACAGGGATGCAGTAAAAATATCCTACCACGCCTATGTTTAGGAAACCTTTATACATAGTTGAAGAATTCATTCTTACATAATTAAATCCCATACGAAAGAAATTTTATTTTTAAGATTTTGTATTGAATTTTTTTTCATTCCAAACCGAGTCTTTTAATTAAAAACGCCTTCTTGTAATAAAACGCTACTTATTTACTAAGACGTTATCCTTTTTAGGAGTATTTATTATGACCCTTATATATTTAAAATTAACAAACACGTGGTATTTTATTGGTTTTTTATTACTTTTCTTTGGTATATTATTAATATATAAAATTAGCCGTGAAATAATGAAAAAAGCACTGGCACCAGTTTGTGAAACTTTGATGTCGCATATCTCCTTAACTATTGATATTAGATCATAATAGCTTGAACATTTTCGACTTATAATCAAGACAGGAATACTGTCATGCGAGGTTATTAATGTTTTACAAATAACCTTGTATATGTCAAAAACGGGTAATTGTGTTGATTTCTGTGATAGTAGGAGTGACAGCTGTTTCAGCGTACTTGCTGGAATCAGTAAATTACCCACCCAGACGAGGCTCTTGAAGGGAGACGCATGTTGCGGTGAAGCTATATAAATGAAAACAATTGAATCAAGAATTTACAACCAACAAAGAGGGAATTTCCATTAGAAATCCAAATTTTAACCCTTTAGCGCCGCCCGGCCGGCCTGCATTGGATATGCGGTTTTCGACCCCATCCGGCGTTAACAATGCCGCGGTATTGGAATTTAAGCCCGCCATAAAGTTTTGGCCGGACCCCCGTACCCCATAATGCATAGGTGTTTCTAATTCGGCGGCTTATTGGTCACTTGGGGTTTGTTCCTGGTTTAATGGGCTTTCACACTAGGCGAGCGACCCCTCCTCCATATTGATTATTTTTATATTTATGTTATTTTTATTTAACATAATATGTATTCTGTTTCAGTTTCAGTGCCGATAAATCAGCATTTATTGGTCACGTATTAAAACATGTTTAATACATACATATACATTACTAAATTAAAATGTCAACACTCTATGTAAGAAGCCTCTCAGTCACTAGCTACCTTGCTAGGTATATATAAATTCCTGTTCTAAAGAAGGTAGCTTTTTTGTATTCAACTTAACAATTATCATTTAAAAATTAGAATAGTTACCGTCATATATAATTATTTTATATAAGTAAATAGCAAAGAAAAAAAGAAAAGAAAATGAGGAATAAAAAAACCTTGCTAGGTATATATAAATTCCTGTTCTAAAGAAGGTATTTTTTTTGTATTCAACTTTACAATTATCATTTAAAAATGAGAATAGTTACAGTCGTATAATTATTTTTTGTAAGTAAATAGCAAAGAAAAAAAAGAAAAGAAAATGAGGAATAAAAAAAAAATAATTTTAAAAGTTGTAGCTAGAAAAAAGGTTAATTATGTATGAAAATATATAAGTAACCTTATAAGAAACCAAAATAGAGTATTTTGTAAAAATAAGAAAAGTAAAAAAGCAATAAAGAAGCATAATTTATTGGAAATCTCACAGAGACGAAGCTATATTTACGTATTCATGGGTTATAGTTTTTGATTTTTATTTTATTTTATTTATCTTAATAAGTTGGTTCCACACATAATGTTGTGTGGGCTAATATATGGTCTCACTTAGACATTGCATTCCATCTAATCATTTAAAAGTTTTTATAATAAAATGTTTGCACTTCAGTTTAAACCTCCTTATATTCTCCATGTTTTTGAATTTCCTTTGGCAGGCTATCGAAGATTTTTATACCTTTACACATCATACAATTTTGTGTTTTTCTTTTTCTTTGGTAGTCTTATGTTGTCACTACTTCTTGTATTGTAGGAATAAAAATCATTATTCAGCTTCATCCTGTCATAAATGTATTTGGGTACTAATCCATATTTAATTTTAAATATTAGCACCATTACATTATATATTATTCTTTGATTTACAGTTTCCGGTCCTAAGGCATTCAACATTTTTGTTATTTTAGTTATCCTATTACAATTCAGTTTTATGCGCATCGCTCTGTTTTCTACTATTTGTAGTTTTTTTAGCATTCCTTTTTTGCTTATAAATAATATACTGGAACAATAATCTATGTGCGGGAGAATCATAATATTGTATATAAATAAACTTGTATTTTTATTTATATGTCTACTTATTCTTCAAGTAAGGACACTTTTTTACGATTTTCTTCACTAAATTCAGTATTTTTTGTAAATGTTTGTTTTGAATCTATAATTACACCAAGGTATTTTATACGATTTCTAATATCTCATTTTCTAGTTTCACATTATATTTGGTTGTTCTTTTTTTGATTCCAATTATCATACATTTTGTTTTTGAACATTTAATTTAGGTTTGTTGAATTGGAGCCATTTTGATATTTCCTCCAGTTCTTTATTTACGGTGTAGATCGCTGATTCCAGGTCCTCTAGGTATATTAAAGCGTCGTCTGCAAATAATCTTATTTAACATTTATTTAGTACTGATGTAATGTCATTTATGTATATGATAAATAATAATGGTCCCAAGACGGACCCCTGTGGTACACCAAGCTCATTTTCTTTTGGATCTGATGTGTGTTCATTTACTTTAGTTATTTGATATCTGTCACTAAAATAGTTTCTAAGCCATAATAATGCTTTATCTTGTATACCATATTTTTATAATTTTTTCACAATTATATTTCGGTCTATTGTTTCGAATGCTCTTTTAAAATCTAAAAATACTGCAACGACATGTATATTTTCATCTATATGTTCTTTTCAGTCATCAATTACAATATTTAGTGCCATTTCACAAGATTTTTTACTTCTGAATCCTGATTACTGATCACATAGTATGTTATTTTTCTCAATAAAATTTGTTAACTGCTCTTTCACTATCACTTCTAATATTTGTTCATATTTAGGTAGTGTATTAATTGGTATGAATTCATCACATTTTTTTGTATTTTTAACTTTTGGAATGGGTATTATTGTTGTTGTTTTCCAGGATTTTGGGAAGAGACCATTTTATAGGCTTTTGTTTATGATATTCAGTATTATATTTCCAGTCATTGGCAATGAATCTTTTATAACATTTATGGTTATTCCATCTGGACTTGCGTTTGATTTCATGCGGTTTAGTGTTTGTAAAAGTTTGTTTTCATTTATTTCTTCAAATCTGAATGTACTCATTACGTTTATGTGTTCCAGATTGAGATTTTAATTTATTTGTGGTGTCGATTGATTAATGTCGATAATACTTTTTATAAAATATTGGTTGAAGCTGTTCGCAATATTCACATCATATTTTATATCGTTTTGAAATTGTATTTTCTCATCAATTTCTTGTGTTTTATTTTTCAATACATTTTCAATATATTTTTTTTACTTCGCCACATTTTTTTGGGATCGTTTCTATTATTTTCAAATTCCTCTTTATAATGTTTGCTTTTATATCTTTTTATAGAGACACAGTACTCATTTTGTTTTATTTTGTATATTTTCCAATCTAAATTTCATCCTGTAAATTTAGCTATTTTATAAGCCATGTCTCTGTCTTTTTCTTTATTTTTTAGTTCATTTATTTACTTGTTTATATTTTATAATTGTTTCTGATATTATATAATCTATAGCATCTTTAATGTTATGTACTGTTATTATTTCTGACCAATCATTTTATTCTATTTGATATAAAAATACTTCTTTATTATGTTTTTTTAAATTTTTTATTCTTTTTTTTTAAATTTATCTGTTGGCCTATTTTTTGAAAGATAAATCTTTATCATGTTGTGATCAGTTATTTTGGGATTTTCTAACACTTTTACCTCTAATTTGTAATCATTTGTGATAACAAAATCAATTAATGTTTGAGATTTTCTGTAATTCTTTCTTATCCTCTTTTACCATTTGTTTCATTCCATTTTCTTCTAATAACTTGAGTATTCTTTTAGCGTAGGTGTTATCTTTATTTTTTATATTGATATTAAAATCTCCTGTAATTATATTTATATCTTTTTCTTTTAAGATACTATTGCACTATTCGTCAAAATAATCTAAAAAGAGACTTACACTTGAATTTGGTGATCTATAATTTACACTGTGTAAACCTTTCATATATCCTTTGCTATCACGTATGCATTGTATCCAAAATTCTTTTTTATAGTTGAATTTACAAATTCTTTGTAAACAATACCATTTATAATTATTATCATAGCTCCTCCAGTATGTCTGCTACTTGAATCGCATCTTATTGTTCTGTATCCTTCAAATGTTGTTTCACCTTCCTGTATATCTTCAGTTATATGTGTTTCACTTAATATTAAAATAGCAGGTTTTTTTTGTTGCAGTAATATTTATATTTCTTCTATATGTGCTAATAAGCTTTGTATGTTAACATACAGTATTGTGCCTTCTCGTTTATTTTTATCTATGAAAAAATTTGCATTTTTTCTTTTCCATTTCTACTTTCTTTTTGTAGACTTTTTATAGAATATAACAGAATAGAACAACACGTGGAAAACGTAAGTGAATATATAAAAATTATTAAAAATCCAAAATTATACTATAATTATTAATTTTGTAAACGAAAAGGGTTAAAAATCGATCCAAAGTTTTTTCGGCAGACTAGCAGACGCTACGAGTTCAAATTCAAAAATCAAAAAAACTACTTTATTTCAGCTTTTGTAAATGTGTAATCTTCTGTGAATGTAAACACAGTATCTTAGTTTTCTGCACATCCTGTTGGATTCGCCATCCACTTTACGAGTTCGGTCCCGCAGCTGATACGTTCCGCACATCGGAGCATTAGCTAATTTCGCCGGGAAATTTTATGCGTTCTAAATACCCCCTTCCGGTCATTCCAGGGTTCCGCCCGGGTAGCCACCCCACCCGGTACCCCCCCTGTGGTGGAATTCGCACAAAATGTTTGCCCTTTTTGTCGGTAGCGCCGGGCGATATATTTATGTTTATGCCCGCATCATGTTTATTTATTATTTATCGCCTAGGTGTTTCGAAAATTGCCCTCATTTGGTATTCGTTCGTGACCAGGACGGAATATTTGAATTTTGTTACGCAATTTCGGGTTTTATGTTAATGGCGGATATTGTATTATATGTATAATGCACGTGCCGATAATTTTTCGCGATGCGTCCTGCTGCTGTAATTTGATACAGGTGCAATTGTTTCGAGTTGTGTTTACTAATTTTCGAGGATTTGATTCGTACACTCAAATACAACAATAAGTTTCATGGAATAACATGCCTTCCTACAATCCATATTGCATTACGGAATCATCGGTCGGGGTGGAACATATAAATTTAATCTCATGGCTCTTAATTATAAAAATGACATTATAAAATCTATGACCTATTCGACAGATTTAATACTTAAAGATTATAATCTCCCCAATTTAGACAGACTACACAAAAATATCGCATTACTACAAATGTGAAAAGAAAATATTTTCACTATCACACAAATACACACCAGACAAGAGTCATAGACAAAGACCAAAATTATTATAAGTATTGTCACGGGATCTGGTTGTGGGAGACAAATGAAACACTAAAACAATTTAAATTACTGATTTATTTTACAAAAAAGTCACTGGACACGAAGATAGAATGAGCACTATTCTTAAATTATAGTTAACTAATATTTCTTTACTATTTCACACACTTAATTTTAAACTGTTTCTTAATTCTTACCAATAAATTCCGTTTTTATCGCTTCGATCACTTGCTGTAATATGATGTTCAATTTTCGGATGTAGAAAAACTTCTCGCTTGTCGATAGGTACTCGCCCGATATCTATCGATCGATTAATCAGGCGTTGGTCACACCGCTCGCGCTACTAACGTCGCGTTCGTCAAACGTCAAAATAATTAGCGCGCTCCGCCGTATGCACGCCAGGCCATTTATAGGTGACACTTCTTTCTACATGTTACGACGAGTTTCTTTTCACTTCCAGTGTTCACAAAAGTGTCATCCACAAATCCAAAATCCAATAAAAATAATTATGCAACACCATTCATTACACATACTGAAAAATTAAGTACTTTCATAATCCACCTGTAACTATAAGAACACAAATTATTTTTGAAATCTTTATCGAATTTTCGAAGGAAGCAAACACTTGGTGGTGAGACATTATAATTCTTCTTCTTCTTCTGCTTCATCTAGGACTGCGTCCTGTCATTGCTAGGAGCCTGTTCCTGGGATACAGATGTCCAGCTATCTCGCCAACTTTTATGCGGTCTTCCTGGGAGTCTGGTACACCAGACGGCAGCTTGTTCGCTGCTATGCTCCCTACTCTCTCAGAACAAGCTCTCTTAACATGATCTCTCCAGTAACATCTTCTAGATCTTCCCAATCGACAATATCACAAGTCCTTCGTATTTCGGAATTAATATAATTAATAATGAATATAATTAAAAAAATAAAAATAACTTAGTTAAACACCACTTATATTTATTGTCAAATCCAAACAGGTTTCGCTACGACCGTAGCTTCTTCAGGAAGAATCTTAACTGTCTAATCATTAAAAAATTATGTTCCTATATACTAGTGTGAAAGGACAGAGTGCCAATAGTGGGGGTAGGGGGTTGGATTTCGCAGGGAATATTACTATTAAGAGGGAACATATTTAAAAGTGGACTAAAAGATAAATTTACTTGATTATTAATGATTTTATGATTCATATTAATGTCTTTTCTTATCTCCAATGCCTTTAAATTATCAAGTCTATTACCTATTCCGTTTTTATGAATAAGATTTGATTTTTCTGTACGTCTTTTCTAATTGATTAATTAATTCGGTTTTAAATTTCACAGAACTTCGTTTAGAAAAAATTGCAACTTCACAACAATAATGTGTTCTTGAATATAATTCATGTTATATAGGTACATTATTTTACCTTGTCAACAAAAAAAACTGCTAAAGAGGTTTCGCGGATTAGTGTTTGTATATAAATAATGTGTAAATTATTAAAATTAAACATAATAAATGTTTACATACTGAAGATAATATTGGTTTTGTGATCCACTAGTATACGATATATAATAAATTACGGGATGGTATAACCGTTACAATAATTCGATATGACTAATACCCACCTTCTTATCTCTCCTCTCGGACATTCCAGAACGTCTTACAAGATCGTTTATCTGCGCTGTTGTACAAAGACTAATATTTAAGGGTAAACTGGGGTAACGCGCCGCGCCAGCCCCGTGTCACTACCACACGACATCCCCTCGTCTGGTCCTCCTGTATATTATGATTGATTCACCTGTCAAACCGCTACACTGATTTATAGTGTCCCGTGACGCGTGGTCCCGTGTCCCGGGGGATGATATTTTAGTTACCAGGAGAGACAGCTGCGGAACATCGCAGCGTAACATGATGTGTACATTTTTGAGTGGTAATGTGTGTATACGATTCTGCTCAATTTTATGGCGGAAGACGAAAATCGTACAGATATTTAAAAGCATTGGCGTGTCGTAGTAAAAGTGATGTATCGTAGGGGTGTTAATGAAATTGATAATGTTTAATTAATAGACAGTGTGATGTATTCGGTGGCTTGTTTTCTGAACTGGATTTTTACAGTATTTTGCCTTTGGAATTCAAAATAAAGGAGGAATTTTGCGTTTTTTTTTGTCCCCCTTCAAAACCAGACAATATTTTGAGTGTTATGTTTGTTAATTACACACATTGTTTCATAGCTAATAGCGAAAAATACACGAGGTATTCTTTATTTAATTTTTAAGATAAAATATCTTTTTTATTTGGGAAACATACAGTACAATGTAATAAACAAAATTATATAATATCAAAAAAGTATTCATTTAGTATGACCAGTGAAGTTTCCTCGAAGCTAGTAAAAACAATGATAATGAATATGTGATAAATAATAAATATTTCAATGATTTAAATTATAATAATGCATAAAATGAGAAGGGTGGGAAGAGGGAGGGAATGGGATTCAATTAAAGAAGTTTCAAATTTATTTCAATAATCATAAATGAGATAACGGAGTTTCATTTTAAATAAAAGCAAATTGTCAATAAAAATGTCTAGATTATTTATAGAATTTAACAGTTTGTATTTTGAAGTGGAAAGAAAGCAGTTTTTTTAGTAGTTAGTCCTACCAATGTTTGGGTAAAATAAATTATTTAAACGCATTGAGTATGTAGGACAACTTAAACCTATTTGCTCTAATAATAGGGTGTCAACCAAGTTTTTCAAGATTTTATCAAGATAACACAGATATTGTATGCATCTTCGATGTGATAGAGGAGGGATTGTATGTTACAGTTTGGGTGAAATTTCAACAGTTAGAGATAAGCGAAATTAAAGTTAGTATATTTTTTTTATATATCTGTCTTATATTTTGTAAATAGTTACACTATCATGACATACATAAATTTCTTTCGAATATTAAAATTTCGCTGTAACACAAGTCAAATAAAGTAATTAAAACTTATTGAATTTGACTAAACTTGTTTAATTAAGTACTTGGGTAATAAATACTCCACGTCAGCTAATTAATATGAGTATCAAAACATTATATTTTTTCTACAATTCACTGATTTTAATTTTAGTTCATTCAATATTTTTGTTCTTCTATTATATTTCAATATATATGCATTGCTTTGTTTTTTACTATTTCTGGTTTCTTGATCAATCCTTATTTGCTTATAAATAACATGCTGGAATCAAAATATATTGTAGATGTCTCGTAGAGATGAAATTATATTTCTAATGGGAAAGTATTTATGGAAGTTTTTGGGTGTTCATAGGGTTTACTACCTATCATATAGCTGGCTTAAGTGATCATTCTATGCAATGTAATGTTCACCATTTCCACCCTTCATAGAATCTATAAAATTTTTGGAAGTCAAATAAATATTTAAGTTTTATAACCCGATTCACATGTATAGATATAGTTATCATTTAGCGCCACCGGCGTCCAAAGCTTTTTCATTCCCTTAAACAAATACTAATGAGGTATCTATATATTTTTGATTACCTACTTTCCGATAAAAAAAATATAATTTCGTCTCTATGAGACATTTATAATATATCTTGCTTAATGATGTTTTCTTGGGATGAAAATCCAGTACTTTGTTCTTTGAAAAAGTCGAACAAACTTAAAATATTGTTTTTTTAAATTTTTTTTTTTAAATATAATGGAAACCTAAAATGTTTATGTTAAAAAAATAAAAGGGTTATTAACATAATTCAATATAAGAAATAATTATAATATAATTTAGATACAAAGTCATTTTTTAATAGTTGGCCGAGTTTTAGCATTTTTGTCACATCTGTTTTGAATTTGTGGAATGGAAAACTTATCAATATGCGAGAATATTGTAGTGTTATTATATAAATATAATTTAAGACTATCTTGACCACCTCTGAATGCGTCCAAATCCAGCATCCATAATTATTAACTACTACATTTCGTCCTTTATGCAATTTGGATTTTAAGAGCCCTTAGTTAATTCTCCTGCACTACTTTAACAATGCAATTATAACCTTCCACTAGAATAGAAATTAAGGTTCCATCAAATAAATAAAATACTCTGCACGTACTCGAATTCAAAAACTTTCCGTATCGTTATAATTATTTAGAGAAATAAGGTCAATTTTATATTGTGCAAGAAACTTACTGAGAGGAGTGCTCAGTTTGTAGCTCATATAACTCTTGATCTAATCACGTTGCAGCTTCCTTCATCTCGTAACGTTGTTCTCCGCAATGAAACTTCAGGTATTAATTTCAGATTGTAATTTGAGGCTACCCAACAGAATTTGCCATAATAATACTACCCCTCGATGCCAGGGGTGTGCTGAGGCGACTTGATAATTGTCCATCATTTTATTACTATGGTAAATAATTGCTATTACTTGAATTAAATTATTTTATTTTATGGAGAAGTAACAGTATAATTTAAAGATGTTTAAATTACATGAGTATTAAATAAGATGAGGAAAATCTTGGAAGATCGGATCTATCTGGTAAAAAGAGAGAAAAATATATGAAGAAAAATTTAAGTAAATATATTATTATCTCGTACTCGCTACTATGGGTGAATTTTTTATAAAAATGGCGCCATATAAATAATAAATTTTTATTTGTCATTAGGATTTATGATTTTTATGAATTATCAAATTTATTTTTTATTATTCGAGTAAAATACTTTGGTTAGTGATAAACTTTATTTGTCAATAGTTAACGCAACACCTTTGTTTATTATAAAAATTTTAGAATGTTTTCTCCCGAAAATTATGATGTGAAAAATCGCGCCGTATTTTATCGCTCGCTGATCGCAGCTTGAATTTTAACTTGCCTGACAAGCGGTGATAAGCTTTATATATAGCTACACTACCTCGCATCCCGCGTCCACATGAATCTAGAAAACACGAATCTCTAAATCAAAAATCCTACATCAAACGAAATTAATTGGTTCACATTTGAAATATTTACATGAGATTCTAAAAGGATAGAAAAATGCTCGTAATCAAAGTCTTTCGAACGATCTAGAAGATCTTAGAAAGGACTGGAATACCCGAGATTGTACTAGAAACCTTGAGAAAAATGAATCTTTCCAAATACGTGGAGACAAACTCTATTGTTTATAAATGAAAGATTGTGAATTTGAGCGAACATAGACTAAATATTCCAGTAACGAATCAGTGCGATAGAAAGTTTGCAAATAAGGAGTTCCACAGACAAGCTGAATATTTTCGTGTAACGATTAGTGCAAATTATGGCATAGTGTTCCAGTAAAGTTTAGGTCCAGTGACTTTGTGTAATGAACAAATGTTTTAATTGTTTAATTTCGTATCTCATCGTCGCGAATCCGTGACAACATGGGCGGCCACGTAGCTAAATGAAATGCTAACCGTGAAACAATTTTTTTTTTCATATGGTCGTATTGTTAAATAATAATAATAGATTACCTGGACGAGCGGCGCTCCCTGCACCTGCGCCCGGTTGCGAACAGTCACAATAGCATTCGGAAACTTTGTTGGTACGGCAAATAATTCCGATTACTAAGGAAACTTATAATTAACGGTAGAACGCGGTGTATGTGGGTCATACAGCTTCCATGTAATTGAATTGTGATACCTGCCGACGTCACGTCGCATCAGGGGGCAGAGAAGTAAGGGAGGGAGGGCAATTAAACTTTTCCTATTGTTTAACTTTGCTGACACTTGTAATTAATACATGGAATAATCATATTATCGCGAGCGCTGATACTGGCACAGATTCACTAATTTTAATAGTTTCATAATAAATTATGTTATGTTTAATAATTATCTAACTTTTCGCATTATACTCGTCTTTTCTCTACCTCTCTTAAGGGGGGAATCTGCTTTACAAGTTGAAAAAAATTATTTTTTTTGCTTTATACTTCTCTCAGAGAATACATTTGTTAAGTTATAGAGCGAATTTCAAAATTATTTTTTTTATATATTTTTTTTTAATATTAATTACATTAAACATATGCCAAACTGCACAGCAGTTTTACGACATGGTTGCCTTCAATATTTGACAATAATTTTTATTTTATAATGAAGATAGTAGGTCATTATCAGGTTGCATGTTTTTTTACAAGTGATACATGATATTTAATTATAAATTAATGTAAGATTAGGTACATAGCTTTAATATATATTCTTTTAGCTTGTACTTTTTTGAAGCCAATGCAGTTTTTTTGTCTTGCATCATCTGAAAGAATTTTTTATCTAATTTATTAAAGATTCTTGGCATAATATAATCTCTTTTTCTTTCGCCATATACGTTGTTAGTGATTGGTATTCTCATTGTTCGTCCTGTCGATCTGGTTGCATAGTTATGTTGCGTGTCAGTGTGTATATTAATATTATTTATCATTTCTTCTAGTATTATATTATGTTTTACTTTTTGGTCAATTGGTAATATTTTGCCTACTTTGAATAATTTATTATAACCATCCTTGTACATACATTTAGTTCTATTATCTACTATAAGTTTTAGGAATCTTAATTGTAACTGTTTGATTTTATCAATGTATGTTTTATAGGTAAGACCATAACTGCTCACGCCATAACTGATAACCGAGTCAACCATCGCGAAGTAAAGAGAGTACAGTGTGCCCCGAGAGCTACATAGTCTTAGCATGTGAAATGCACTTAGCGTAGATCTCAGTTTTTTACAAATATTATCAATTAAAGTTGTTTCCAATTAAAGTGTTTATCAACTATTAAACTTAAATTAGTATATTGTTCCACCTCTTGGATTTTTTCACAGTTGCAGTTTGTCGGATTTGTATGGTTGGTATGTAGGCACTCGTAGCGATGTCCAATGAGATTAATTTGAAAATATTTTTATATATTTTCCTAGTTATAGTTTGGAAAGTGGACATTCGTCGGTCATGTATACGAGCGTGAGTCAAGAGTTCCCGCTCCTAAAAAATAAATATTTAAAATATCATATTTTGGTGTAATCTGATTCGTAAACATAAGAAAAACAGTCATACCTACATTCATGATCTATCTGAAACGCACCTTCCAATTTTTCGGGCTCATCTTTCGTGTACAAGTTGATAACCTAGTGATGCTGGTGCTGGTAGTCACTGGATAGGTGGAAGGCAAACTCGATGACTGATCAGATCAATAATGCTATCCTGTTGGAATATCCGGCTCCTTAGCCGCTTCTGAATAGGTCAACATGGTTCACTTTAAACTCTGTATTAGCATTTCTCCGCTATAATATAAGTTGGAAGGTCAGATGAAGAGGCTTATTTATTTATCTTAATTATTTAGTTCCATACATATGTTGTGTGGGCTGATACATGATTTCAGTTAAATATATTGCATTCCATAATGTAGTCATTTAAAAGTTTTTATGAAAATTTTTTTTCACTCCTGTTTAAACTTCTTATGTTCACTGTGTTTCGAATTGTTTTTGACAGGCTATCTAAGATTTTAATACCTTTGCACATCAGACAATTTTGCGAAGTATTTTTATTTTTCTTCTGAAGTTTTATGCTGTCGCCTCCTCTTGTATTGTGTGAATGAAAATCTTCATTTAGTTATATCAAAATATTTGAGTAAATAGTCTGTGTCTGATTTTAAATATTTGTACCAAAACAATATATTTTATTCATTGATTTACTGTTTCTAATTCAACATTTTTGTTATCTTTTTCTTCTATTGCACTTCAATATTATACGCATTGCTTTGTTTTGTACTATTTGAAGTTTCTTTAGCACTCCTTCGTTGCTTATAAATAATATACTGGAATAATCATCAACGTGCGTGCATCATAGATTTGTATATTAATAAACTTTAGTTACATAATATAATATCTTTTTAAAGAATGTTGATTATTTTATTTGTATATATCTACTTTTATATGAATATTTCACCTACATGTTTCAGAAATACCTTTCCATCGTCAGGATGTTATATGTATATCGAAATATCAAAATGAATAATGTCTTTTGTTTTTTGTTTTTCTAAATTATTTGAATATTTATTTAAAAAATATTATTACTGAAGTTCTTGATTACTCGCATTTGTCGGAAAATTTTTTAGAATTGGGCTAGTAGTCAAATTCAATTGATTATTAATAATATTTTGTTTACTATAATACGCTTTACTAATTTCTAATGATTCTAAATTATTCAATTTCAAACCAAAATTATTTATGTGTAAAATAGAAAGTCATAAATTTTTATCAAAACCGTGATCATTTAAATACTCAAGTGAAAATAGATATATACAAATAAAATGATCAATATTTTTTTTAAATGTCTATCTACAATATTGCTCAATCAATTGAAAATATATTATATTTTTATTCTTCCAAGTAGAGACACTTATCTTTAACTCAATGGTTTTACCAAATCAATGACGCTACTTGCTATCCCCTCACAACAACTAACCAAACTGTGGATTGCATTTAAAGATGAAGAAAAAATCTCCCTTTTCTCGTAACTCCGAAACTATAAAAATCTCAAATACAACTGAACTATAAAATCGATTCCAATTCTTCCATTTTAAATGGTACGAAATCTCAGATTGCTAGAGAACATCTGTTTCCTATTTAACACCTTTTCTTTCAGCATTGTAGGGTAAATTGGACAAGTACGTATTTAAGCCCCAGCAAAGAAACTCTTATTACCCTCCATAAAAGAATACGTATCGAACAGAATTTGCATAAAGGAAATGCATTTGGAATTTTCTGGCAAACTGTGTTGCCTGTAAATATTTTCCCGTTCGCTATCATCACACCTTGAGAAAAATAATTTAATTCATCGGTTTACCTTTTTTTTGCAGATTTCTTTGAATGGACTCGTGAGAGTTTGATGCTTGAAGTGATACAGGGCTGGGTTTGGTTTGGGGTTAGTTATAGATTATATTAGTTATGGATTGTATTAGTTATAGATTAAATATAATAAAAGATAGTTATAATAAAGGACTCTTTTAAGAAGGCAACATGATTCGCTTCATGTATTTTATTTTAAATTTATGTTTTTTTACACATTTCCTTAATTTTCTTAAAATAAAATATATTGAATTAAAACGGCTTCTGCTTGAAATAGAAAAACTTTCAATATTTTCATTAGTATATTCTATGAATATACTGGATTTTGTCCATAATATTTTTATCCATAAAGAGCGATGATCATCAATTAGTGTATGTGGGGAAGTCTATATTGGTCGCCCACCTGGCTTGCGACCTGTCTTGGCTGGCTTAAGTCATCACTTTACATAATGCAACATTCACCGATTCCACCCAAGAACAACACGATTTCTAATATGAATAGCTTCCTCTCTGTAAGACGTTTATAATCTATCTTAATTAAGAAAAGTCTCAGTTACGGCGGCTTGGTCACGTCTTCCGTGTAGAAGATGGAAGAACGCAAGATGCCAAACAGATTGTCATAGCGGTATCAGAGTAGGGACGAAGGCCTCTAAGATCTTTATTATAAAACGGCGCAATAGAAAAAAGCACATTTATAATTATTACTAGCTCTTATCCCATGAAAAATTACTGGACATAATAATAATAATACCCATGCGTGTACCTGAGCCGCGCGTTGATTGCTTGCCACTCTCTAATTATCTAAAGTTGTAATTCTAGCAAATTAAAAACGTTACGGACCGACAAACATTCGAAATGAGGATATTTGAATATTTTCAAAATATACTGTTAATTTTGCTGCTATTTGATTTTTTTTTAATATTGGACACAGGAAAGTGGGAGCCTTTATTCAGAAAAAGATAAGATCTGATGATAATAATGATTATATTTTACATCTTTAATGTAACCGCTAATATAAATGAAAAGAGTTATCAGTAGGTTTATTTTATTTTCGGAAATTATATTTATAAAAATAAATATTTAAACAGTAAAATAGTATTTCTTTAAATTTGACAATCATTTGAATTATTATAAAATTAAAATCAGTTATTAAATCGTTTAAAATTGAAAAATATATTTTTATTTCAAAGGCCAACGAATTGAAAGATCTTGGATAGTCCCTTCAAAGAATTTTAAGATCAGGTGGTTAAATATGTAACTTGATTTACGTTATACAACGAACGAGTGAGAAAAAATTGAATCAATTAAGTATCATCTTGATCTTATTGAGTAAAAAAGTAAACCATGTAAAACATGTTTTTCAATACTCCCTTTCTCATTTTCGGGTTTCGTGTCCACCATATGCGTCGGAATCTCCATACAACTTTATTATTTTTTAACGAAAATTTGATAGATCTTCTTGATCGTCGCCACGAGCCTACTTGCAAAGTTTCAGCTCGATTGGCTCACGGGAAAAGGGTTATAAGCGATCCAAAGTTTTTTGTCAGACAAGCAATCAATCAATCAGACACCACGAGTTAATATAAAGGGAGTAAAAATTTCCTTGTAGTCAATTGCAACTATAACGTTCCAATCTGATTCACGTCTATAATATAAGTAATATAAGCGAAAGCTATCGTATTAATATAATTTAATGTCACAAAAAGAATTTACATATATGTGTTGAGCAAGCATTATTTTTTTTTAATATTACAAGTTATGCTATATTACTATGTATGTTATTATTATGTTTTATTATGTATTATTATGTATTATGTATATTAATATGTACTAGCCGTGAAAAATCACTTCACTTAAGGTGGCAGATTCACTGCAAATGCATATTTAGGCGTTTATTTATGCAAATGAGGGTTTTTATTATTCATTTATATCAGAATGTATATTCTAGACTGTTATTATATGAATGTATTAAACTGAACATTAATTATAATAATTACGAAAATTTAAGTATTGACAGGCCGCGGCAGTGGCCAAAAAAATCGTTTTTGGTGTGCTAGCCGCAGCAAAGTTTTAATGAATATTTATTTGTACGCATAATATGTTTTTTGTGAGTAAAGCCTCAAAGTACGGGAATAAATACAATATACTTTTTAAAATCATCTCTTTACATAAATAAAAAGCGTTTTAAATCAACAAAAAACTTCAAAATTTCTTGCCAATTTAAAACATTATAAATTTATTAATATTGAATATTTCTTAATTTCCTTAGTACAGATTCTATATAATGAAGTATAGGTACTTTATCGATTAATGCATATATTTTATTAATTATTGTAAATAATGTTCAGTTTATTACTTTTATATAAGAAAAAGGTTCTATCTAAGTTATTGCCCTAAAAATTGCAGTCTAGAATATATATTCTAATATAAATTAATGATTAAAACCCACATTTTCGTAAAAAAAAACGCCGAAATATGCATTTGCAGTGAATGTCCAGCCTTAAAAATAATTAATAATGTACCTTTTGTGTAAAGTGTAATCATGTTTCTATCATTATCAAAGCCAACTCACAATTAAAGGCCAGTCTTTTTCTTAAATATTTTGTTTATTTCCTTAATAAAGTATACATTCCGTTTTGAAATTTATTATTTTATTGCGGGAATAAAGTAACCTAATTAAAAATTAATTTTACTGTATTATATTATTATACATGGTTATTTTACATAACATTTTTCTTTTTTTAGAAGAAGTAATCTCTTGGGGGTGGGACGTTATAATTAAATTCATAAATAATAACCTTTGTTTTATCAACTAATTAATATTTTTATGTTGTATATCATGATTATATTAATTTCATACCCTTATAATTATTTATGATTCTGTCAATGTTTACATCGATGTGTTTTTTATGTTTAGCGATGCGTACACTAAATATGTGTCACATCAATATTCTAGCTATTTTAAAACTACTCTAAGCGCTTGTTCAGTGACACTACGTCTTTACTTGCTTTCTTTCTGTCTCCTGGATTGGAACTCAAACCACCGATCAATACTAGGCCAATGAGCTGCTCTTAATTAAAGCTGTTTTTTATTGGCCCCCCGTAGTCCAGTAGTATATAACGCTGACTTCTTATACTTGAAGTTTCGGATTCGATTCCCGGCGAGGTCTTGTTGAGGTGTGTATTTTTGTCATATATTTGAGCACATAATCAGGCTTCATGGCCTATTGTTGCGTTAAAATTTCAAAATAAAATGAAATATATTATTTTATTACACCTATGTACATACATACATTAAAAAACTCGTGAAATTTTACCAAAATTAAACAATTATCAATAATTTTCATATTGAATATTTTTTTATATATTTTTCCGTGAACAAATGATAAGCAGTTTGGAGGATTCCTCCCCTTCACTAACAGCTAAAGGTCCTGACCCAGATTTCAGATAAAGAGTCAGCAATATTTTTTGTCCGTTATCTTCCCTTATTTAACGCATTGTTTTAACGTTTTACTTCTAAAAACTTCAAAATCAAGAGTTTTAAATGATAATACCTTAGTTAACATTATTCATTTTTTAGTATTATGAATATTGCATATTAAATTGTGTTAATGTATTTGGCCGCATTACAAATGTTTATTCAATGTTTATTCAATGTTACAATGTTACAATGTTACAATGTTGCAATGTTACAAAGTTTACAAAGTTTACAATTTATTCAATGTTACAAAGTTTACAAAGTTTACAAAGTTTACAATTAGTGTTTACAAAATTAAATTAAGCTTTTTTCATTATTGCTGAGAGTCTTGGCAGCAAGTAAACACTACAATTAATTTGATGCCCTGCCTGCTACACTAGTAGTTTACTGTATTATAGCAGACAGTGCTCTTCCAGTAGTATAATGTTCAAGAGTTACAGCTACTGTTAAATGAATAAACATGTAATTTAAAAAAAATCATTAAAAAATTATGTATTTTTATAATGATTCATCAGTAATAAAAATATAAAACTTGTAAAAGTAATTAAAATATCATAAGTAATTTAATTGATTCAACTACCAGTTGTATCCTAGAAATATTTTGAATAATTTCTGATATTTAATAACATTTTCCCATATTTGTTCATTATATTATGTAATTATAGTCGGGAAGGTACTTGAATTATTTCTTAATAATATTTCTATAAATTTTATTTTATAAATAATATCAAAGTTAATATTTTTGCTAAGGATAAGTCTTTAAATACCCTGATGAAGAAAATTATTATTTCCGAAACAATTTTGTTTAAAATATAAACTCGAGTGTTAATATGATATTTTCAGGGATTCGCGGCTGTGAAAGACTAAATGAAATGATCAAATTAAAAATTGAAAATCAATGAAAATTTTATTTCATACGCAAGGCCACTGCATTTAAATTTTACTGAAATATTATTTTGTAATTTGCACAAATTGTCAATCGAGAATACATGTACTCTTTATTTGATGTTTGTGTAAGTTTGCTTGTTTCTCGCTATATCTGTATTTGCCAATACTCGCCCATTCGCTTCCTATGATTTATCTGTTTACAAAACAAGACTGTCCATCTGCGTCTCAGGTCGCAACTCATAAGAAATGTTTTCTCTCAAAAATTCTGGTATAATTTTGCACATTCCAGATCTTTCCAAATCATTCTAAAACATTCCGAAACCTCGTTTTAGAGTCTCGTGATAATATAGACAAAGGTCATAATAAATAATAATAATATATATTTTTTGATTATTTTAAAATATATATTTTCAGGCAGTCGATTGCCGTCCCTGGAAGTAACATTCTCTCCTGATTGCTTCCTACTTTTTTGCTCCATTTCGTTTGCAATAACTGGAAACCGTTCACGTTTCTCGTATTCAATTAATGAAGAAGGCATAACTTAGTAGACAGAAACGCTTAAGGAGAAATCCTATTTAGCGAACATAGTCTTCAATTCTGATGTGAAATTTTCCGATAATGTACAGTGAAACGGAATCCACGCTAGCTTTTTTTCTTGCAATATGATGAAATTCGTATTTCATGATTTTTATTTTGTTTCAGGAATATGAGAAATGGATAACAGAGTTCTAAGGCAGCTAAAGAAGAGTGCTCTTTAGGAAAATTTGTAAGTATTTTCAATTTTTAAAATACACTTTAATTTTTAATAAGCTCATTATTTATATCTTTCCAAGCTTAATCGTAAGATTCAAATTGGTCTCGTTTGATCAGACAGAGAAAGCTAACAAACTGTTATTTATGTTTATCTTTTCAAATCAAATACGCTTTACAGAAATATAAATTAAATAAAACAAAAATATAAATTTGTAAAAAATATGTTGCATTTTTTTCAAAATGAACAATTGGTTAATATATAAAAAATATAAGGTAAAACAAATAACGATATTTTTTTTAAATAAAATATTTTGCATGAGAAATAACAAATTTTTAAAAATAAATAGCGTTCAAAATGGCTTATTCATGTATCCAACATTTTAAGGTAACAATCTACCACAACACTTCAACCTAAATACCTACAAGTATTAATTCGAAAATGCTACGCAAACAAAAGGCATTAAATTACCAAGCTTTATTCAGTTTTAACTGCTGCATGGGAGATTATATATATGATTATATATATTAGGTAATATATATTTCGCACGTTAATGGACTGACATGAGTGTACGAAAGCGGTCCGGAATATTTACAGCTCTATATTGGTCGACATCGAGCTCCAGAGAAATTCGAGTTAAAACTGCGTTCAGCAGGCGACAAAATACGAAATAAAATTTTTTGAAGTGATAATTTTCGGGCGCGAACATTCTAATGTGTTTTGATATATAAAAGTGTCGTTAAGTAGTTCCATTTAAAGTTTATCATTTATCAAATTGTTTGACTCGAACGCCATAGTTTTATATATCGCATATTTTTTTTATATTATTGATGGAATTGACGTTCACACTGTAGAGATTTGTGATGATATTTTTATAGGGATGCCATCAATAGTTACCAATTTTATTTTGTTTGCTTATTCGCCACTTGTACTGTACACATCTTATCAATACATTTGCCAATTTTGCATGATGCATTAAATATTTATATACATGCCGATAATGCTGAAGACATTTGTTATTGAGATATTGAGCTGAGTTTGAAATAAGTTATCTGTTATTTATTGAGTATATTGTACCCAGTGTACTATTAGTGTCCCAATAAAAATAAAATTATTATTATCCACAGTGTGGTTCGCGAATTCAGAAAAGTTATAACTAGTTTGAAAACGACGATATTGTTCTTTTAGATTTTTATATACCCTGGGAAAACTTCGTGATAAATGTCAAATTTTATTTTCTGTACATATACACATTTGTTCTGGGTGACATCTTTTCATCTTTGGCAGAATGAAATGATTTTTTTAAAGTGCATTTTTCGGAACAAACTGCGAGCGGAACCTTCATCGATTCTCGATACGTACGCTTGTTTACATATGGGACGTTCCACGTCTGGCCAGACGAGTGCGTCACGCGGTGACGGGTCGGGATGTGTGCAGCACGAAGGAAGTGTGCATTGTTTCAAGCACAAGGGAAATCAGGCAACTTGCATACGCCAACATGGCGGCCGCGACACAAACTCTCAGGAGCCCGGCCACCCCGTGAAACTACCATGGATGTCTAAATCTTTTCTTTATTCTTTGTCTTGATATGCACTCCGTGGATATTTTTCAAAATAAATTTATGTATGATATTTTGTATCGAACAATCTAAAAATTTAATATTCTCAAAATAACGAATTCTGTTGATAAACAATACAAGAGATTTGTTTATTTAAAATATTTGTCTTTGAATACAATCTTTGAATAAAGCCTTTGAATATAATCGAAATTGAAATATATATTTTTTGTATATGTTGTATACCGACAAAGGGATCGTTGGCCCTGTAACGTGTTGATATTTTCAATAAATAAGTTGCGAAAATACAGTATATTTTATTTATTATAAAATATTTATCTGTGAATATAATCTTTGACAAATATATGAAGGAATTAACAATCCAAATATTTAACATTCAACAACTCGTATTTATATGAACACTATTAAGAGATCTACTATATAATTTTAAGAATTAATGTAGTTTTTTCTATTTCTGCACGATTCTAAGAAACAATTTTGTTCAAACACAAATGAAAGGTAATACTTATAAGAAAGAGAATAACGATATAATTTGATATAAATAAAATAGAGATAGCATTATTCATGATAGTTATTCTCGGTAAACAAATATGTTCGAACACTTGTTCGAGCGGACGTGACTTTGGGATGCAAATGAAAACACTAAAACAATTGAATATTTAATTTATTACCAAAAAGTCACTGAACACTGACTTTTCGGTAATAAATTAAATATTGAATTGTTTTAATGTTTTATCCTGGTGTACCCGCATGTTCTCGAATTCGACGACTGGCATAGACAAGATACGAAACAGAGAGGAATTCAGAGAGAGATGACATATCTTTATAGCTGCCATGCCATGAAGAATGGATGATTGAATTATTTAAAATTATTGATTAATTTTAAGGCTTGTTGGTCTCTTCAGTTTGAGATGTTTAAAAAATATTTTGTAGTAACAGCGCTGATAATTTTCTTTTTCACGTGATGTTGTGTTTTGTTCAAATAATTTTCCGAATACATTTTTTATTTAATTGCTTTTTATTTTATGCTTAGTTATTTCAAAATGTGTAGTGCCTTTGTGATTGTTGTTTTGATTGCTTCCCAGTAAACTCTTTTTAATACTAACTGTAAGAATGTTTATAAATACAATTTATTGGTACACTTTCTACAACCCGTCGAATATGACATGCTTGAATTACAGTTTAACACTTATTATTAGTTAAAATATCTTAGCGTATATAAATCAAAACACCAAATTTTCTGATACAAATTTATTTTATATTAATTTTTTATATAATTATTTAATGACAATATGTTGCAAGTATTCTCAAAATGTAGGCCTTAATAATGAGTATTATTATTGACAGAATTTAATGTATTTTGATCACGAGTTAGTCTGTAAGTACAGCGCTATCTAGCGTAGCGTAGTCTTAATGGCATTAGTGAAGGACATTGTTAAAAAGAGTTTAATGTACATAATTTTGATAATTAAAAATCTTATTTATAAAAAATATATGCATTCACTAATTATATAGAAATATTTAACGCTAATTTATCAAAATATAGTTCACCACGTAGCGAATATTTCCATTACCGAAACGTTACCAAATAAATTATTTCTAATTTGAACAGTTTATTACTCAATTTGCATGCATTTATAGGCATGACATTTTTAATTCGTGAAAATATCTAAGAATCTTTCGTTTGAAAATTTTTCTAGCGGCTGCTATCATTTGCAGTCACAACGATTTTTTTAGAAAGCGGCACCTCATTGTATCAAGATGTCAAAATTTCGCATTGCTACGAATTACTTGCAGTTTTCTTAATACTCCTTAGTACCACAAAAGTAATAATACTAAGGTTTTATTAAAATTATTATTTCTTAATAATTTATAACTTGGAATGATAACTAAAAGAAAACTCTGAGAGCAGTAAATAATTAAACAATAATAAATTTATAGAATGAATGTAGGAATAAATGAATAATTTAATAATCGTATAAAAACCTCAACTTTCCGACCATCAAATATAATAATTTTGTTGTCTGTCCATCTGTCTTTTCGTTCATCCGTCCATCCGTCCATCTGTCTGTCTGTTCCCGTAACTTCGTGTGACGTCTGTAATTTTGTTTGAATTCACGGCTGAAAAAAAAAAAAAATAAACGGCCAGAGATGAGGCTTGAAGCCCGGGCCGCCTCTCCGTGAAAACCGCCAAAAATATATTAAAAATATATACTAGGATTCACAAAGACGCAAACCAATATTTCATAATTGTTGACGGGTTGCAGCTAGTTAGTAATATTAAATAATATATTTTACATTTTACAATATTATTTAATATGACAATTTTCATATTTATTGTTTTACAATATTATACAAGTTGAGAATACTTTAAGAAGTTCACTATATACTTAAAAAAATACATCAAATGCTAAAAAAAAAAAACAAAAAAAGATTTTTATTATTTTAAATAAATTAAAAGTGTATTTTATGACGTAAAACTTATTCACACATTATAACACATATTCACACACATATTAAAGTTCATTTATTAGATGATGCAAAACATTTTAAATTTATTTGCCCATAACACAACAATATTCATATTTCACGCTTAATTGTAGAAATCCAATTTAAAATATATTATTCTGAGAAACAATCTTCTGGTACGTCTTTAAAATTCCCCCGAAACTAACCAACATCAGTTTTTATGATTTACAAAAATGCAACAATGCATCTGCATTCCGTTGGATCATCAAGGGATTCGCCTCTTCCCGTTCACACCCATCGGGCTTTCAGTCGTTCCATCCTTTTCCAAAGCCCGGAGCTTTCGTCGAAGCTTTCAACCACAAGTACCCTGATAGTGTGAAGGCTTCAACAGACGAAAAATTACTCTTCATAAGTAGGCGACTGAGTGGAGTTGTCCGGGCTTTTTGATACGAATGTCGGCTGGTGGCATCTCTTGGGGAGCTTTGATAATGGCTTTTTGTGTCAGTGCAAATCTGTGCGAAATTTAAAAAAAAAAATGCTTACTCTCTCGGGAAGAGGTTTATGCTTTATTTTACTGATAATAATTTTTGTTTATGTCGCTCATATGTATCTCGATAATTATAATTTCATTATGTCTGTCTCTCTGACAGTCTGGTCTGTCTGTCTGTAAACTAACTAACTAACTAACCATCACGCCGTTTCTCTGCAGGGGTAGGCAGAGAGGATTGAACGCCACACTCTTCTATCCTGGCACACCACTTTTGCCTCGGCCACATTCATACATCTTCTCATACACATTCTACGGTTGTTGCGGCTTTTAACAGGGCCATCCTCAAATACTTGTAGTACCTGATCGTGCCAGGTTTTTCGCGGACGCCCTCTATTCCTGTTGCCTTCAACATTCGCCTCATATATTTTCTTAACCATCCTTTCCTCGTTCCACATGACTAAACCATCTCAGCACTCCTTTCTTTATTCTATCTACCACACTACAGCCAGCATTGCATTCACTTCTAATTTGTTCATTCCTCACTCTATCGACCAATGATTTTCCACACAAGCGTCTTAGTGACCGCGTTTCCACCGCATTCAGTCTACTTTCATTCCTCTTTTGCCAATTCCAGGCTTCACTTCCATACATAAGGGTTGGCACTAGAACGCCATTATGTACCGCTAGTCTTGCTTCTTTTGACAGATTCTTATTGGCCATAATTGCATTTAGTGCACCATTACCTTTTTTCCCGCAGTTACTCTCTTTTCGATATCATTCTCAGCCTTGCCGTCTCTACTAAACATACTTCCCAAATACACAAACTGTCTGTAACTTCCTGTAATATCCATAACTTCCTTTATAAAAACTTTTTATTTATTTCTTATTATTTTTTAGTAACCGATATGTAAACGTACTGTCTTTTTCCTGGTTACAGCTAGTAACTAATAATAAATAGCATTATTTATCCAATATTTGAAGAAAACGAGGTAACCTAGAATTTGTATGTACATACCTGGGATCAATGTGATGTGATGGATAGTTAATTAATTTATTTTTAATGTAAACACATTTTATTGTAAAGTTGCCATTTTAAGAACAAAGTTTTATGTTATTTAAAATAAAACTACCGATAAAATGGGGTGAATGGAAACACATTTCCACGTTTATTTTAAAAACAAAAACAGGACAATCCCGACTAATTTGCAACGGATTAAAACTATACAACGACCTGCTACAACAGACCAAACAACTGACCACTGACAAATTCAAAACAGATGTGACAAAAATGCTAAAACTCGGCCAACTATAAAAAAATAGACTTTGTATCTAAATTATATTATTATTTTATTCCTATATTGAATCATGTAAAAATGTTATCCATTAACCTTTTAAGCTTCTATTATATTTTGAATAAAAAAGTTAAATAATATTTATACATTTTTTGCTCCAAATATATGGCATCTTTTGCTCATAGATTGGCACTGGGTCTATCTTGGGTTCCACTTCTCAATGAAATTGGGATGCGGAGTCTATTTTGAATTAAATATCAGAAATAAATTGGTTGTTATTCGCGACAATACATCCGTGTTTGTATAAATAACAAATATGAAAGTATAGCTCTCAAGTTAGACCTCCCTTCGTCCTCCTTGACGCACCCCTATATCCAGACAGGGAGCCCGCCCCCGTAATAATGGTCGTAAGGTGTGAAAAGTCTCGTGAATGAGAAAACAATGCTGATTATCTCACGGTGAGGTGACTTTGTTCATTTGTCTGGTCGCTAAACATTGAGGCTTTTGTCTAGTTTGTAGTTTGGTTTCGACACGCGTTAAGGTTAAACCGCATACATCAATCTCGTCATATAATTAATATTTAAATTCAACGCATTATAGTTATTTTTTTATTTTAAAAATATTTTACATGACTAGGCTATTCTCGAAACATCGCTACGCGACATTTATCTATAAAAGCAGACCGGCCTTAAGTCATTGTTGATGTTTGAATTGAGCGACATAGAAACACGAAATAACCAGCGATAAAAGCCGAGTGACAGCTATCGTCTGAAGTACCTACGAGCAAAAAGTGAGCGGAATATTCTCGAAAGTGATCGGTGCGATTGAAACAGCGTAATATAAAGCATTACACAGATGAGTGACTAGAGATAAAAAGTTCAAATTACTAATTGGATAGTAAATGTGTGAAATATTAACTGAATTTAATAAAAGTGCTCTAGTTAAATTCGTGTCCAGTGACTTTGCGTAATAACTAAATGTTGAAATTATTTAAATATTTCATTTTCCTCCGATAGCCACGTCCCGTCACAGTATATTTATTTTAAACCCAAAAACATAATACTAATAAATATTTAAACTCAAAATATTTAACCATAAAATTAACTATTAATTGACGTTTTTGTTTGCGGTCGCGCGAAAATACAAGCGAGATGACTAACACTTTTTCTCACAGCTTCTTCGCATTTTGGATAACATTTTTGTTTGGAAGGTATCAAATTAAAATTTATTCCTGAGATTGCTTATTTTTCTAAAATTACACAAACTAAATTGTTTTATCAATTAATGAATTACCAACCATCGAATTTTTAGAACTGAAAAAAATTACTTCTCTTTTCACGATTCATATAACTGTATGCATGTGTAATGTGATTGATTTTGTTTTTATTAATGTTGCAAAGTAAACGCTTATTTTAAATTAACAAAAATTGTTTTTAAATCGGTCAGATAGTTTTATTGCAAATTATATTTAAAATAAGAAACTTTTTTCAGATTTTTTGCGTGATTTTATTATTAAAATTTTTTACTTAGACAACTTCAATAAATTAAAATTCAGTGATCGTGGTTTAGAGCGTAATACCAGGAATCTTACTTCGATTTTCATAGCACAGGCGTTTGGCATAGTAAAAAAATAAAAAAGGTTTGAATTTTGATGTGATGTATAGTGTAATAAAAAGTATATAGAATATAAACGTATTCCGTGTTCAAATCTATTTAAAAAAAATACAATCTGTTTAACAGTACCCAGACAGGTATGTCCATTTATTGATGCTATTTATTATTATTATTATACTATTTTTTTAATTGTTTCTCCGTACATATCATCAAAATTTTAATATTTTTTTCTTTCGTTAAATTTTATGGATGAATTATTTATTTAGGTACATTATTTTCCACATGACTCGAATTTCCTTATTATAAATAAAAAATTTTTTAATTCTTTAAGAGTACCTAGTTGGTTGTCTATGATGTTTATTTATTTATTATGTTTTTTTTATTTTTACGCAAAATATTAATTTAACAATTAGAATTAAGTTGGTCATTACACAACTAGAATTTAAAAATTAATTTTAATAAATTACAATTGGAAAGATTTAATAATATAAATAAATAAATAAATGTATGCATTAAGGCCTACGTCACACTAGGCGTATCTTATCAATATGCGCTTATCGAGCTCACTGCGCGCATCATCGGTCAATCCGCTGGCGGAATGTTCGCTTCGGGGTCTGTCCGGTTCTCCGCCCGCGGAACTTACATCAGTGAATGGTACCCGCCGCTTACCCAGGACCGTCCTAAGAGAAAAAGCTTCCTTATCGGTCCTACTCAATCGTCTCCAGGACATTTTTTTAAATACTACTTTGCAAGACGGTGCCACCCCGCAGCGGTTGTATAAACCGCCACGGGAACGCACGGCCGCAGAAACAAACCATTCACTGTCCTCACCGTGAAATAAGTCTTTGTTAAAAAAATATACATGAAATAATGTATATTTTTATACTTACGTCGACGTAAAATCGGTGACGTCACGTCTCATGTTTTTAAATGCAAAGCGCCACATTCGACGGATCGTGCGCAAGTGTGTTTGTTTTCCACGCAGACGGCGCGGAATATTGTATGTGCTAAATTCGATTGCGGATTTGACGCGACCAAAAATACGCAGCCTAAGATACGCTCAGTGTGGCGTCGGCCTCAAAGTAATTTAGTTTTAAGGAAATATTACTTACATATCTGCAGTCAAAAATACATTAAATGTAAAAGGTATCGCTATGATTATTGTACGTGAGTTTCCAATAATATAAAAATAAATCAATTTCTTATTGCGTAACAAAATAAAAAAGGTGAGAAAGGTAGCAACGCAGTTCAGGAAATCTGTATTAGGTATATACCTTTGCAGCTAAAATATTCAAAAACATATTTTGTTTTAACAAATCTCCCTTGCCTAGATAACTGGCATCTAGGCTGTACTCCATTTTATTATATTAATGTCACAGATATCAATCTTCGCAGCATCACCCGCCGGGGGAGGACAATGATTTAGAGAGATGGGTAGAAGAATATGGAAGATGAGATTTTTTCCACACGTTGAATTTAACGGAGATGTGATCCCTAATACGGCGCCATTTTTCAGGGAAATTAGTTTTTCCTTTCTATCTTTCCTTTGCGCTTTTGATGCGTGATATAATTTCACGGTAAATTTTAAATCACTCTAAATCCGTCTTTGCGACGCTACGTTGTCGAAATTTATCTAAGTCTTGTATTTTAAGCATGCCTGAAGATTTATAGGGCAATTGAGTTTATTACTTACCTCAGTATATCGATGCGATCAGGTTAATGGAGGATATAAAAAGCATGCATTCATTTAAAAAAATGGTAGATGTACTTATTTACGCGTTTAAGAAGTTATCCTTCTTTACATAAAAAAAAAGTATTGCGTTATATACCTTACTTTGGAATATACCTGGACAGAATGTGAATTAGCATTCTACATAAACTAGAATTTCCATCAATGACACTTCTTTATCATCGGATAAAAAGTCTAAAATACATATTAAATACAGTATAGGTACCCTTAACAATTTCGAATGTCCGTTCATAACTTTTTATCAAATATCTGTTCTCATTCCATTTTTAAAATTAATATGATAGCTGATCTCGTTCCGTTTTCAAAATTAGTATGATTTCAAAATTGTTTGAAAATTAAATGAAGAAATTGACTAAATGATTTTTTTTAATAAAATACTCATAATTTTTTTTTTAATAATTAGATTTTTCAAATATTTCAATTTAATGAATATTAAAACTAATTAGTGCATCCACTACTGTATCGCAAATATCATTGGTATCAAGCATTAATAAAAATATATGTTTAACGCTACCAGATGGCTCAAATACGAATTGGTGTAATATAATAATGAGGTATAAGAAGCTAACAAAGCGTAATTCTCTATTTAATAATGTCCATCACTAACGTTATTGAGACGCTACGCTACCCTAGTGCATTTGTTTTATAGCCTTAACTGGTAGCCGAAATATATATAACAGAAGTAATTAATTTTTGACGGGTCATAACTACTACATATATATTTTTATTTGTACTATTTTGGAGCTAGTAATCGTACAGTCCATCCATGTGATACTATGTTTAATTGTGATTTAAAATAAATTTCACTACATAGTTGTAATTTGAGAGTTGTAAAAACCAATACACCTAATAATTGAAATATGGAATATCAGCGCCGATTTTTAATGAAAATCAAATATTGGCACTGATATGATAATAAAAAATTGCCTATCAAACGAACCAGGTAAAGGTTAGTTGACTAACAGTTAACCATGAATTCTGAAATGCGCCGCTGTGCTATTTTAAAAAAGAAATTCTATTAAAACAAATAATGGCATTTAAAATAATTATTTTCAGATATATTTTGATAGTTATTTAATCAACATGACTGTTGATAGAAGTGTCTTGAGAACGTGAAAAATATAAATAGCTACGGTAAAAATATTATTTTATTTCTAAAATTAATTGTAATTGTCCGGGCGCTCAAAACTTTCAGTTCACGAAATATTATATTAAGATCAGTACAATCAATATTGGAATAGTTCATAAATATTCAAAAATAAAAATATAACTGATTGGATTAATACAATGTAATATATAAGACAAAATGTAGATTCAATAAAAAAAAACATAAAACGAAAACATCATAAAGACAAAAATAAATAAATTGAAATCTTTATCATTAACATAAAATGGATGGATGGATCGTGTAGCGAAGCTAAAATGGCAATGGGAAAGACACGTTGCAAGACAGGATACTACAAGATGGCCTCCCAGAGTTCTGAAATGGAGACCTTGGGAAAATAAAAGAGGCATCGGAAGACCTCAAAAGAGATGGGCCGATGATATTGTCGCTGTGGGGGGAAAAAAATGGCTACAATTAGCCAACAAGAGGGAAGAATGGAAAAATAAGGAAGAGGCCTATATCCAGCAGTGGAAAGACGAAGGCTGATGAAGAAGAAGAAGAAAAACATAAAAATAAACGAAACCTATACAATCAACGAGACATAAATTTAGAATAAATAGTAACAGCTTAGGAGCTTTTACAATATCTGACTGGATAATTTTGGACAAAAAGGTTGGGATTGAGAGAAATACAAATAAAGATATTCTGAGAAGAGTGCAAGGAAAAAAGTTCATAATAAAAAACATTGAATGTCTAAGGAGTTAATGGGTAAGAAAATTATAAAATGCAATGCATATCTCAGAAATATAGTTAACGGAAATATTTATTCTGAAAAAAGGAAATACATATACGGAATTCGTGTCACATCTTGAAAACTAATTTTAAAACACCTGTGCTATGAAAAAAGAAATATCTTGGTGATCTCCCGAAATGAGGTTCAAGCTCCTTAATAATAGATAGTTAACTAGGCAAGTGTCAAAAGTTGACAGAAGTTGACACCTAAACCAACAAGTTAATATTGAGAGAAGAAGACACAGAGAAAGGAGTATACAAAAATACACCCATCAAATAATGGAGAATAAAAAAGGTACAACCAACGTTACACCGATAAGAACACCAGTTACATAAAATACAAAAAAGTACCTCATATTCTGATTCTATATAGTTCATAGTTTTAATTATTTTATACCTCTTTGAAATTCATGTTTTATACGGAATTTTTAGGTATGTATATCTAATTGAAGTATTGAATATAATCTAGGAATGAAAAGGCTATTTAAACATGAATATGATTCAGTTACCAGAAATACCACTATATATATGTTACAGTATAAATTTAAGTAGCGTACATATTATTATTTTTTGTTTGTACCATTTGCAGTACAATTTTACAGTTAAAAAAAAAGGTTAAAATATTTTTAGAAGGAAAATGTGTAATTTTGAGCTCACCGCCGCGAGTAGCTTAACACAGCCTGCATATGAGGGTGAGTTATAAGTCGTCTGCGGGAAAACACCCTTGTATTCTGAAGGTGTCGCGTAAGGGTTGGTAACTCACACCCCACTTGGGTGGCGGATCCACTTTTACGACTAGTGGGGTGGCTGTGCAATGGTAATTTGTTTTTAAGCATCTTTATGCGGGATGAAAATGCCGTATGAATTTCTATACGAGGATTTTCTTCTGCAATTCAGAAGAAAAATTGTCACATTCCGCGGTGCGAAGCTTGATTTTAAACATTTAAATAAACGATGTCGGATTTTTCTATTAGAAATTGCATTTCATTTATTGCTAGCCTTACTGCCTAGCTTACTTGGAGACGTAGATTCTGGTTTATGTTTGATTAAAAATTCTCTAATATTTCATTGCTAAAGTTTTAAAAATTACAACAAAATAAAAACCAAAACTTATTATATCACCATTAAATAATTTTATGAAATCTTTTTTCTTCTTTGATAATTGAAAATCACGAAACAAACAAAATTCGATGAAAAATATCATAGGTGTAAACAATTATATAAAATAGAACAAAATGTTTACTTAAGGCGATCGTCTAGCAGAATGAGCAAATTTCACCATTTTTTCTCATATCTTCTCTTTCGTTTTTTATCACATTTTTGTAGGAACATATCTAATTTGAAAAATTTATTCATCAGGTTACATATATTTTAAATACGAATATCTTATTAAAATGTCATAAACTAAATTAAATAATTGATTAATAAATTACCAAACCTTCGATGTTTTAAAAATGAAGAAAATTGCTCCACTTTGTGGGCCTTTTATGACTGAACGGCGTGTGAGATGTCTTTTTTATTCAATGATATTACAAAGTTAATGATTATCTTAAATTTGTTACAATTATAGAAAAATCTGTTAATACATTTACATGCAATTTATGTTTTAAAAAATACTGTTTTTTAAATTATTTTTATTTTTTGTGTGTTTTTTTTTATCCTTTTAAAATAGTTTATAACTTTTTTTATTTAATAAATTAAAGGAATAGACATTTTTATTTTAAAATTAATACAAAAAAAATCAAAAAATTATTCTCGATTTCAGATTTTAGCTATTTAATCAAGGCACTGCATATTGTGTCATAAATACGTTGCGTCTTGAGTAAATATCTAAAATCAGGAATATCGACAAATATTTTGATTTTTTTTTGTTTTTATTGTAAAATTATAATATCTATTCTTTTGAATATTGAAGTAAAAAAGTTGTCAACCATGTAAAAAGAGTTGAAAAAGACCCACAAAAAAATATAATATTTTTAAAAAACCGTATTTTGTATAACATAAATTGCATGTAAACGTATTAACAGATTTTGCAATAATTATAAAAAATTTAAGATAAACGTTTACTTTATAATATTATTGAATAAATAAGACATCTCAACACGCCGTTCAGTAATAAAAGGCCCATAAAGTCGAGCAATTTTCTTCATTCTTAAAACATCGAAGGTTTGGTAATTTATTAATAAATTATATAATTTAGTTTGTGACATTTTAATAAGATATTCGTATTTAAAATATATGTAACCTAATGAATAAATTTTAAAATGAGATATTTCCTTACAAAAATGTAATAAAAAACGCAAGAGAAGATATGAGAAAAAATTGTGAAATTTGCTCATTCTACTAGACGATCGCCTTAAGCATTCAAAAAATACATTTGTCAAACCTCTTTTTTATAAATTTTGTATATTTTTTAAGATAAAATTTTTCTACAGGTCATAATGACTCTTTACTGGGGCAGATATAGGACGATTTTTTGGTCATGGCACTTTAAGAGTGTATTGTATATTAGTCAATGTGTTCATAATTGAGATCTATGTGAGAAAATCATTTTATATGCCTGCTTCACGCTAGACAGTAATGCAACAACACACTTGACCAAAAAATCGACATCTACAATACACACATTTTTAAAAAAACATGTTAAAAATAAAATTAAAACTTAGTTGGAAATCAACAAGTTATATAAAATATAAAATCACTGCACACGTCGAAAGTGGGTTCCAAGATCAACTCGGTAAAAATAATATTATTATTAATGTGTATTGATGATAATGAATACGGAATACAGTTCACTATTCATCAATATTCTTACTATTTTCAAACTAAGCTAAACGCCTGTGCCATGAAAACAGGACTAACTTGCTGTTCTGGAGTGAGATTCGAACCCGCGACCTTTGAATCACGAGGCGAGAGTCCTAACCGCAAGACCAACAAGCAACATTATGTAGATAATTGCCATATTTATTTATTTATTTTATTTAATATTTTCATCTTATAAAAATCCCAACCTCCACAAATATCAAATTTATTTTTATTTTTTAAGAGTATTCTGTTTCTAGTTTATCCCAAATATGTCTATTTTATTTATTCTGTTTATAATAATAATCTCATTATTTATTCAAATATTATTTATTTTCTAAATACCAACTGCACGAATATTTAATTTAAATATTTTAAAATACACTAAATATTTCGAACACTTCAATAAAACATTTTTTTTTTGTTTATTTGTGTTAAGAATACTTCAATTTCGATATATTTAAATAGAATTAGATATTTTTTTACAACAGATTTTAATGTTAAGTAACATTATTACAGCTCATGTTAAATCGACAGATTATTATTAAGATACCTGAGATTCTCCACTGAATTGCGAACCTTTCAATGTTTTATTTTAATAAAATCATTACGTTGTTCGTAGTATTTTATATACAAGGTATTTTGAACACAAAATAACAATCACAGTAGATTGTATAAAATAATTAATTTCATTTAAGGTTTTAAAGCTCGAAGTTACAAAGGAAATTAAATAACAACGTGGAATAATGAAGTAAATTTATGGTTTTATGAATTGTAATATAAAGCACGAAATTTAATTTTAAACCGTATGTTTACTTTTTTATATCTATAGTTAATGCTGATAGTCATTGCTTCTGTAAAATATAGAAGAAGAAACATTTAATTGAAATTTCCACGTGAGAGTAATTTTCGGATTATATATAAACGTTGATATAAATAGTACGTACGTATCTAAATATTCACATAAAATTATTTCGGAATCCTAAAATTGTCGTAGAATCCTAAGGATTCCACAAAAAAATCCAATATATGTGATGTCCCAAAGAACAAAATATACTTACCTTACATCAGAGGTCTTAGTGACAAAATCAGCCGGGTATTGCTGAAATTAAAGATAAAAACAATTTTCAGCCCCCATAATTTGATCTCACATATGAGGTAGTGTGAAAGATAGCACACCTTTTGAGTCTCCAGGTGTACACAGAGTTCCATGCGAATGTGGGGGATTCTATATAGGACAAACCAAACGCAATATTACTACACGTTTGAAGGAACATATTGGGGCAATTAAAAATAATAACTCAAATTAATCGGCAATCTGTAAACATGCATCCAAAGGGAATCTCAGTTATTTCATCAGATTTGACAAGACAAAAATTTTATCAACAGAACCACGCCATCCTAATTTCAATAGAGACGAAAAACATCCTAATTTCAATAGATACGACAGATACAAACTATCAAGTTTTTAGCAACCTGTTCTCACAATTTTGATTCCACCTTTAAGATACGTCGCAGAAAAGCCCGAAGATGTAATTAGTATATATTGCACGCTGGCGACCTCTATCGTAGAAGACCTCTATCGTACAACAAAGCGTATATAATTTACGACCTCGGAAGAAATAATCAGTTCGGCCTATACCTCCGCCGTGATAGGACGCTTCTCAGTGAAACACGTACGGTTTGTATAAAAAATATCTGTTTTATTTAACATATAAATTCACATGAGATATCACATAAATACATTTTTTAAATGACATCACGTCATGTCGTGATGAATAGTTGTAGTAGCTCTGGAATAAGTTCTAAGATAAGTGACAATAATTTGATCAATTTGGCAATATTCGCGATGCAACATTATCATAAGTAAAGTGAAGGACTACTCGGAACCTCAATAAAATCACTGTAATAAAGTTCGAAACAATCTTTCGTTATATATATATATATATATATATGTGTATGTATGTTAGTATTAATTTCTCAAAATCTCCGCGTCAAAATCTGATCCTTAGGATCATTCGTCAACCGACGTTTCGCCTGAATCACAGCAGGCATCTCCAGGGAGCCTTGTTAATAAATTTTCTTCACGAGGGGCAGTACGAGCACGTCCGTTCGTATGGGAAGCTTACTACCAAGTGAGGTCTGGCAAGTCAAAATCTAAATTTGGGTACTTCGGTCATTATTAGCCTTAATGGTTTTTGGGAATTCGATTTTGAATATTGGGTATTCCCGGCCGTTGTTGGCCTTAATGGCGTTTTTCTGGCTCCTTGTGACGCGCTTTGTACTCGATGTTGCTTCTATTGTGTCGATATTTACCTGTTCGGTGGTTGTATTTAATTATTTTTACTATGAAATCTACTGTTGAATAAAATGTTTTTCCATGCTGGTGGTTTTCCATGCCAATCTAAAGGCTTCAATTTTGGTGTGGTACCTCCTAAAATACTAAATGAAAACATCATTCCTGGAATAGAATCCGCGATATGCAGACTAACTGATAATATAGCAGAAACAATCCGCCAAGAATCGTGTCACATTCTGAGAAATTCTCATCCGCCTAAGAGTAACATTACTAAAAACGAAGCCCGGGCTCTCAAAGAACAAACACTAACTTAGTTATACTTCCTGCTGATAAAGGAAATGCCACTGTCATAATGAAAACCAATGAATACCACTCTAAAATGAACAATATCCTTAAAGATCCGGCCTTCATAAAGCCTTCATAAATGCCCTTTTTTCCTTGATAAATATACTAAATGTACGACGCGAGTTTTAATTTTTGATCTCTGTACACAACTAGCTTGCTTGTAGCAAGGATCTAGCGTGTATAAATGTACTGAAGTCTATCATACAAGAGTTTTGCTCTAATTTGAAAGCCCGCTATTCTTAACACCTTTTCTCTCGCGAACCTCCCTCCTCAATCCCTACTAAACCTGTGCACAGGGGTGGATTACCTACTGGGCTGTAAAACCTTCTCACTGAAAGCATTTTATGTGTCAGTGACTGAACTGAATTTAAAGCACTAGGCATTTAAATAGCTCATTTATGGAATGAAATTAAATGTTACGCTTCGAGTGATATTTTAACTCTTTTAGTGATTCATGATAAAAAAATATAAAGGTGTTTTTTAAATATAACTTTTTTTTACCTACCTCAAATTACACGACAATAAAAAGTATGTCTATTTATGTCTTTCTAATGCACATTTTTCTATTGGTATGCCTAAATTTTATATAGATAAGATTGCAAGTAATAATAAAATTAGAAAAAAATCGACTACGTAATAAAATAAGGGAAGTATCAATGTTATTTTTAAGTACCCCCAATTTTGATATGTTAGCAGATCTAATTCACGTAACGATTGATAAATAATCCAATTTAATTTGTCTTATTTGGACTATCCATATTAACAGAACGAATTAACTAAATATACAGTGTTTTAAATATGATTTACAATATATAGACTATACGTGTATTAGGTTGTTGCTTAATTATGTTTTTTTTATTTATTAAATTTGACTTTTAATTGACGTTTGTTTAAATATATTTCTTTAATAGAGTTAAGAAATTAAAATGCACATCAAAAACAACAGACATAACGTCACATTATATAGTACAACTTCGAGAAAGGGTGGGTGGCTGCTAAATCATTTCGCGATATCAACGATTGAATAAAGGGCATGCCGTAAGTGGTTTGTTGACTTCAACCTGGTGAAACCAGCTTAATTTTAGGTCAATTTTTTAATTTTGATGACCAGGCCCTTCTGATAGCTGTGGAAGAGAAGACCACTCGAATAGGATATATCACATTGGTCATTCTTCACGAAATCGACCCTTTTCCTAGCAATATAAAAAAAAAAAAAATGTTTTCGCAACTTTTCGAGCGTTTCTTTTTCTAGTTTCAACAGGCGTTTTAATTGAATTATATATTTTTTTTTAATGGCGGATATGCATCAACTTGATATATTTAAATATTTCAAATGCTTATTTTCTAGAGCACATTTTTTCGTCAATATGACTATAAGATAATATTAATAATAATGTATTATAAAGGACGGATTCATGTTATTTTCAAAGTTTAATTTTACGATAGATTTTTATTCCTGGCGATAGTTCGAAACCAACCGAATTTTATTTTCCTTGGCCATCCCCTATAATGGACCAAATTAGCCAATAAAACAGGTGTTTAAGAACCGTGGAACTAATAATTCCGCGTCAATTAAAATCCCTGAATATTTTATCCTGTCACTTTTGTTTTATACACGACAAGGGCGTTATCGGCCCACTTCTAGTATGAAAGGTCGTAAAAGAAAACCTTAATTTGCATACTACGACAGTATGCCCATAAAGTTTATATCCTTTTTTACTGCCAGCGAAATGGCGTGGGCATTCGCTTTACTTTTCTCGTCGCCGTGTTTGCATTAGCCTGTTGTAGTTTTATTAGCGTGATATTTACTTAAAAAATAATAGTATCCATTATATTTTTTCTGCCGCCGGCGCGCGCTGTCAAAGTGAATGTTTGCTGTAGACATCTTTGTCCCAAGACCCATCTAGAAAAAATGTTACAAAAATATACCTTTATAATTAAAATCCATTTTCTTGACAATAATCTGATAATTCTCTTAGGCGCGTCTCTGTTCCTAAAATTTTCGATCTTCATGTTCGTCACTGTGTCAACAATAGGCATGATGACAGTATTGAAGAATTAATGAATAAATAATTTAAGAGAGAAAAAATCAAGTATATAACAAAAGTAGAAGCTTAAAGAAAGCATAATACAATAAATAAATAAAAAATAATAATATAGACCTGGAGAAGGAAGAATCTTCGAATAATCTTTTTCAAGCATGAACTTTATCTACTGAGAAGTCGTCTTATTGATGAAAACTTGGAATCGTACCTAAAATTATAAATAATAACATACAAACCTGACTTACTCAAATTTTCCAAGGAGATGCAAGGACATTCATTCATTGTTCACATTAAGTGTTTGTCAGTCATTGTCATGATTAAAATTTATGGATTCTTTAATTACATATTATTTTTTATCAATGAATAAAATCTTTATTAAGTATTAATTCAAGTTTTATTCAGTATACCTACTCGTAATATAATGAAGTGCTAAAATTATAATAAAGGTTTATTAAATCAATAATCAGATTTGGCTCTCAAATTTCTTTTTAATCGTTGAAATGTACATATTTGGTCCTTTGGCTAACAGTTTAAGTTTATTTTGTTCAAATAGGTATGATGAATCAGTAGGATTTTTTAAAAAATTTTAAACATATGAAATGTCGTGTGGAGTTCTACAATTTGATAGAGATGCTCAACATTTTTACTGTCTCTAAGCTCCACATTACATGGAAAGTTCAATTTTTTTTAAATTTATGTTGTATTTTTTCAATTCTGTTATTATATTTTTTTAAATGAGTATTCTTTACTGTTAATCCGTATTTTGACATACGAATGTGAAGTAAAGAAGTTTAAATGAAAACTGAAATAAAAAATGGTTGAGAATCTTTTGTTATAAATTCCAGTGGTCTATATATAGACCTTTGGATAAAATTGATTCAATAAGAGGAATGATGACATGTTAACTGAGCATCAAGAATATAGTATAATTATTTCTGATACCATTAATAGTCGCGAAGTATATACTCTTTTTAATCCTCTCATACATTTCACGTATCTTCATCACCCATGTGGCGTTTTATTAATCTTTTCTACTATGCTATAAGTAATTTTTAATTTTTTTCTGTGTTGATCGCATTTCCAAGTATTCAGACTACTTTCATTCATATTTTTATATATGTATTATTTTGACTGGGGTTAAAGCGCGCGATCTAGTAGAAAGGGACGATAGAGCCTCGTCCCAGAAGACAACAAAGTTAATAATATTGTTAGAGAACAAATGCTTGTGTGAAAAAAGTATAAATATTGATGTGTTATATTTCCGTGTGCAGAAACAGAAAAATAGAACGAACATAAATAAAATAAAAAGTGGCGTGTAGAAATGATCAAATCAATAGTGTTTTATGAATAGTCCAACATAAGCAGCTACTTTTAAAATAGAATAAGTATATATTTACTCGAACATATATTTTTATTTTCATGTCTAGACGTCTTGTAATATCCATAAAACATTCCATTATAAAATATTAGTAAATTAATAATAATTCTAAAATTAGATGATTTAATATTTTTAACAGTATGCATTATCGTATTGAAAATCTCTAATTTTTAGTAACGCGGGAAAAAATGCAGTTTTGTACATTTCTAGTTTCGTTCAATACAACACACCATCAAGCAGTCAATTTAGGATTCATTAAAAAAAAATTAAGGACGAACATATGTAGGTGTAAGAAACCAGCATTCGACTGAAAAGTTATGTATGTACTTATATGCTTCTTTTTCTTATTAATGTCTTTGACATGTTACCAAAGTTTTATAATTTTTTATTCGGTCAAATCATTCGTACGTATATTTATGTATGTTTAAGAATATTACATTACAATTGTTAGAAATTTAAAAAAATATTAATTAAGATAATTTTTAGAAGACTTACAGAGACGAAGCCTTCTATAGGGGAAACGTGTATTGAAGTCTTTATAGGGTGGTCCACGGTTTGTGACCTGTATGAGCTGACTTAAGTGATGACTTTACGTAATGTAACGTTCACCAACCACAAAAACATCCGCACATCTATGTTGTAAATCAGTTTTTTTTCATATAAGTATTTAAATGGACTATGCAAGAGACATCTATGTTTCTTCTTATGGCATGTTGTGCATGGATTTCGTAGATGATATTCAATATAATTTTTACGTCCTTATGGGATTTTAAATTATTAAATATTTACGCAGGCGTTTACACATAGAAAGTCTAAAATTATAAATAAAAGATTTTAAAAATATTAAAAAACTATACCTATTATTATTGTTAAGATAATACGAAGCGACGTGAGCTCCATCTATATCAAATTGTGTGAATACTTCTATACGTGTATGTGTGTTGCGGCTCGAGCTCTGAGCAATAACATTGTCTCCCGATATATTTGATTAATATAAATAAATTCATTGCTTTAAAGGACTGTTGTTATTCATAACCCTTCAATTATAGTGTTTTAGTATTTTTAAAATAAGATAAGAAAAAATCGACAATCAAAGTAACAGAAAATCAAAATACTACGGTCTCAATACTTCTACAATAACTAGTTACTTAATACAAAATGTAACACCTTATTGGTGTAGTAGTCATGATGCTCACCTCGTGATCTGGCGTCGATGGTTCGAGCCCCATTTCGGGACACCAGCAAATTAGTCCTATTTTCATAGCACAATCGTTTAGTTATTTTTGAATATAGTAAGAATATTAATGCGACACGTACTCTGTGTTCGCATTCCTATTTAAAAAAATAACAATATAATTTAAAAATTGTTCGAAAAAAAAATTAGAAGAAAAATTGTTCTATTATTTATTGAATTGGCGTTAACTTTGTGGAATGATATTATAATTATATATCAATATATCACTTGTCTAAGAACACTAATGAGTTTAGGAATACACGACTAGTTTCGACAACTGCAGATGTTGTCATCAACGGGTGATTATATAAACTATGGTGATTATATAGTTTATATAATCACCCGTTGATGACAACATCTGCAGCTGTCGAAACTAGTCGTGTATTCCGAAACTCATTAGTGGTCTTAGACAAGTGATATATTGATGTATAAGAAAAATTGTTCAAAAATTTTTTTTCAAATGGACAGACAGACAACGAAAATATTGTAATTGGGATAAGTAATTAATTTACTAATTTACAAGTAACTCAGTTAAACCCAGCATTTCCCAGAATGTATTTTATATTACATTTATTTAAATTCCAAACTTGTCATGAAATTGCTCCCCTTGAAACTGTGGCAGCAATAAATGTAACTCAACATGTGTGCATTACAAAATTAAATTTAGTGTAAATACAAATAAAATCAATTATCGTGTCTGTTTCTTGAATCAATTTTGGTCTTATTATTCCCAAGAGTGTTTCTTTTTCATTTATAATTTATTCTAATGACGTATAATATTATTTAAATTTTTTATTCATTCTTTCTTTCTATATAATTAATATGCCTTAGTATATCATAAATATTTATCATTACTGACATATTTCTGTTTGTTTAAATTTTTTATTCTTTCTTTCTGTATAATTAATATGCCTTAGTGTATCATAAATATTTATCATTACTGACATATTTCTATATGACATATTTCTGTTTGTTTAATTTTTTTATTCTTTCTTTCTATATAATTAATATGCCTTAGTATATCATAAATATTTATCATTACTGACATATTTCTGTTTGTTTAAATTTTTTATTCTTTCTTTCTATATAATTAATATGCCTTAGTATATCATAAATATTTATCATTACTGACATATTTCTGTTTGTTTAAATTTTTTATTCTTTCTTTCTATATAATTAATATGCCTTAGTATATCATAAATATTTATCATTACTGACATATTTCTAAATGTGGAGACCTGTAATTGGCCATCTATATTATATCAATGTTTTCTATGCTTTTTTTTTGTGCTGTTGGTCTTCCATAAACATTAAATAAATAAATAAATAAATAATAACTATGGAAATCTGAGCTCACCAATGGTTTTTAGTGGGTGCTCAAGCAAACTTCATCCAATATGTACCTAACGTCATTTACACAGAATTAAGTAAATATTATTTCACTCTCAATCTCTCAGACTAAATATGTACGAGTATGTAAGTGTGAGCGAACGCTCTCAACAGGCAAAGTGTAGTTCTGCTCGAGTCGTGACGCAGTTGCTTGATTGCGTTTATCTAGGGGCACAGTCAGGGCTAAAATTAGTCTTCTGCAGGTCAGGGACCCGGGGGATGAAATACCGAGACGCCTAAATTAAACTGCACAACGAAAGCAGCGACCTGCAAATATAGTACGCGGATACTTCGGTCGCAAAAGTATTCCGTACCGCTAAATTCAACAATAAAAAAATGAAACAATCTTTCAAGTTTGTTAAAAAATCTTGTAGCTATGGATACAATAAATAATAAAACGAATAATCGAAGCTCACACTCACAATATTTTTGTGTATTTTCAATTTTTTCACGAACACAATAACTGGGTTTTTGTCAAGATATATTTATTATAGATGCGAAATCTATATACTGGTTCGTGGGGATGACAAATTTCAACCATAGATAGCGTTAACAAATATCAAAGTAAAACGTGAAACATGGCATATAAATAACAAGAGTAGCTTGTTGGTCTTGTGGTTAGGACCCTCGCCTCGTGATCCAAAGGTCGCGGGTTCTCACTCCGATATAGCAAGTTAGAGTCCTATTTTCATTGCACAAGCGTTTAGCTTAATTTGAAAATACTAAGAATATTGATGTGATACATATTCCGTGTTCGCATCTCTATTTAAAAATAAAAAAACATTACATAATTTGAAAGAAACGGTGGACAATCATGGGTAAAATTGGTGAACCTTACATTCTGTGGTCTCTTAAGCCAGCCATGTGACAAAAGATATGATTACCCAAAAAGATTTCCTTATCTACTTCCCTAATAAATAACTTCGTTTCTGCGAAACATCTGTAATATCACGTGACTTAAGATTAAATATAATAAAAGATAATCTTGAATCCTAGATATAATCTTCAAAATATAACTTATGTTAATATAACAAAAGCTGCTTTGAAAAAAAGCAAAACAAATTTTTGAAAATATTTTTTTTGTTATATTCTTATACATTAGAATTTTTTTATTAATATGTATATTAATTAAATTATAAATAATGTTTTCATGTTTTCACAGCCGTTCAGAATCTTCTGCGTAAAGTTTTCTTGGCTATTCTGCCGCGTATTTCCGAACTTTTCGGCCAAAGTTTCTGATTCCATTGTGGGGTTTAACATCAGCAACAACAGTCAACAAACATATGTGTTGTCATTTCTGTCACCTGCTTTGATAAGCTTTTTTCTGTGGTACCTAGATATTTTTCGGTTTTGAAAAATGATATTAATTAATCTTAATTCCACTATATTTTCTTATTTTAATCTCATACCTAATAACTTACCTGACCTTACCATCCTAGAACGGGTAGAATACTAGTTTTTGTGTACATAAACTCATGAAAATCATTAGGTACAAATACTTTACTATTATTACACTTATGAAAATCACACTGCCACAATGAATCCATCCATATAGATATTATCCTGAATTAATAAAAAAAGTTAAAATCCACTCCTACTATCTCTGATTTGAGTCTTTACAGTTAATTTGAAATAAAAATTATAGCAGATATTGAATGTATTGCAGTTTTCTTCATTTCTTTAAAATATTGTTAATTCTAAAGTACAAAACATAATTTCATAAATCTACCGATATACCTGTCTTAGGTTGGATAATACTAGAAAATAATTTATTATTCTCATCACAATTATAATAATATCGTTGTTTGTCCATCTTAACTTTGTGTAACGCCCGTAACTCCTTTTTAGTATTTTTTCTTTTTTTATAAATAAATAAAAACTTATTCTTTAGGAACCGACATGTAAAAGTATCGTCATTGTTGACGGGTTACAGCTAATGATAGAATAAATGTTATAATACTTTATTGTTATAAAAAAATGCTCCAAATGTCTGTACTCAAGTAAAGAGAGCACTAAATGCGGTTTTAAGGTACAAAACATTAAATAAATTATTTACCTACTTACTAAAATTACTAAGAGGGGAGTAAAAATTATTAATAGGACGTACGAAGGATTGTACATTTATTACGACTGACATCTGATGTGAAACGTCTACCCAATGCGTGAGTTTTTATTCCGTTAAAAAGTAATATTTTATATTTTGACTTCCCAACTTTAGTTTTCTTTTAATATATTTAAAACCCCTACATTGCAGAGTTAATATTTTCTGAGTGGTTGATGTTTTCATAACCCGATCGCAAAAAATGTGTACAAAAGATTGTTTTGAGTCACAAATATTTAATAAATGTTTAGTAAATATCATAGAAAATAAGATATGAAAGCTTTAAAAAGTAGAATGAAATTCTAATGGAATTACGTTAACTATTAAGTAAAGTATATTATCATAGTCCTGCTTTTGTTCTATTTCGGTATGTTTTCATATGCTTTCTATTATATTTTTCTTAAAATACCACGTGAGGTGCCTTGAGAAAGTCTAAAGTTAAACAATACAACAAAATTTTAATAAGCTTAAAAATTTATCTTAAATTAAATATAAAAAATTAATATGAAACGGATTTCTCGATAATATTTTCTGATTTTACTGTTAAATAAATACAAAAAAAATCAAGTTAAGATCGTTTCGGCTGCTTAGGCAATAAATCAACTGATATGATATGACAAAACGATCGTCCATTTATTTGGGAAAAAAATAAATACAGAACCAAAAACATTGTATTTTATCCTTATTTTATTGATTTACAATGGAGTTCTTTAACATGAATACCGAGTGTGTTCAAAAAATAAAATAATAAACTGCTTTCGTTATCAGATTTTGAGTATTTCGATTATATTTTTTCTTCTATATTATACGTAATTAAATTTTTTTTTTTTTTATTAAAAAAAAAATAGAGATGTGAACACGGAATACGTGTCACATCAATATTCTTACTATTTTCAAACTAAGCTAAGCGCTTGTACTATGAAAATAGGACTAACTTGCTAGTCTGGAGTGAGGATCGAACCCGCAACCTTTGGATCACGAGGCCAGTGTCCTAACCACAAGACCAACAAGCTACTCAAATAAATTGTATTTTAAAGAAAAAATAATTTTTGAACAGAGTAGAGCAGCGTCTTTCGACACGTTCACTGTAAATTGGATGCCATCGCCAAAATATCCTCAAAGTCAAGACTTCAATCAGGCGCTAACTACGAAGGCGAGGTCTTTTGGGTGGCATCAGAAGCGAGCAAGGAATAGGCGGAAAGCAATCAGCAGTCAAAGTAGACACTCTCTCTGTCGACATTATTTAAAGCATAATATAATCTGCACGCTGCAAAATAATGAATTTATTTTTCTTTAGTGAAAAGAAAGAGCTAAACATGACATCAGAAGAGAACTTAGTAATATTTACTTACTTTTTGTCAATCATTTAAAGTCTAGACGATTCGAAGCGTAAATAATATCGCCGCATCCGCTCATCTATGATCAATAAGGTGTCTCACAGAGAGTAGCAAAAACTTCGGGGGAGTCTTCTTCGTGTAATTGTGGATGGATAGAAAATATTCTTTGCTCTTTGGGTAAAATACGGACTGTGAGATACGACAGTTACGGAGATAAGGGACATTAAAGTTTGCAATTTTTTTCAATATTCCTGGCTTATTTTTCGTAAAATCTTGAAGGATCACTACAGTAACTTATATAGATTATAAAAAATTCAGTTGCATTAATATTTATGCTTATAATGCTTTAAATGCTTTAACAGTTGTTCTATAGGCTAGTCAGTGCATGCTTGTCTCTGACAAAATTAACATGCATGTGATAAATATTGGTGAAAGTTTAACAATACTATGGTTGTGAATATAGTAGTGTAGTGTTGGTCCTGACGAAGAGACGGGTACGTCTCGAAACCGGTAGACCTTTAATCTGATCGTGGTTTTTACTTAAGTTCACTAACATTCTGCTTTAAGACAAGCCAAATTTCTGCAAAATTTTAAGAATTTTATTTGATTTGTATCAATGCGAGTAAATTTTTAATATTGCATGTAAGTTACCATAGTAGTCGTCCAACGTTTTAGTGAAAACAAGCCAAAAATATTTTTTTAAATGCAAACTTTAATGTTGTTTACCTCCGTAACTGTCATCAAATTGTTAAGAATTTTTTAAATTCAAAATTTCATGAAGAAAACGCTCCAAAAATTTTGATACAAACTCTGATACACCCTGTATATTGATGTAATCTTCTGGAAATTAAGAAATAAACAAAATTTTACAGATTCAAGACATTATTATTGTTAAAGAAATTTTCTGCTTTTCAATTTATTTTATAATATTTTATGTCAATCACACCTGAAAAGGTTTGATTGACACGGCATTAAAAGAAATTAATCTCAAATTTAAAAGTATTTGATATTATAATATCAATTGCAATTTTTTATTAATACTTGCATTACCTACTACTATAAACTTACTTTAAGAAATTGATTCGTATAACGAACTATGTACACCTATACAACACAACAATTATCTGCTTCCGTTTAATTTATATCTGTAAAATAATAAAATTAAGGTTCAAGTAATTATTGTTTGACACCAATATAGCACTTTCATTGATCCTTGAGGAACGATGATTTCCTGCTCTTCTTCGGCTTCATGTTTTCTTTGATGGTTTGTTCAGTACGCACGGCATTATATAAAACAGTATTCAACTGCGTTTGGAAGTTTCAACCATAGATGTTAAATGATGACGGCTTGGTCCAAATCTGTAATATCCCGCATCAGTTTCTTATGTGTGCGGCGCCATGTTTTTTCATCCATTCAGAAAGGCCGCTCGAGCCGCAGACTTCTTTACCGACTCATCCAAACTACTAACAGCAGTACCTCTTGAATATAGCGCCCACTCTTTCCACTTCACGTTACACGTTTCCGTCGCATTCAAGAAATTAGTCCCATAAACCGATCGTAAAGATGTTACATTTCAAAATACATGTGAAATGCTTACAATTAGCGTTTAATTATCTTTCAGCTATTCGGCTAAATAGTGTTAAATCAGAGAGAGCTTTCTCTTCAGCAGAGACAATCTGCACTCAAATTAGATCCAGCCCCAACGATGGTACATTTAACATGTTGAGAACGAAAATTATTTAAAATATTTTGAGTTTGTCCAAAATTTTCAGAACACAGTATTGGATTTTTGTCACAAGGACATCATTAATCAATATACATCATAGAATACAAATCAAATAAACAATAGGTCGTTAGCCTTATGAACACCCAAAGACTTTTATACCTACTTTCCCATAAACATATAATTTCGTCTCTATGAGATATCTATAATATAATAGGTGTACCCATAAGTAATCAATTATTTTTGGTGTGAAATGTTTGCTTCAGTCAAGCTCAGTAAAGTGAACGTGTAAAGATGCATTTTATACGCAATATTATAATCCGTGGTCTTGTGACTTGTGACAATAAAATTTAAATTTTTTTATTACTCTATTGTAAAATGGTGGACAATCAACTAACTTAGAAAATTTACGTCATTGCATGCTGTTTCATTTTCATGTAAATGCAACGGTTGCAAAAAAGAAAATTTGTGATGTGTATGGAGACGTATTGAAAGTAAATAAGTGCCAACGTTGGTTTAGAAAATTTTCCGATGGTGATTTTGACTTGTCTGATAGCGATCGAAGTGGGCGCCCAGTAGGGTTTAATAATGACGCTTTAAAAACACCAAGAAGCATATTTTTCTTAAAAGTCTACCTACAAGATGGCAAAAGGTCCTAGATACGATGGAGATTAAATCGATTAAAAATAAAATTAAATGTAGTTAAATTCTTTTTTTTTGTTGCCACTTAAATAATTGATTATTATATGATTACATATAGTTACACCTAATATATTAAAATTATTTAAATTAATACATAACATTACCTTATTTTTATATAACATTACGATTTAAATGTTTTTAATTAAATGAAAACAGTTTTAGTTTAAAATTACTTTACTTTACATATATAGAATGTCAACTTGTTTCAGTAAAACCCAACCTTATCAGAACAATACCTTATAATACAGACTAAAACTAGTCGACATTGTATATGTTTTGTGATAATTTAGTTAAAAACTAAATATATTTTTTTAAAATAATGGCATCATTGCCAGTTACGATATCCATGTATAGTTCACGGGAAGAATAATAGATGTATCTTGCATGGTTCCTTGAAATATTTGAATTTGAGTTTGAAAACATACTTATAAGATTTACTACATATCGACGGTTGCTACGCATTCTGTCTAATCTGGAAAAAATATACAAGGTTACTGTAGTGAAATTGGATAACAAGCTACTCCCGGATGAAATGGAGGTCCGTGGTTTGAATTCCGGTAGCAGCTAAAATATTTTTACTTTGATTTGACTTTTCAGTATGTCTTTCGAATTGATTCATAAATTCGGTTGCTAAATCTTTTTCTAATTGATTCAAAAAGCACAAAACTTTATTCTGAAATTGCAACTAATTATATTTAGATGTTCAATCATAATAAACCACTTTGCTGGCCGATTTTATACTTGCATCTATTGTTCCAATTTGTAATAATTTATATAGATAATCTATTTTGAATCTCCACAATAACGAACACAGTGCATATAGAGGATATTAAATTGTCAATAATCCCACAGAAGCGACGATGTACACATTCGATAATCCCGTTAAATGTGGTTTAAATGCGAGTTCTCCATTAATTCACCATTAAAGTGATCAATATATTTAGTAGATGTAATCAGGTCATCTCATTTAGATATTATGTAAATTCAATATTCGAAGTAGGTGATATTGGTACCAAACACTATACCTAAATTAAAATTAAAATTATTGACAGTTACCATTGTTACTAAAAAGTGGTTCGTACCTATTCCCGAGATTCCGATTTAGTTATAATTTAAGACAAGGCTTAATTTTTATTTTGGTTTTTTGCGTGTGTAAATATTTTCTTGTATAATTCACTGTATGCGTATGAAAATTTTAACTACATTATTTACGTATGAATAATTTCATCCACCTCCCCGCAATGTCCCAACTCATTGCCTAGGTAGGCTGTTGGGGTCGGCTCTTCTCATTCTCAGGCTGTATCTTCTTCGGTTCTGGGCCTCGCTTTCACCTGACAGTTTCTCTGTAGTATTTTGGAGCATTGAGTCATCCAGAAGTTCCTTGGTCTTCCTCTGGATGACCGTCGATGAAGCTCCATACACATTGCCTTCTTCACCGTGTGTTTTGGTGATTTCCGTCTTATGTGCCTATACCATCTTAACTATCGTTTCTCCAGCTTACTGTTTATGTCCGTAATATCTAGGCTACCAAGAACTTTTAACCCTTTATTTTAGTGTTACTCCTGATGACCATTTAGGCATTCGCATTTCTGCTGTTTAGAGTTGCGTAGAGTAGGAGTTATACATGGTCCAGCATTCGAAACAATACAATATCGCGGGTTTAAAAATAATCTGATATATCTTTCCTTTCAATATTCGTATTTTCGGGTCACACAAGATTCCTGTTACGGATATAAATTTCATCCATCCCACGCACCAACTCAATATCAGCTTTCATCAGGAAATATAATATGTTATCCTGTAATATTAATTGAGCAATTCTTGTATGTATAGTAATATATACTCGTCTGTTTCGGATCCAAATTCAACAAATCTTTTATTTTTCAAGATATGTATATTAATCAAATTTTGCATATACATAATGTAGCCTATAGGGCTCCAAATAAACTATTTTTTTATAACAAATTAATATTTTGATGTAATAATAATGTATTTAAAATAATAATGATGAAAACATTAAAAAATTGTATTTTATCGCATTTTTCCCAATAACTTTGGAATTTGCAAAAATTTACAGCTAGTTTTTATAAATGTTTCTTATGAATATCTACGCTATAAATTATAATTAAATGTAAAGCGAAGAGAGATGTGGGTAACTACCAAATGTCTCGATGAAGTAAAAAAAATAAAACTTTTTCCTTATTTACTCTTCAGTATTTTAAACGTAAACGTTAACATAAAATTTAAAACATTTTAGTTGTTTTAAATTTTTAAAAGATGTGCTTTTCAGAAATTTATAATATTTTATATCTATGTCTACAAAGTTTAACAAGAAATTAACTTTTAAAGTGAACAGACATGACATGACCGTCTTAGTGGATTAGCACTTTACATTTCATTTTATTCTTTATTTTTTTTATTGATTATGAGTCACTTAAGTATCATCATCACTCTTGGCACTAAAACCCTTGATGGGTCTTGGCCTCCTCAAACTTAAGTATATAATATATTATTAAAATTAGTTTTAGAACACGGCATACGTAATATTGATATTTTTAAAAATAAAAATTAAAGCAATTTAAAATTTTGTCATAATTATTTTTAATATATTAAATTGTATTAAAATAAAAATATATTCATATTAAGCTATTTAGACTATTTTATATTTTTGCAAAATTTTATAAATATACCTTTAGAAATAAAAGAGATTGATTTTTGATCCGAAACAGACCTCGATTTTCCAAAGTGCGCCTTGCGGCTGTCGACTCGCAAGGTGCGAGTGGGAGAGAGCTAGCTTCCCGTCTCAGAGTGTTCTTGAAAAATTTGGATATACTCAAAATATTCTGAATCATTATAATTATTTAAAATATTTATTCATAGGCGTGCAAACATACTCCCTATAAATTGTGGTTCAACATCACAATATTACAACATTCTTTTCATACCATTATTTTATTTTTCCGACCATGCTTTACTTAACAGACAAGTTAGTAATGGGATTTCTTTGGAAGCAGCGGTAAGATCTACTTTATACGTTAATATACTAATATATTACAACAGGAAAAAGCAAATGGTAAAGCTGTACGACGTGAGATCTGGGCTGCAATGGACCACTGAGTGGGAAGCTGCGAGATAAAAGACACATGGAGGTGTTTTATCGGTGCGTCGAAACCCCGACCCAAATACGGCTGGGGTAGAAATTAAAAAAGAACATTTAATAGATAAATTGATCAAGAATTAATTAAATGACGTATTTATACGGTGTTGCATTTCAGCTTTACATTAATTAGTAGTTTTTCTTGTATATTCTATACTCAGCAATATAACCTAACAATCGCACCTTGACCGCTATTATTAGGTCCTTACATATGAAATTGGCGTTTAGTATGGGAGGAACATAAAGCCGATTTTTTTTTATTATAATATTTTTATTTAATCAAAGTATGTACCATTGCTATCTATGCACTTTTGCCATCTCATAGGTAGTTCATCGATCCCTTTACTAAAAAAACCATTCGGACGGGAATCAATAAAATCTTTGAAGGCGGTTTGGACTGCCCCATCGGAGTTGAATTTTTTCCTTTACAAGAAGTTATCCAAATTTCGAAAAAAATGGTAATCTGTTGGGGCAAGGTCCGGAGAGTACGGTGGATGTCTTAGACATTCCAATTGAAGCTCCTCTAATTTGGTAGCCGTCTGTTGTGCAGTGTGTGGTCTAGCGTTATCATGAAGCAGCAGTGGCCTAGAGCGATTAACCAGCCTCGGTTGTTTAGCAGCTATCTTTTCCATCATGGTTTGCAGTTGCTGACAATAGACATCTGCCGTAATCATATGGCCAGATTTAAGATTTAAAATCCCTTCATTATTGTGCTGGTTGAGTAATGCAACGCAGCAGTCAACGCGCGTTTGTTGATTTGCTTCACTCAATTCGTGAGGTACCCACCTTTCAAGCTTTTTCACCTTACCAATTTGCTTCAAGTGGATTAAAACAGTTTTATCACTAACACCGCAGCCTGCAGCTAACTCGAATGTGGTTTGCGATGGATCCGCTTCCACAATAGCCTTCAATTCTTCATTATCAACTTTGGTCTCCGGCCGTCCACGGGGCTTGTTCTGCAGGTCGAAATTTCCAGAACGAAAACGTTGGAACCAAAAACGCACCGTGTTTTCTTTAGCGGCACCGTCGCCATACACATCATTAATCCTTCGAGCCGTTTCTGCAGCACTGGTGCCACGGTGGAACTCGTACTCATAAATAACGCGATATTTCAAGTTTTTCATTTTGTAAACTGAGTGACGCAAAGAAAAAAACAATTGAGGAAAAAACAAATGAATTATAATTTTCAAAACACAAATACATGAGTAAATAGCTGTATAAATTTGGATTTGGAATTCCTAACCAAAGAGAAGATATTTGAGATCAAATTTGCCAGTATGGCAAAACATCAATTTCATATGTAAGGACCTAATATATAAATTGTTAAACCGTCAATTCTGACTTTTGACAGATGTCTTGATATTTCACAAAGAAACTTTACGCATGCATCCTTTCCATTTGTTGTCTTAATAATGCAACAAACTAGTTATAATAATGAGAATAAGGCTGAGTATATCCATTATATAAATAAATCAAAACCCATTATTATCTTACAAAAGTTTTTTATACTATCACGAGACATGGCTGTGAGAAGCAAATGAAAATATTATAATAATTAAATTTTTTATTTATTACCAAAAATTTAAATCGGAGTACCTATGTACCTTTTTCAAATTTATGGCGACTAAAGGTTTCCAGAAAATCTCACACGCTTATTATTACACTGTTTTTTAATTCGCACTATTTCACATAGTTTTTATTGCTTTGATCACTTTATAGTAAACTACGTTCAATATTCGCACTTAGAAAAACTTCTTGCCCCGGTAATAACTGCCTCTGGAATATGCGCTATAATATACGAATATACGTTGCTAATACCGTGTTGGTCAACCGTCCGAATGACGCTTTTAATTTTTTTGATTATTGCTGCCTTCGCTTTTATACCCCACATTTCATGCCTTTCTTCAAAAAATTACAAACATCTTTAACAAAAATAATGGAAAAATAATATAATTAGAATATTAAGTAAAAATTGTATGCACGTGGCCTAATCGAGCACTAGGAGCTTAGGAACACTATAATGCCCGTGCTAACAGCACCGACGCGACGTAATCAATAACCCTGAGATGTAGGCACTAGGTAGAGAGGTGCTGGTACACAGTAAGGAGAAACTACGAACAGATACCCAACATAAATAGGTAGTGGATACTCTCAATTAGTTTCATGAGCCGTCTAGCGGAGGCTGGGTCGAAAAGTTTACAAAGGGAAGAAGGGTTTAGCTTCCGCCGTGATGAAAGGGTTGACAACGAAAGTAAAACTTTCACGTGGCTACTGAGTAAATCTGTCCAGTCTTTTGATACAGAGTAGTCTTAAAATTAATTTAAAAAATATACGTCTCCTTATTCCTGAAAGTACAACAAATGTTAAAATAGTTTTTGACAAATAATAACAAAACTGAGGGATGATAAAAATTATTTTTGGCACCATCTTTGATCTGACATCTTAAGGTCATTTTTATGTTGTATAAGTATATTACCTACATATGCTCAGGGATGTCACCAATAACCCTCGCAACTGACATGCGAAGGTATATCAGTTGCGAGTTGCGAGGGATAACACTCAGATGATAAGTAACTATTTTGCCTACGAACAACATTATCTGTCTTGTAGAAGATTAATTTCATCCAGATAAGTACGTTTTTATCGTATTTTTTTAGGACAAGTCTTGATGATGGTAAGTAAACGTTGTCCTAGAGATGCGCGATCATGAGACATTTCTATAATCGATTTATTTTCATGATCGAATGATTAGTAATCGATACATTAACGAGACATTAGGTATATACAGGGTTATTTGTAAAAAATTAATAACCTCGCAGGACTATATACCTGCCTTGATTATGAGTCGAAAATGTTCAAGCTATTATGACCTAATATCAATAGTTAAGGAGATATGCGACATCAAAGTTTGCAGTTTTTTTTTCAATATTTCTGACTTATTTTTTGTAAAACATTGGACTATCATTACAGTAACTTATATCGAATATGAAAAATTCATTCCCTTTAATACAAGTCAAATAAAAAATAAAAACCTTCGAATTCCAATTGGAATTTTTTCAGGGTTTTTATCATTTTTTTTAACTTGCATTGAAACAAATGAATTTTTCGTAATCAATATGAGTTACTGTAATGATAGTCCAACGTTTTACAAAAAATAAGTCGGAAATATGGAAAAAAAAATGCAAACTTTGATGTCGCATATCTCCTTAACTATTGATATTAGGTCACAATAGCTTGAACATTTTCGACTCATAATCAAGGGAGGAATATAGTCCTGCGAGGTTATTAATGTTTTACAAATAACCCTGTATAGAGATACGCGATTACGAGACATTTCCATAATCTTTAACTACATCAATTTTCCAAAATATTAAATCTGACGGGGGGTGGGATTTCAAAAGTTCATTTTAGCTACATCAACTTTCACTTTACAATTTTTTCAACTGTCAATAATCGGAATAGCATACGATAACTTATTAGTAACTGTCGAATAGTTGCGGTGAACTCAAGTACTAAATTAGTAGTTGATGAATTAGTACTCGTTATTCGTTACTCGAGTACTAAATTAGTATACGTTATTCGTTACTCGAGTACTAAATTAGTATACGTTATTCGTTACTCGAGTACTAAATTAGCACTCGTTGATGATTTCAATAATCGAGTTATTCAGCTATGATAACTCGGAGTCGCGCATCACTACGTTGGTTTCCACTTCAGAAAAATAATTTATTTTCTCACAAATAGTTCGAGTAGAGTAATGATTATCACTTATGACGCTCGCCTAGTGATCTGGCGGTCGGTTGTTCGAGCCCCATCCCAGAAAACCAGCCAGTTAGTCCTATTTTTACAGCACAAGCGTGAAGCTTATTTTGAAGGTAGTAAGAATATTGACGCGATACGTATTCCGTGTTCGCATCTCCATTTAAAAAACTGAATTATTGTTTGTTGCAATCAATCTTAATATGATTTATATTTAATTTTTTTTTTTTAAAAAAAGGAACTAATGACATTAATTCGAATGCTTAGGCCCGAATATAGAGACAATATTTAGTAATTTGATGGTTAAAATACACTTTAAAAACATAATTTTCAGTACAAAATAATAATTTTAAAGCGTACCTTACTTTATATTTTGTATGTATTGCCGTTGTATTTGGGCCTTAGCGTCAATTCGGTATTAATACAAAATATTTAAGAAAAATCTATATATCGAATCCTTTTTTCAAGTGTTATTTTATATACTTATTGTGTATTAATATTTTATGATTGTATTTTTTCTACAATTTATAATTATTTGCATGTTATTTTAGTCGAATTTTAGTATATATTTGGCTATATTTTTATGGCTTTTGGAAGTCGTAGGTCCACGGATAATTATTTTTTGCTAACGAAATACTTGAAACTGAATTGATAAAATGTTTTTTTGTACAATATTTTACCCATTATGTAATAAACTTGCAAAAATGGACCCCTGTTAGATAAAATATTGTATGATTAATAAAATTTCTCTCGAAAGGTAAACGTATTTCTAAAAAAATAAAATATGTTACATACCTTCATGTGGTCGAATTATGAATCCCTGTGGATGCAAAGTTATTCATATTTATTGAGTAATTACAATAAGTTATGGTAATCTTATAATTCTGATGCGATTATAAGGGAGTGTATACTAATTATGTCTACCCTTTTGCAGAATTTGCATAAAGTATCCAAATTTAGGCGGAAATTGAATTCGGAGATAGACTACTAACTTCGTAACTAAGGTCATTTAAATACCTGAAAGGATAGCGTTATTCTATATTTTTAATTAGGGGAGACTTGTAAGATGGTTATCGTTATGTTTAATACTCATTGTAATCAAGATTGTTTTTTAAATTGTTCTGTTAGTTTTCCGTAAAATAAAAATAAGAAAAGATTTAATGAGAATAGTGTCAGTTTTTTTCTTCGTTGCCGTTTACAATAGGATTTAAATAAGTCCAATAATGCTGAAAAGTCTTAAAAAAAATAGTTTATTAGCGGATATTAATAAAAAATAGTACTTAACTACATTTTCTTATTTATTATTGGAATAATTTCCGATCATCATATTTCATTGCCAAAATCGTCTATATTAAAGCATTCACTTTTATAAATATTTTTTTATTTAAAAGCAAATATATATAATAAATATTTGCTTCTTTATTAAGAACATCAGGGGATTTTCGTTTGGTCAGAATGGTTAATAGAAGGGGTGAATGTGATTAGAAGGCGTACATGTAATAGGTGCACAATAAACAGGGTAGTATTTTGGGTATATTTAATTACAAGGAAACTCTGTTTAAGTTTAGAGAGAAATTATTGACGGCCAATTAACTTTAATTAAGTATTAAACGTTGTCTGTTGTGAAATTTTAGTAACCGCCTTGGCCAGTTTTACTTTAGTTTAAAAAATAATTAAAATAATTAAATACAAGCCGACCACAAAACACCATTATCATGGCACTTTGTGCATCATTTAAGCCAAAATATAACATTTTGTTAATTGCGATAACTTTACTTGTCTTATGATTAATTGTTTGGGGTTTCTTTCATAGTTATTTTATTTTAAATGTATCTGTTAATTAATTATATGGTCCACCTTAATTCTTTATCATCATCGAAACTTCAATTGAGCACATGGAGTTATCTTTTATCGGATTTAGGAAAAATAACATAATATCCAAGGGAGTTTGAATATATTTCCAGCAATTTTTAGCATTGAGGAAATTTTTCCATAGCTTTCATAATATATAGTTTTATCTTTAAGCAGCCAGGTACTTGATTTTTTTAAAAAAATAATAATCTGACGTTTAAGGTTAGTTTTTTATCGTTCTGATGACTGGAATGGATTTTTACGCTATTTGTAGGATTCAATAAATCAAGTTGTTCAATTTCAATGGCTGAAACAAAGATAATTTTTTTATGATAAATTAAGACAATTAAACTCTTACTCGTTAAATAGTGTATCATGTATTTCGAATTAAATGATCAGAGAAATTCAAAATTTGACACTGCACCGTTAATGAAATAAAATTGGCCATGTACATCTTTTGTGTGTAAATAACTTGTCTCTTATATAACGTCAGAACACTGTATCCTGGCAAATTTCCCTCGGCAATGCAGCCTTTGTCGCAAAACACATTACGTCATACAATAGCAGACCCAAATTCAGTCATGTCGGACCACAATAATATGCATTGGTATAATAAAACCTATCTGAAATAGGCTACCGTGGAATTACTTCCTTGTCCTAACCTCAAACGGAATTATCCCTCGGTTGTATCTCTTCCATCCCTTCCCGTCCCCTCCGCCGTACCGTAACTACCCTTGGCCCCACCTAAACTACCCCTGCCATCATTCTACCCTCACGCCTTCTTATCTGCCTTGCATGAATACCTGCTGACAAAACAGCTTTTATGAAATTCAGTTTCGCCTATTTCTCATGATTATATCAAGAAATATATGTATTATTTTATTTGTATTATAAAGCCATTTAAAGTAAATTTTTCATACTATAGTATGTTTCTTCGAAAGGTTAATGAGAACTGCGCCCATGTCCCTTACAGAATCGATACCGCTACTAATTCCATACTTACTGACATACTAAATGTTTTGTGTATATTCCAAATGTCAATTTTGCTTTGACAATCATCTATTAATAATGTGGCATTGTTTAAATTGATTATTACTTTTGTTTAAATCATTGAGTTCATTAATTACAGTAAATAATATAAATTCAATCTTACTTCAATCATTTGAGTAGCATGTTGGTCTTGTGGTTAGGACACTCGCTTCATGATCCAAAGGTCGCGGGTTCAAACCTCACTCCAGACTAGCAAGTTAGTCCTATTTTCATAGCACAAACGTTCAGCTTAGTTTGAAAATAGTAATAGTTTAGAGTTGGAGTTATACAATATCTGTCTGTCTATAAATTTAATTTTTAGGGAACTGTCACAAAAATTTTGGTACATTATTTATTTGCTATGTTGCAATTATAATTAATTAACTTCTTTAACTCCAACTCCAAAACTATTTTGTGATAACATTATTAACATTAATAACAAGAAAACACTTTGTATAAACCACAGTATATAAAATTATCAACATGTTTCGGGGACAATAGTCCCTTCATCAGATTGCAAAGTATAAATATTAACAATAACAGAAATTAATATATATGAGCTAAATTTTATTATAAACTAAATCCTTTCAGCAAATAGCTTTTTTATTTTTGTCATATTAATTCTAAATTATTTCTTAAACTACCATATATTTATTATTGTTTATGTCAATGTCTATATTTTGATTTTTAATTTTTAGTATACGCTGTGTCCTGATACTTGGTATGCTACTGAACTTCGAATGCAATAAACAAAAGGAATAAATTTTGATTAATGATATAATTCTAACGAAAATTTAGAAAAAATACAATAGTTTTATTGAAAATTGAGTTATATTAAGGAAAAAAATTGTTAATAATTTGTGATAATTTAACTAATTTGATTTAATAAGTTAATTAATTAAGGAATTAGTGTTGTGCATAAATATTAAATCAAAGATATTTGTTAACTGTCCTTAAATTTATTATTTTCTTGTTTAATGTTTGAATGCTGGCAATTTATTCTTTCGGTGAATATCGTTAACTGATTAATCAGCCAAAAAAATACGGAAAATAGTATGATTTTGGCTGAACGCACTCTTTGATAGTCACGCAAATCGAATCAAGATTAAACGAAATTTTTTAAACACTTAAATACAGCTTAATTCACAACTCATTAACAATATTATTAAAAATATTTCGTGAATTACGCACATTACAAGAAGCAATGATTTCGGTCCAATAATTTGTGGTTTTGAAATGCGTAATATTTTCCGTGCTTGTATTATTTTCAAGGAATATTTTTTAATCCGATCTACTCGCGTTCGGTCCATTTAACTATCTATCTCTGTTGGTGAGATGTGGCGCAAGACGAGGCGCCACTGAGCAGAAAACATCGTCTGGCCGGCTGTAATTACAAGGGTTTTGCGGCGATCACACGCGCGAGCACAGTGGCGTCCGGCGGGTGGCGTAAATTAATTTCTCCTAAGGGGAATATGCCAGAAATGTATCGCCCCGTTCCACACTAATCTCGGATTAGGGTGAACTACTAAGGGCGTTCGTTAATGATTATATTTACGACTATTAATTCTATTCAAATATGTCTTTAATTTTATGAATGATGACACATTTAGTTTTACTCTGAATTTGCAATTTTGAAACGTTGTTCTCTGATATTGAAAACAAATAAGAAGAATCTATTGGGGACAAATGCAGAAAAAGAATTTGCCAATTGTAGCGTAGATTAATTAATTAATATTAAATATGATATCTATATATGGTTTTAAAAAATTACTGAATAGTGAACTTTGTGTTTTTATACAAAATAATTATTTTTAATCAATCCTTTGAACATTTATTCCTTTTTTGTAGTTTTTATAATATAATTTATCCAAATAAATGGACTATCGTTCCGCCTAAGCCATTATCAACTGATAAAACAAAGGATGTGTGGTGATCTTAAATCCAAAATTTGTTACAATGTTAGGTTTAATTTTTTTATTGTATATATATTTAGGGTAAAATAGTACTCACCAGAACTAGAACATTACATACATACTAGGTAATTAAAAATCCAATTTATGTATTCACATGTACATGTAGGTAAATTATGTGTATTGTTATTTACCTAATCAACTCTCCCAATTTCGAATGTCCGTCTATCTGTCCGTAACTTTAGCAACGTTTATGATGACAAGCACGTCAATCACGTCAATCAACGCACGGCTCAGGTTACATGCAAGTGGAGTCATTAATTATTATTATGTCCATTATTTTTCACGGATTTACGGCAAGTATGTAATAATTATACCTAACATTATAACAAATTTTTCATATAAGTTACCACACTTCCTTTTTTTGTTATTGATCATCCATTTATTTAAATAAATTCAATTAAAGAACCAGAAACATCGTATTTCATTTTTAAATTTTGATAAAAAATGACACAAAAGAGAATCATTAACAAAAAATGGAGTACTCTACAATTAATACCGTCTGCATTCGAAAACTTAAGAATCAAATTATTTTTTAGTTATCAAAAATATTAAATGACTATAAAAAAGTTTAATAGCCCAATTAATATTGAAACATTTAGAGATCTTGAGACTGTAATGAGAAGATTGGCAGGTTATATCGAGTGGAGGGCCGATCGTTTGTGCAACACTCTTCCAAAGGTCTCTATTCTACGCTTTGTTAGTCACTTAGGCCACTGATAGTTCAGTATTTCTTCTACGTTTGCCTTCTCCATGTTCTCCTGTGTCTTCCTGTAGCTTTCTTCTCACTGATACTGTCGTGAAAAAATATTTCAGTCGTGTTTCGTTGATGAATGAAGACTTCACAAGCAATATAATAATCATTGGGCAAATATCCGATAATATTAGTTTTCTATTACAATGTGCCTACAACAAGGGTAAATCTTATCCAAAATCCAGTTCACTTTATGAACGGAGTAAGTCAGAGGAGCCGACCCAACAAAAGTGAAGTTCTCGTAGATGATGTCGGTTGTGGCGGCCCTGCCGACCCACTCAAACGTGTGGCGTTCCTGCCGACCCACATACATTCCACAAAACATCGCGATTTCTTATCTCTCTCTTAACAAATTAATGACTTAGTGGACTTGTCATCACCAGGGAACAAAGGAAGTTCCAGAACTTTCGGAAGGCGATGACCGAGAACATATGAAGCTTTCTGAGAGATCATTGAAGGTGATCCGGAGAAGAGCGGAAAGCAGTGAGTAATCTGGTACTTGATTTGAAACAAGTCGATTCAATTAAACATATCATACTATTTTCAAATGACATGAAACAAGACAAGGATATAAATAAAATAAAGGCTCGGATATTAAATATATACAAATATTTATTTATTTATATACTTTTATTATTTTTACGCTTCAACTGGCCAAAAGGCTCAATTACAGAAGCGAAATACATCACAAAACACCCAGGCTTGAGTAAATCACATCGATTAGAATTGTAACCTTTACGGGAATCGAACCAGAAACCCTCGGTGTGGGAAGCCAGTGTTATACCCACTGCGCTACGAGGGCCGCCTAAGTATTAATAATAGAAATATTAATGATAGAACCATTTGATTGTAGTTTGTAATTCTGGTAACCACTAGATAGGAGTACATGTGTACGGGTCTTTCTGCACCCATGGGAAGCTTTAATGACCTGTGTCAATAATCTCTATTTCAATCACGCAGGATCCAGGTAGTCGCTTCCCACCCCCATCACCCCCACCACCCCCACCACCCCCACCCTTCCGGCAAGGTGATGCGCGCTGATAGGCCACGCTGCATCCAATGCAAGGGTCCGTACTGCTCCGATTTTTCACGAATTACTAAACCAATAACCAATATTATTTTCAAAAGTAATCGTCCATTGTGATGTGAATCCTGAAAAATGCTGGATACGGATGACTTATATTGTACAAGATGTAATAGAGCTAGTGCAGAATACTAGAATACTTTACACGTAGATTTCTTTCTGAATTGTAAATCGAAAATTATTTAATAGCAGTAATTATATACATAATGTAGTTGGTTCGAGACCCATTTCAGGACACCAACAAGTTATTCTTTAGTTTAGTTTGAGAAAAGTTAGAGTATTGATACGAGATGTTTTCTCTATTTAAAAAAAGAAAGATAAGCGACGTCATATTTGCATTTCCTTTTCAATATTTATGATATATCCCAAATTTAATAATCTCTTTTCTATCCGTCTATCCATCTGTCTGTGTGTCCCCGTAATTTCGTGTAACGTCCACAACTTATTTTATAATAACTTTTTATTATTATTATTATTAATTATTTTATAAAAAAATAAATAATATTCTTTAGGAACCGACATATAAAAGTACCGACATTTTTGACGGACATTACAGCTAGTTTTTTATTACTTTGAATATTAAAATTCTTTCACATTGACACGTGTCAAAAAAAATACGTAGGTACTGCATTTGCAAAAATACCCTACTGCCGAAAACAGGTCATAATTATTTTATTGCTCATTAAACTCTATTTTTTTCATTGTTTACTATGCACGAACGTACCTTTATTTTCTTAAATATATTATTTTTTAATTCTGCTATTGCTTTGGTATTCAATAATATCTTCATGATTTTACTATTCATACATATGATTTTTTACGTATATTATTTTTAGTTATTTCTTTTGTATTCAATAATATCTACTGTTTTGACATTCCTTTTTTAATATTTATATCCACAATTAATTGATTAATTTTAATACCTACTCTATAGTATTTTGTTTTATATTTATATTATTTTTGTTTTATATTTATATTATACTGACGTCACGTAGATGCCATGACACCTGCCGACGTTTTTGCGCGAAATTAAAAATAGGTAAATGAAAATGCAATTATTTGCGTAAAAACTTAGTTTATTACTGAAATAATAGTAGACGTTTACTTACATTATAGAAGGTTATTTCAAAATCTATCATCATGCCTATTTTTTCTCTAAATAATTAAGTTCCAAATTATACATGTACGTCACTGAGTACACTTTTGTTGGTGGTCTTAGAATCTTTCTCCAGTGGTTATTACTTGGAAAGTCAGAGAGAAAATAAGGCTGCACCAAGTACCCACCCAGCTACTGGAATAGTAACTATGTATTTCCCAAGGTCTCATTCAAAGTAGCAAAACACGCCTAGTACAGACTAATTTATACCCGCCGCCCTGTCATTACGAATCCTTCGGTTTTCGTCTAGCCTCTACGGAATAGCTTGTCAAATCGAAGCTATGACGATGATTGTTCATACTACAAAATTATTTACGAGTAAAGTATTCAAGAATCCAGAATAATATTTATTATATCGCTAGCTGTAACCCGTCAAAAATGACGGTACTTATGTGGCCGGTTTCTAAAGAATTAGTATTTAATTATTTACAGCCGACACCTATGGAATAGTAATAAAGACTTTTATCAAAATATTTGAACATTTTTTTTATATATTTTCCCTGCCGACAGTTAATGGTAGATATTATTTCAAACCCTGGCGATTGTGCGTAAAACTAAATGCGATACTTTCCTATTACGACAATATCACTATAGCGACAACATAATTTAATAATGAATATTATTAATAAAATAGACATCAAAATAAAATCAAAAATAAAATCATAAAAATATATTCCAGTACCGGGAACTGAACCCGAGCCTCCTGAGTGAAAACAAGGTATCCTAGCCACTATACCATATCAAATATGTCACTGGTCTCGGAAAAAATGTTTACAATGCCAGTGTACATAATAAAATATATTTTATAAAATATATTGTGCGCCACATAATCTTTTTTCATAGCTACAAATGGTTCGCTTCTTTGATAAGTGCTATACGTACTGTATTTTTGACGGGTCACGCACATGCGGTGGTGGCAATATCGCTATAGCTCGGCTATACGTAATTTTTCTCGATTTTAGAATCTCGTGACAATATAATGTACCATATGTAGGGTGTAAAAGCGAAGGCAGCAATATCCAAAAAAAATAAATTAATGCAGTCATCGAGGATTACTCATTTATAATGCACTGAATTCGAGATTTTACAGAAAACAGCCTATACATTCATAGGAAACATGATTTCGAAAGGGATAGATATTTTAAATCTAAAATTCAGTGCATTTTAAATTAGTTATCCACGGTAATAGCATTCAAAACATTTTTTAATTTTTTGGACACTGCTGTCTTTGTCTTTATACCCCACATAATATAGTATATAGTACTGTTATAAAATTTTAACTTCATAGTAAAAACCATCCATTGCTGCGGCACCCATCCAGATCTACTTCATCGGTTGTACCAGGAAAATTTCCTTTTTTGGACTGTCATTTGTTATCGCTTGGAAGGCTTTTTACGTACTCTACAATCACGTACTCTACAATTACGTACTCTACATCCAGTACTCTACTACTACGTACGTACTCTACAACCACGTACTCTACAACTACTATTTCTCCGTACTTAACTATGTACTCTACAAAGAAATCTCTAGAAAAAATCAAGAAGTTAATGGTACTACGACTAAATTAAAAGAAATATTTTCATGTAATTAATTTAACGATTCTATAAACTTATTTTACAAATACAAAAAAATACCAGTAAACAAAGGAAGCCGTGGAAACACTATTTAAAGAAGCCGAGACTGTTAAATCAGGGAGGCCTCGACAGCGTATTCTCCTCCATATCTCATGGACCATAAATTACCCGCCGCCCCTGGAGCAACTTATCTCCCTGCCACTAATAAGCAACGTTTCTTCGGCACAACGTACCATTAAAATACTATCTTCAAAAAATATTTCAACGCGCTGAGCATCTGCAGCAAATCTGCAGAAAGGCACAGAGCATCCAACCGTGTAAAATAATACACACCACTCGCAGGTTTCCACTTTTACCGAGTCGGACGTTGTTTGCCCGTTTGTAGTAAAGGAACGCGTAATTAATTGCGAAATAGTGGAAAATAAAAAGACATCATGCGGAAAGGAATGATTTAATGGAACAGAAATTATTAAAGTTGAACGTTTGTGTAACTTTGCCTCGTGGCACACTTTTTAGTATAAATTATTCTGTATAACTATCATCAAAAATAGAGGAAACTAAAAATGAATTTCGATCCAGAAAGACTGAAAACTAAAATTTCAGCTCATTATTTGATGTATTTTGAGAGTTTCTATACGAAAACATATCACTCTTGTATATAGTTAGTTTAAGAATTGATTTAAATATGACCCATAACTGACTTCATATACCTACACATATTCTATTTAAGGGCTTATGTTAGGTTTTGGTAGAATTTGAGTGATTTTTTTAAAAAAAGATGATAAGTTATTTTATTTTTTTAAAGGTACCTACTTATTATTTTATTGGAAAATTTTTGATTAAAAAAAAAGAAAATTGCCCCCCGCCACCGCGACTAAGATTTTCTAAATTTTAGGCAACCTGTCTTCGAAGCTTTAATGTGTAATAATAACGACATTACAAAACGATGTCTTGATTAGCAGATTCTTTAGCCTGATAAATGAGAGAATTGCAAGATTATTTAGTACTTTTATTATTATTATATAATAATATTAATAGAAAACTGCCCTTATTATAAACTTTTACCAAGCATTCCCAAAATTTACTCAGTAATAATCAATATATATATATATATATATATGAAAGGAAACCCGTGTTTCCCTACCCGCCAAGTTTTCTCCACAACCAGCCACAACCACCCACCGGTGGTTATGGTGGTGGATAGCCCTTGGTGTCACATCGAAAATATGCGAGTTTGGTGGGGGTGGCTGTGCGTGGGTGGGAGTAGGTGTCGAAAATATGCTCTTTAGCACATTGTTTTGTTATGGGAAGGCCGCAAATACTTCAGATTGTTTCAAAATAGGTCGGTGAGTCTAGAAGGTTCCGGAAAAACCTGCTCTAGAAAGTTCTGGAAGGATAAGGTTCTATAAATTTCCCGAAAGTTTTATAAGGTTCAAAACATGTGTCGGTGTGCATAGAAGGTTCCTGTCCGTTCGAATTTCTTGTAAGTTCTGGAAGGAGAATATTCTAGAAGGTTCTATAACGATCCAAACAGTGTTCTAAAAATCTTCGCGTGCGAAGCCGCGCGGGCACAGCTAATATCTAAACATAGCGAAAAATGAATAATACATTGTCTCTTATAACGGGATATCTCGTTTTTAATTGAAGGCGAAAATTTATTGTTAATAGATTTCGAGTATACTAAAGCAGTTGATATATTTCGATACAGATAATTCGTTTTTCATTTAACCGAAGTTGCTTAAATTTCAATTTAACTTCACCAGGAATATCGTGTGAGCAGATTATTTATTGAAAGACCAAAGAAAATTTGCAAATTTAATTTTCCGCTTGTTGCATCGCGTAAGGAGAAATGTAGCGTATCGATTCCATTGAGAAATATTTTATACCCTCTTCTTATATTAGTCTCTCGCTAAATGTAGATCGGGGTTGAAAATATTTAACGTATTCTAACAAATAAAACATCTCGAAACAATTTTTGTATTTGAGAACTTAACATTTGAAGACTCCATGGCAAGAGTTGTTAACTAACATTTTTGTCAAAAATGAGTTAATAAGCCCTCTAAACTAAATAATGTACGCTCTTTCCATTGGAAATAAGTTTAGAGCCTAAAAATAATTAGAACATGTTCAAATCATAGGGATGAACACGTTAACTGAACTTTTTCATAAAAATCAAATCAGTTACTAATGGGAAGAACATGTTATCTTTAATAATAACATGTTTATGCCATCATTCTGAAATTAACACGCCTTTTAATTCGATTGGAATATTTATGGTTAATATAAATTTTACTCTGGCAGTACTGTCATATATTTGTTTTTATCTGAAGACTATTATAATATGTACTTGTATATTATTTTTCAATAATTTTAAATGGTACATACCATGTTTTGTATTATTAATTAACATGCCAGGAATTTTGTTATTTTGGATAACGAATGGTGAAAACGGATAGCATCTGAAGGATTGTTTGATATTCGTGTTTTACCAATTTTAAAAAGGTATTATTCTATTAAAAATTAGTTCCAGAGGCGAAAAAATGGGGAAATTTTTTTAAGGAAAATTAGTTTTTTTTGTGCATAAATGCGTTTTTTTACTTTGTAAACATTTTTTAATATTTTAGTGACATAAATCAATAAAAATTAATCTTGAATTAGCAATGAAACATATTTTTCAAAGGCGAAATGCAAATGTCTAATTATCTCATAATGACTTGAATGTTAGTTAACAACTTCTTGCCATGGGGTCCTCATTAGTTGTTTGTATTTGGATTCATTACCTACATTGTGGTATGACATTATAATTATTAAATGAAACACTATAATATAATGTTGTTTTATAAACCAGTCACTGTTTTATATTCATTAACTATTAGTAGTAATGAGTAGCTAACTAGCTGGTTGGTGTAATGGTTATGACGCTCGCCTGGCGATTTGGTGGTCAGTGGTTCAAGCCCCTTTCAAGGACACCAGCAGGTTATTAAGAATATTGATGCGATACGTATTCTGTGTTCGCATTCCTTTTTTAAAAAAAAGAACACTAATAATTTAAAAAATGTTTGAAACCGAAAATATATTTTACTGTCTAAATTAAAGCTTAAAGTTTGTTTATACGAAGCAGCAAAACTCCGCGTTTGATGCGCTCTGGCTTTATGATATTTACATAGCTTATTCTATTATTCTGTCTAGAACTACAAAGTCCACACTTCCAGCTGGAAACGTCATTTCCAACATGAGATATTCAGCTTTTAATATCCAATTCATTTAAAAAAATTATATAAGACGTCATTTGTTTGTTTAATATTTTCTACGAGAAAAATATTTCAATTTTTTTTTGATTTTATTGATTTTCCAACATTTTTTCAAGATGCATAGATGTCTCATAGAGACGAAATTATATTTTTTTACGGGAAAATATGTATAGAAGTTTTATCGTAGCTATCGTACGGCTGGTTTAAGTGATCGCTTTTCACAATGTAACGTTCACCATTTCCACCCATGATAGAATACCACGTCTATTAAAATTTTCAAGCGTATTCTAGTAGATTTGTTTAATAATTCGAAAGAATATTATATACTCGTATGTTTATACGTTAGAAGGAATATTACTAAAACTCCACTTTAAAAAATAAAATATAGAGGTATCATCAAGTATTTTATAAAAAAAAACAATATATGTATCTAGCGTAGACTATTGAAATATACAAAAGATACATTGATTTCGAACATATATATGAAACGTTTAAAAAATGTAATAATGTGTGGATGTTCTTACACTAGAACGTTGCATTGTGTAGTTATCACTTAAGCCAGCTCATACATGTTGTAAGCCCTGAGCTCATTCTTACATTCATGTTTCTACTGACTTCCATTCACGTTTCTCATATGGCTTCAACTCTGTTAGACTTCTAAAATTTATCCTGATTAAATAAATTATTAATAAATGTTAAAATTGGTATAATTATTTTGTTATTATTAAAAACAAAATCATTAGGATTGTAGGAATTTTTCTCTATTAGATTATATAAATATTGGTAAACTTATTTTAAAAAAAACTAAAATCCTGTATATTTTACACAATAAAAAGTATAAAAATATTTTTATTGCAATTTACGACATACTTTACGACAAAAGTTTTATTCCTTTTGCCATACGACTTGATTTGCTGCGAAACGTTCTGTGTTACGAAAAAATGAATATTTTTTTATTACGCTAGTAAAAGAATAAATAAATTGACAATAAAACCTGTGGATATATCGCATTCGGCATTTATCAGCTGTCAACCGCCCGGCGCGCAATAATGTCGGATCGTTAAGTTTTTGGCAACTACCAGCTAGTTATGTCGTTCGCAAACGCCACATATGAAACAATAACAATTCTTTTCTATTACCCTGTTCTGTGCCAGAACTGTGAAACGGATTGGCCGTCAGTTATCTTGTTAGCAAAGCGTATTTAAAAGAGTGTGTTGAGAAATTAATATGATATTTTTTAAAGTTAACGCAACTTTGTGAGATGAAAACCCCTCCCCCTTACATCCGTATCTCCGGCTCCTTTTGTCAGTAATTAGTAGTTTAGTTAATTATTCGCATTTTTAGCTAAGGTTATGATTTCTATATTTGAATGTTCTTAGTTTAACACTTCAACTGTTTATGAGTGATTCTGTGACCCTCGAAACTCGAGTACAATAATCCCAATTGTAATAATTTCGTTGTCTGTCTGAAAATTGATTTTTTAAATTCCTTGAACCTTTGAAATATGGTAGCAAAAACACGCAAATAATCATTTGTCTTGCATAGATAGGTTATGTCCAATGAGATGCATGGCTGTTTTATACATATTTTTAACTAAAATTATATTATAATAACTATTTATTATAGTTTTATGCGAGTTATTGTGCAAACATTTAATTCTCAAGCAGTTGTGATGATGAGAGTTCATCCAGTTTTGCTGAATTACAATCATATTTTAAGAAGAAAAAACTGAATGTGTGTAAGGTAAAAATGAGAGGTTTTTGAATGTCTATGGACTCGCAATAGGTACACAAAATAGGAGAAACGAAGGAATGTATTACAAATCTGTAACTGGTAGCAAAATATAGGGTAAAACATCTAAGGTTATAACAAATTATTGTTGTAAGAAGTCGATGTGTTATCATAAATTTGACATCGTGAAACAACTTAATATTTTTACAGAGTTTTGGGGTCATTGAAATATTTTTTTCAGGATATTTTCATATCTTCTTGTTAGCTATTTAATACGTTAAAAAAAGTAGGACTGCTTCTAAATATAAAGTGACACAATAATCCTAGAAATATCAGATGTGTGTCAGCCAAGTGAAAATTATTTATCGTATATTTTTTCTATCATTACTATGAATTTCAGTATAAAGGACGGAAACTATACAAACAAAATAGATAAAGGATATCGCATGAACGTGATAAACACTTAATTTTATTTATATCTGAACATAATAAATAGTTATTTGTGTCGATATTAAATATTTTAATGATACCTAACTTATTCCCTGCGTGTACATTCTCGTATATAAATATTACAAAGAGACATATAACACTTTTAAAATAATAGCCAAATAAATAAAGCACATAATAAAATAATTTTGAAATGTGAAAGCACTTGCAAATAAATTTGGCATTAACTTAGACTAACTAACGTAACTTTTTTTGACATTTTTGCAAAATTGCCCTCAATGCAGCCTACTTCCCATTTGGTGATTGTTGGTTAACCCAGCATTATATATGCACGTATTAAGTTTTTATGAGAAATGTCAATATTTCGGAAATATTGACCATAATATAATATTTGCTCTAAAATATATTCATTAACAACTCACTTTGTATAACGAATACAAAATTATCAAAATCGGCACTTCACGTCAACAGGTGCTAACAACTGAAATTAAACTTTTGACAACCAAAATTAAATACATGTGACGATTTATCAGGTAGGACGATTGGGTACAAAAAGAGTGAATTATTAAGGTGACTATATTCAAACATAGAAAAAAATGCATTACAAAAAACATACATTAGGTGGAAATAGAAATGAATACTGGTAAAGGTATTTATATCGGAAATATTTCGAGAAGAGGAGAAAAGTTGGAGAAAGTAAAGTCGTTAAGCAAATGAATACCCGAGTTCAAATTTTTATTTATATACATAAAAACTATTATTATATATTACTATTATATATATTAAAAACGAGTAGCTTGTTGGTCTTATGGTTAGGACTCTCGCCTCGTCACGTCGCGGGTTTGAATCTCACTCAAGACCAGAAAGTCAGTCCTATTTTCATAGCATAAGCGTTTAGCTTTGTTCTAAAAACGTAAGAATATGGATGTGACACGTATTCCGTATTCGCATCTCTATTTAACAAAATATATATAATACGCGCGACACGTTGTAAAAGTTTAAAGGTACATGAATGAAAAAGATTGTTATTATTCAGTATGTGGTTTGCGAATTCAGAAAAATTAATACTAATTAGACAGTGAAGATACTCTGATAGTCTGACTGATGTTATTACTGTAACTATGAGTTTGACTGATGTTATTACTATTACTATGTAGTTTGACTGATTTTATTACTATTACAAGTTTGTGTTTAACAAGCTTTTATATCGAAAAGTAGGTATAGTAGTCATTTGGTGTTCATATGGCTTACGACCTGTCAAATGGCTGGCTTATGTGATTATTTTATACGATGTAACGTGCACTAATTCTACCCATAATTGACCACCATATCTATCAAATTTTTTCAAGTTGTATATAATATGATGCTAGTGCAGCACGTTTCACTTTAACTTACGCTAACGCCATCTGTGGTTAAAATTTGTTAGCCCCATGTACCAGTATATATGTAGATTTCGCTGCTGGTATTGAGATATCTATTTTCTATATTCGTCTCTGGGAGACATCTATAATATTGTTTAATGACGATTCCTCTGGGGACAAAGATCCAATAATTGTGTTCAAAAATATTCAAAAACAATATAATACATACAGGATGTAACATAGCTAGTCAACAATACTTTACAGGTAGATTTTTGTTTTAATTATAAGTTGAAAATGTTCAAGCAATCTATGCGACATCAATGTTTTCATCATTACGGTAAGTTATGTATATCAATAAAAATAATAAAAATTATTTTCTTTAATAATAGTCAAATAAAATGATAAACACCTTCCATTTCCAATTGGAAAATGATCAAATCGGAATTTCTGCAAGGTTATTATCATTTTATATAAGTTTTTTTGAAAAAAATTATTTTTTTGTAATTGATATGAGTTACTGTCATTTTAGATCAACGTTTTACAAAAAATAAATCAGAAATATTGAAAAATATGCGAACTTGGGCCACGGTTGTCTGAACATTTCGGTTCACAATCAAAGCAGGAATCCACCACGCAAAGTAGCCCTTTAACACCCCGTATATTTTTGCTCAAAACATTTTTACTTTGAAATTTCGTACAATTAGACTGAGCGTTTATTATCTCACGCGCAATTAAATCGCGTGCGTGCATTTGGCGTCTTTCCGACAGAAAAAAAAACAAATTGTAAAATCCGGCGTAATTTCATTGAAATGCAAACATCACAGGGTCACCCCATTATGTTAGATACAAGTGGGGCATTATTCAAAACAATGCTGAATAAACTTGATTAACAGCCGTACGCAGTTTACCCCGACTTCCGCCGGAGGGCCGGGTTCGGGTCCCGGCTGCGGCGGGGCGCGGGATTAGCGGGGACAATAAAATGGCTCTTTATTGCCGCGCGCTCAACCGGCCGGAACGACGCGTCGTCTCCGCCAATAATGTTTCGGGAGAAAGTCGCTAGGACCCCGAGACGGCGGCGAAATATAGAAACGGATGAAAAAAGATATATGAAATCACTGAATACACTGTTTACCGAATAGGAAAAATGGCCGACCGACCTCAAAGGAAAGGAAACAATAAAACTCTGGAGAGCGGATTTTCAATTACCGTTTTGAAAATGTATCGAATTTGATAAAGTTTGAAAAGAAATAGATAGAATTCGTAACTTGGCCGAGAAAACAGCTGCGAATAAATATAGCAAATAGTCAATCAACTTACATTGTTTACTTTCTAATTACTCATCTATAACAGCTCTTAACCGTAAAAAAATTACGTTATTTTATTATATACTAGCTGATCATATCCGGCGTTGCACGGGTTATGGATTAAATTAAAAATAAGTTTGTGGGAGAAAACAAAGGTTCCATTGTTTTGGAAAGGCTCTAATAGAAACAATGTTTCCATTTAATCAACGCTGGGATAGATGGGATATCCAGAAGAGAAATGTGGCCTATGTAACCCACTGGGTAGTAAAAAATAAGTTTTCAAATTTGGGTCTGATTAGTCAAACGGTGTAGATTTGTATAGAGAACAGACAGACAGACGAGCATTGAGTTTTGTAGGTATAGATAGGCATTTTTAAGACTGTAAGAACAGCGCTATTTAGAGCTACGTATTGTCATGATAACGTTAGTGATGGACATTATTAAATAGAGAATTATATTTTTTTGCTTCTTATACTTAATTATTATTTGAGCTATTTGGCAACTTCAGTGACGGACATTGTTACATAAAGAATTATATATTTTGATGATTGATTGATACCAATGACGATGCGATATCGTAATTGATGCACTTAGTTTTAATTTTCATAGAACTGAAATATTAGGTCCTTACATATGAAATTGACGTTTTGCTGTACTGGCAAATTTGATCTCAAATATCTTATCTTTGGTTAGGAATTCAAAATCCAAATTTATACAACTATTTACTCATGTATTTGTGTTTTGAAAATTATAATTCATTTGTTTTTTCCTCAATTGTTTTTTTCTTTGCGTCACTCAGTTTACAAAATGAAAAACTTGAAATATCGCGTTATTTACGAGTACGAGTTCCACCGTGGCACCAGTACTGCAGAAAAGGCTCGAAGGATTAATGATGTGTATGGCGACGGTGCCGCAAAAGAAAACACAGTGCGTTTTTGGTTCCAACGTTTTCGTTCTGGAAATTTCGACCTGCAGAACAAGCCCCGTGGACGGCCGGAGACCAAAGTTGATAATGAAGAATTGAAGGCTATTGTGGAAGCGGATCCATCGCAAACCACATCCGAGTTAGCTGCAGGCTGCGGTGTTAGTGATAAAACTGTTTTAATCCACTTGAAGCAAATTGGTAAGGTGAAAAAGCTTGAAAGGTGGGTACCTCACGAATGAGTGAAGCAAATCAACAAACGCGCGTTGACTGCTGCGTTGCATTACTCAACCGGCACAATAATGAAGGGATTTTAAATCGAATCATTACCTGTGATGAAAAGTGGATCCTGTACGATAATCAGAAGCGCTCATCGCAATGGCTGAACCCTGCCGAACCAGCCAAACCATGCCCCAAGCGAAAATTGACTCCAAAAAAGTTACTTGTGAGCGTTTGGTGGAATAGTGCTGGTGTCGTTCACTACAGCTTTCTTAAATCTGGCCAGACGATTACGGCAGATGTCTATTGTCAGCAACTGCAAACCATGATGGAAAAGCTAGCTGCTAAACAACCGAGGCTGGTTAATCGCTCTAGGCCACTGCTGCTTCATGATAACGCTAGACCACACACTGCACAACAGACGGCTACCAAATTAGAGGAGCTTCAATTGGAATGTCTAAGACATCCACCGTACTCTCCGGACCTTGCCCCAACAGATTACCATTTTTTTCGAAATTTGGATAACTTCTTGCAAAGGAAAAAATTCAACTCCCATGGGGCAGTCCAAACCGCCTTCAAAGATTTTATTGATTCCCGTCCGAATGGTTTTTTTAGTAAAGGGATCGATGAACTACCTATGAGATGGCAAAAGTGCATAGATAGCAATGGTACATACTTTGATTAAATAATATATTATAATAAAAAAAAATCGGCTTTATGTTCCTCCCATACTAAACGTCAATTTCATATGTAAGGACCTAATATTAAAAATAATCTTAATATTAAAAAAAAATCGAATTCAGAGTATTTTATTAAAAAAGCATTAAATTATGTTATCCATTTAGTTAATAACAATTTTGAAATCATTCTAATTTTGAAAATGTAATAAGATCAGCTATTGAATAGGAAGTTATAGACGGACATTCGAAATTATTATTATTTTCAGAAATTAAGCAGAGCATAGCAGAGAGAGACAGAGCGATGGAGATTTTTTTTTAATTTGCACAAAACTATGCTAAATACTATGAACAATTTGAGATATTTTATCAGTACTGTATTTTCTAGATGTTATCATTATTTAAAAAAATTTCAAGCAAATAATGTAACTGCCACTTCAATTAATAATATCGTCATACTATTCAGACGCCAAATATAGTCATCAACGATGAACCAATAGAAAGTCACGCAATACCAGTACTTGGGTTCATTCAATACCAGTAGGTAAATGAGAAATGGGATGAATCCCAAGATGTAAGATCACGAATATAGATGGCAAGAAGTGCTTTTCTCAGAATGAGTACTAAAAACTACTCACAGAAGATTCTGAAAGGCCGATTTAACCTGAGAACATTAAAAGTATTTTTGTAATGTAAATGTTGTAAATAAATTGAATTGAATCGAATTATTTTGAAGTATAAAAATAGACAGCGATGCCTCTGTATACCAATGCCATTTGTTATTTCATAGGTGAAATAGAAACAGTTTCCAATTGTTTGAGATATGCTGTATTGGATTTCACATTCGTAAAATTCAAACAGCTTACTATGCCTCATAATGCGTATTGCCACTTGGTGAAATAAGTAAGCTCATTTTTTCCAATTCCTTAGAGTCTACGATACTCCGAGTACTCTACATGTGGCTGGACTGCCTATTCTACTCCTACAAGTGCAACAGCTCTTTTACTAACTACCTATTGGCTAAACATCAAAAGTTTCATTTCGTGAAATGAATTTGGAAAGGTAAAAAGTATAGTAAAAATCCCTCAAAAAAGCTCACTACGCCTCATATTAATTATAATATAATTTCACCAAGATAAGACCTCATATTATTAGGTCTTTCCTTGAAGAAATGAAAACAGCTTACAATATCTCTTAACTAAATACACCTCAACTAAAATTGACATGACCTCATTGTAATTATTCATTTATTGACTAAAATTGTGGCGGTCGGGAGCCGCCGAATCTAGCCGTACGCATCTGGCCTGCATTCGCCAATCAGGGCTTGATTCGGCTGACCTGCTCCCGGTTGCCACAGGGAAAGCCATTCTGTCACCGCTCGCCATGCGTATTTTCCTATACGTAACATGTGAATTGTTACTATAAATCGCAACATTTAACAGTGAGTATCATTTGCACCCTGTACTGATCTGCTCAATACTGTCTCCACTGATCAGATTCATTCACAATAAAACGCGAAACTCATAGACACACTCCACACGCTGACATGAAAGGATTCTTCTGGATAGGAGGGAATCCTCTCCAATACAACCTAACCCACAAAAATTAAGCGAAAATAAATATCACATCAAAAATGCTGCAATTACTGATATAGAAAATAACTTACTACCTTTGGATACCCCTTATATAAAAAGTTTTATAAGACTTGTTTTAAAAATCTGGGCTCTACAAATAAATTTCCAGGGAACGATATGTCACTGAAGCTAAGAATCGTGTGTCAGGATTTATTTTCATTTTTCGTATGGAAGCAGTTCGGAATTGTTTGGCCCACATTTTGCACCAGAACCCCGTACTGTGTGTGAATGATGGTTTCATCTTTTATAGTTGAAAAATATATATTTATTATAATTTAAAAGTTTTGATATAAACGTGAATATAAACAAGAAACTATCTGAACTACATTAACGTCAATTTACTTTTTGACAATATGAATGAGATGGAATATCTGAGTGTTTGAAGAAAATCAGAGTTATCACGACATATTCAAAGAGATGAATTTTTAACTAATGATATTCCTTTAATTAGTGAAGTAACGAAGAAAGTACCGACATGAGGAAAAATCTTGGAATAGAACCGCTCTTTCTACGCATATAAAGTTCTCAATTAAGGTGGCTTGGACACGTCTTGCAAATGTTAGAAGAACGGCTGTCAAAATTAATCTCGATGGTAACTCAGACTACCTCTTAGATTAGGTAAACTAATACCGAAGTGGTACTTCTGACCATTCTAGGATAAAGGAATGAAGACTGATAATATTGACGTCTTTATTAAAAATTAAGAAGCAGCATATCTGAAAATATTGGCCAATTTTTATCTTTTTTGAGAGTATTTTGGGTGGCATTTCGCACTGCAGAAACAGATAACCAGACAGATTGAATTCAGGTCCTACAATATGATTATGAAGCAGATAGTGCGCATTTGAATGCAAAACTTTTGGCTTTAACAGAAACCAGAAAAAGCAATCCAAATATGAAAGAAAAGATATTTCATTCAGAACGGATGTAATAAATAGGCACATCGTAACGCCTAGTGTGCAAACTGAGCGATCACGTCAATGTATTTAATGACAACATTAAAACATCAAACAGAAGATCACATAAATTTTACGGAAAATGGAACCATCTGTCATGTTATCCCAATCCCAATTATAATAATTTCGTTGTCTGTCCGTCCGTGGTAACTTCGTATTTTTTTTTTATTATTTGCAGTTTAATAATATTTTTTCTTTTACTTTTATTATTTTTTTTATATAAATAAATAAAAACTTATTCCTTAGGAACCAACATTTAACCTCATTTTTGACGGGTTACGGTTAGATTCAAATAAAAATCGACCCATTTAAAAAATGCTTTTTCACGGGAAAAACTTAAATTTCGGTTTGGAGTTTTTGAAATGAACCCTTTCGGTGGATTTATTGATGACTAAATTAATTTAACCCTGTGGCTGGCTCGCCCGCTCACGGCTCACCCACGGTGCCCGCAAAACTGTTCAGAAAGTTCCGACGCCACTTTATGGGGAATAAAAACTTTATCGGCGGATCACTTTAACAAATTCGATCCGTATGAAAACTCAAGAAGTAAATGCATAAAAGTAAAAACATTTATTGAGTCGAGACGGAATACTTGCCACGTACTGGGAGTTCACGGCAGTTCAATTCCCTGGTCGGATTTAAGCCACTCGCTCCCGTGGTAAAATGATAATTGAGAAACTCAGCGCCGTATGTGGGCATCGGTAACTTTTAAATCCATCAAAATATTTTAGACCTTGCAGAGGCGTGGTCAAAATTTTTTTTCTTTCTCACAGTGTCCCTCGCGTGAATAACATGGCCGGTAGAAGAATTGAAAATAGAAAATAATAATTTTGTTTCAAAATGCATGATTTGAATTTCTTTTCATAAACGAATTGATTTTATTTACCAATAAGAGAATATAAATATACAGAGTAGTAAATTAAATCTAATTAAATATACACGTATATCTTACGTGGGCAGAGATGTGGTCAAAAATTTTTTTTTCTGTCTCACAGTGTCCCTCACGTGAATAACATGGCCGGTAGAAGAATTGAAAATAGAAAATCATAATTTTGTTTCCAATTGCATAATTTGAATTTTTTTCATAAACGAATTGATTTTATTAACCAATAAAAGAATATAAATATACAGAGTAGTAAATTAAATCTAATTAAATATACACGTATATCTTACGTGGGCAGAGATGTGGTCAAAAATTTTTTTTTCTGTCTCAGTGTCCCTCACGTGAATAACATGGCCGGTAGAAGAATTGAAAATAGAAAATAATAATTTTGTTTCCAATTGCATAATTTGAATTTTTTTCATAAACGAATTGATTTTATTTACCAATAAGAGAATATAAATATACAGAGTAGTAAATTAAATCTAATTAAATATACACGTATATCTTACGTGGGCAGAGATGTGGTCAAATTTTTTTTTTCTGTCTCACAGTGTCCCTCACGTGAATAACATGGCCGGTAGAAGAATTGAAAATAGAAAATAATAATTTTGTTTCCAATTGCATAATTTGAATTTTTTCATAAACGAATTGATTTTATTTACCAATAAGAGAATATAAATATACATAGTAGAAAATTAAATCTAATTAAATATACACGTATAACTTACGTGGACAGAGATGTGGTAAAAAATTTTTTTCTGTCTCACAGATGTCTCTCACGTGAATAACATGGCCGGTTGAAGATTTTAGTTAGTAATTCTTGAATTGAAAAAATTAAAAATAGAAAAAATAATTTTATTTCAAAATGCATAATTTGATTTTTTTTTCATAAACGAATTGATTTTATTTACCAATAAGAGAATATAAATATACAAAGTAGTAAATTAAATCTACACGTATATCTTACGTGTGGATTATTTTATCTTCTGGCAACGTGTAGTTTATCCGATTTTGAAGCAAAAATGCTCTATTTTAATATTATGAATCTGAAATGATATATTCCTGTATTGCTGCGCTAGAGCTTTACTTGACACTAACAATACACTACGTGAGATATCTCTGGAGATCTAAGGAATGAATGTTTAGAAATTTATTGTTCCATAAATATAATTCACTCACAAACATTTATCGGTAACCTATTTGCAAGACATTCGGAGTACATCAGACAGTAAATTTATTCACGCCGCGTACACAATTTTATTTCGTGATTTAATATTTATTTTTATTACTCTAGAGTTTTATGCAAAGTTTCAATCATATTTTACGCCTGTAAAACTGGGTGTATGCACTTACTTTTATTGAAGTGTAAATCATAATTGCAGTTATGAGAAAAGCTATCATACTTTCAACTGCGATAACCTCACTGCATATGCAACGTTCAAACTGTCTGAGGGGTGATATATGCAGCGGAGCCTTATGGAAACGAAGCCTGTAAAACCTTAAATGTAAAATGTATGAATTCACCTTAAAGTTACAGCGCTACCCACCTGTCAAACACGTCTCGTAAACAACAGTTATATGAGTTTTTGATTCAGTAAACTTAATATTTACCGATGACCGTGCCTGATGCCTGTGTATAATAATAATACTTTTATAAACGAAATAAATTTTGGAACTAAATACAGACATTATATTATACAGGTGTGATTGAGAATAAACCAACAATTTGATAGAATATTGGAGTGGCGGTCATACAATGTCATTTTTAAAATTATATTGGTAGATTTTCAAACTCTTGTGGCAAATTCAAAGAATAATTTTCCGGGTTATACTAAAAAATGAACATATGTTATATATGTATATATATATATATATACCTATATTCATTTTTCAAAAATTAAATACCTAATATTGAGTGTAAAACCAAAGATGATAAAAATTATAAAATATTCTTACACAATCAAGTGTTTTGTATATAATAAAATTGTGTCAGTAAAAGTTAGTTTTCGATGAACTTTAATGGAAAATCATCATATTTTTGATATGTGTATTTCGATCATAAATATGATTATATGGAAAATTTTGGTCTTAAATATGAATATTTGGAATTGTATCGAATGTATGAGAATAACAGAAATGTTATAAATAAGCAAATTAATTTAATCACCTCAAAATGTTCCGATATTTTAAGACATACTCCCATTTTTTTTTAAATTTATACGATTACAAATTAAATTTATGAACAAAATATATTAGTTTTTTGTAAACCTGATAAAGGATATGGTATTTTCTCAAACCGGTTGGTTTTAAGAAATAAACTCAAGTATAAGCTAATAGAGTAGGTACATACAGACATGAATACTTAAATGATTTTTAATCGTTTCTGTATATCTTTGCTTAAAATTCATTAATGCATAGTTCCCCATACATTACAATCGAAAATTTCATTTCTTCACTACAAAAATATTATGAATAGGTAAATAATTTATTGGCACACAACGACTATCATATTTTTGTTTTGTTTCAGAAATCATCACACAACAGACGATGGAAATGGCGTATTTTAAACACAAAAGTGGAATTGACTTGAGTGAATATTTGTAAGATCAGTTTCCTGTCGTGTTTAGTCGTAACTTGGAAACAACATGGCGTCCAGTCTTCAGATCCTGGTCATCATGAGGATACTCATCACGTCCACCATCCTGTCCGGTTCAGCAGGAGTGCAGATAGTCATCGAGCCCCTGCCAGAAGGTAAGTTAATACTCGAAAATATTCTATTGAGATATTTTTTAAACGCGAATTTAAATACAAATTAAGTACAGAAATTAGATAATATTTCAAAATGAAAATATGCGTAAATAGCGTACAAGAAGAACATGGACGCTCGTCACCTTATGATTTCAAAAATATTTTGGAAGCAATTAGTATCAATAATGGCAACAGTAAAGGTGAATACAAAACACGTGCTTTGAGGATACAATTTTAATTGTAACGGAAATGTAGCGGGAATGCATGTGGCGGAAAGCAGCATCTAGCCGGGCACGTAGCGAAAATTCGATACCGCGAAACGCACTTGAAATTAGTGTTCCAGTAATATCTAAATATAATAATTTCGTTCGATAGAAAGAAAAAGTTTTTGTTTGCCGCAATTATTTTAAATATTCGAGGTTGCATTTCTGTAGGTAGGAGTTTTAATTATTTTAATGAGACTCGATTAAATAATCGACAATGATCATTTTAGATTTTTACAACTCAATACTTTAGCATCATTAATATATAATTTTGTCTTTATTTTACTTTTTTGTATAACTTCTACCGCGCGTACATGAGTACACGGATGAATTTATATTTTACTTAAACAAGTTATTTTCAATTCACGTTTTGTATAAAATTTTACAGGTAAAAAAACTTCTGTTTATGTTATATATCAATCAATATATTATAGGTATCTCTCAGAGATGAAATTATATTTTTATAGGAACGTAGGTATGGAACTCTTTGGGTGTTCTTACGACCTATCGTACGGCTGGCTTAAGTGATCATTTTATACAATGTAACGTTCACCCTTTCCACCCATGATAGAACACCATGTTTATTAAATTATTTTTTTGGAAGTTGTATATATTTAAATTACACGACATGTTCCGTAGATATATGTGTTGTAACAATCCTTAGCGCGACCGGCATCCAAAGATTTTTCTTTCCCCTGAAATGACCACAGATGTCACTAATGAGATATCTATTTTATGATTTTTGGATTTTTTTAGCAATATCTTTTATATGTATAATAAACCTTATTGATAAATCAAAGATGTGTTAGATCTAATTATAACTAAGATTAAACAACTCTTTGTTGCAATTGAACTAGAGCTGAATTAAAAAAAAAATCCTTCTAAGGTTTACGTATATTTAATATTACATTTTTCTTTTATGAGCAAGTAGTATGATTCCTCGAATATAAAAAATAATAATAACTGTAAACCAAATGAAATGAATTAATATGAAGTAATTAAGACCAATCTTAGTTTCATTGAAAAGGGAAAACAGAAAATATTGAAAAAAATACGCGTAGTTCCGTGTCTATATTAGGTTGGAAGTTTCAGTAGACATGAAAGAGATTCTTTCAGTGTTGTATAATTAATATTCTTTTCACAGAAATAATTAGGCATAGGCTCATAATTAAAAGGATCCTATTTTTCAATAATTAAAAGACTTCATTACGGGAAAAAATGCGTTACTGTAACGCTTTATTCAAAGCTTTTAGAAATATTTTCCAATTAACAACCGGGAGAGTTTCTTAAACTTTGCGTTTTTCTTGAATATATTGATTTCAGATATTGTATTTTAATCTGATAATAATATTATATTTATATTATAATTACATATATTATAATTGGTAATTGAATATCATTATTTATCTTGTTCTCGTTCTTCTGCTTCCAGTTATATTAGTTTATTATAATTTCCACATTATTTTTATATTTTATATATATACATATATTATCTCAAATATAATCGTTTAATTAAGTAAAAGATGAACTAAAGAAATCAAATACTTTTTATTGCATTATCTAAATTACTAGACTAACGCAGATAATTTCTAGATGCTTTTCTGCAAGTTCAATAATTGTTTCAATTTATTAAACAATATTACATCTTTTTTTCCGTAAGCCGCAATAAAATTTGAATAAATAGCTATAACCCCTCAAAAATGGCATACTTTTTTTACTTTATATTTTTCTGCCGCGTGTTAAGACAGTGAGAATAGCGCAATCTGCGTACTACCGCGTAGCGTAGCGTTAGTGATGAACATTGTTATACAGAGAATTATGGTATTTCTTTTTGGTTTTTATATCTTATTATTTTATACCTAACCATTATTTGTGCCATCTGGTAACATTAATAAAGGAAATTGTAAAATACAATTATTTTTACCTCATTAATTGTTTATACTACATCGTTATTCGCACCATCTGGAAGCGTTAAGTGACGAATGTTGTTACATGAAAAACTACGTATTTTATTAAAATGTAGTCTTTTAAGTGTTTCATCTTTATTTCTATTTTCAAATAGCCATTAACTAGAATAGGTACCCAAAATCACATCTTCTTAAAAAAATATCAATAAAAAAATAAAAATTATTTAGTACCTGCACTAATAAATTGCGTTTCTTCTTCTTGCTCTTAAATAAAAATATGTTGTCACGGTTTAAAATACTTTTTCCTTTGGAGTTCATCATTACACGATGTACACTCGCGAGTGCCCTAGGACTCTAGCAAATTGTTGATCAATGTACAAACAATGTCTTCGTTCCACCTTGTTAGTCGTTTGAAGTTGTCGATTCCTCAAAGCTTGTGAATTCAAGATTATAATTTTTTTACAAAAGCGATTCATGTTTATTAAAAAAAAAACCAACACAGACAAGCTTTCTTTTGAGAAAAATAAATTAAGAACACCATACCATTTCTACGTTTTTCTTCTGGTCCAATATATTTACTCCCTTTATATTTATTAACTCGTGGCGTCTGTCTGTTTGTTTCTTTGACGCAAAAACTTTGGATAGATTTTTAACCCTTTTCCCGTAATCCAATCGAGCTGAAACTTTGCAAGCAGACTTGTGGTGACGATCAAAAAAATCGATCAAATTTTCGTTAAAAAAATTAATAATTATAATATAATTTTGGATTTGTCAAATTGTTAATAGTTTTTTCATACAACTGAGTAAGACTGCGATGCGTCTGGTGACACGAACCTGATTATAGTATAATTTTGGATTTTTGAAATTTTTTATTATTCGAGCGTCGCCCGACCGAAGCTCAACGCGTAGATTAAGCGCCAAACTAGTTTCCACTAGTAAATGAGAAAGGGAGTATAATAAAAACTTGGTTTTAATGGGTTAGTTTTTTTCATATTCATTTTGCAACACAGTGAAAATATTATTATATGTAAGTATGTTCTAAGAACACTATTTATTCTAATATTTTTTTTTCCGAATACTATTTATATTTTATTTTATCATTATTTTATTATTTATTATTTATTCATTTTTCATTGCTTATTATTAATTTATCGTTAAAAGTGTAGTGTGTAATTATATAATATTCAATATGTTCACAAAATGTTTATACTTTGCACTCTAATATCACTCTAGGACCATCTATTGAGTTCATTAATGACCTGTCGATGGTCTGTTTGTTAAAAAATAAAAAAAATTGTTTTAAAAATATATAAAATATAATATAAAAATAATTAGTAATAAAATAAAGTTTATAAAAAAAAAATAAAAAAATAAACAGAGTTACTGGATTTTGGCGCCAGAGGGATGATTCATTAATTAAATAAATTAAAGAAATCTCACAAAGATGAAGCTATTTATATATGAAAAACGAATGTTTTATATACCTATGTATACGTTCGAATTCCAGGAACCTTCCGTATATATGAATGGTCTATGCTATAGACTAGTTTTTCTTTAGTTAGTATACATATTTCGCAGCTGATTGGTAATGACACCTTTAAATATTTTTTAGCTCATACTGGTTTTAAGCACTGGACCATTGTATAAGAGACTTTCATACACGTTTCTCATATATAAATAGTGTTCATCTTTGTGAGATTTCTATAATTTATCTTAATTAACGTGGTGAAAATTGTATGAGATATTTACATGGCCAATTTTTCCGAACATCCTTTTTGAAATCTGATTAGAACTAAGGGAGTTACAGTTATTAGTCTGCAAAACTTGTTATTTCCCGTATATTTATTTTATTTATATTTATTTGTTTATTTTACATTTGTTAATATAAGTTACTCATAACTGCCACATTAGGTAAAACCTGTACTGTGGCAGTTACTCTCATTTTATAATTATGTAATAGTAACAAATAACAATAGTAAAGAAGTATGAACGTAAAAATGAAAGCAGAATAATATTTAGTAATATATACAAACATACGAATACATAAATCTAAAGGAAAAGGAAATATACATATAAAATGAAGATAAAAATTTAAGTAGATACAAAAATAAATACTATATTAGAGTATACTTGAAATTATATAAAGCAGATTTGCCAATTCAGAGGTCAAAGTCAATATTGTTATTATATTTAACTTTTAAGCGACAGCTAGTTTCTCTTGGTCATATTCGATTAAAGTATATTGAAATTTTCTGTATATTTTGCCAAAAGATTATTTGCATTGAGTAGTATTTCTTGGGTTAATCTAGCTAGCCTATAAAAAGGAAAGGAAAATCTGTTAAAAATATTTTTTTCCTACTGCGTATTTTCACGCCATACCTGAATCACAGTTGCAAGAAAGTACGGAATGAATAGGAAAGATCAAATGCACGGGAATATGCGAGAATATTCTAGAAGAACATCTTTTAACTACTATTTTACCCGCGTGGTTTCGGACGCGTAGATTTTTAGTAACTTTTAGTCATATTTTATCAACTTGTGTATTAATTAACCTTAACATATATGTATGGTTTCAAAATGTGCCGTCCGTCTTAAATATTAAAATAGTACGAATTATATTTACGTTATGTTATTTGAAGGTTTTTTTTTAATTTCTCTTTCCATTACTTTTTATTTCATCTTATTCAAATTATAAACAAGATGTCAAAAAGTTTAATTTGGTTTTCCAAATAAATAGTTTATGGCATTAGGTAGGTATTAATATTCAGTATATAATTCAAGTTATGTTATATATGAAAGAAATTTCATTCATCTTATTGCGTACATAAAATCCATAAAAATATATATTGAAGCAAATAATCTCCCATCTAAAGCTGGAACGTGCACGGTTAACTAACATTTTGTATTAAACCTCTAACGAAATTCGCAGGGTTAAACATATTTTCTCCCGTACATAGTCCAGTACTAGCAGTCGCCACTTTGAGCTTAAAAGCTCTGGATATTGGCTGCTCTGGCTGGAACGATCGTAAAGCTTTCGGAAGTAAGAAACCACTGTAATTAACGGCGCTCCCACCGCGTGTCCTCTGCAGCCTTCTGTAGCACCAGATATACGACGAAGGTTCTCATCTGGTTCCCCGCTCCGATACTGTAAATCTTTCCCTGGAAAACATAAAAACTAAGTGTCTTTAAATGTAATCCAATATTTTTATTTTATTTTTGAAGCTGGACATTGACTGCAAGTGCACATTTTGGCGTTTTTTACGAAAATGCGGGTTTTTAATATCCGTTTATGTCAGAATGTATATTCTTAACTGCACTTTTAAAGCAATAACTTAGATAAAACCTTTTTTTATATAAAAGTAATAAACTGAACATTATTTACAATAATTAATAAAATATAAGCATTAATCTAAAGGCCGCGGCCAAAAAAATGTCAAAATGTTTTAGTTTTAAGTTTTAATGAATATTTATATGTACGCATTTACTTAATTTTCTTGTATCCGTACTTAAATAATTATGAATTGTTCAATATTAATAAAATTATAATGTTTTAAATTTGCGAGAATTTTTAAAGTTTTTTGTTGATTTTAAAACGCTTTTTAATCATACAAAGACATGATTTCAAACAGTATATTCCATTTATTCCCGTATTTTGAGGCTTTACTCACTAATTAAAAGTTATTTTTTTATTAAAACGCCTTCATTTTTATTTAAAAATAAAAATAGTAAATAAATAAGTCTGATAGTGAAAATAGATGAAGCTATTTATACGCCATGTAGGTATTTTCAAAAAAATAGCGGTTAAAATTATTATTGTTAATTATATTCAGAATTCTTTATGTGAAAATTGATTGTTTAATTTTTCACCTGCCGGTGAGAGATTTTGTTGCTCTCGGAACATGAGTAATTAAAAATAGGAAAAATAAAATGTATCCTTTTGCTTAACGAAATATACCATGCGAAGCTAGACTAGGGATGTGGTTCAGTGTGGTAGCGTTCTGGTGCCAACACTAATTTATAGAAGTGAAGTCCCTAGAAGAAGAAGAAAGATTTAAAAAAACAATGGATGTAACGGAAATTCGGTTACATTGAAAGAGTAAAGAATGCACAAAAAAGTAGTGAGTTATCTGTTGGGCGATAGTTGACAAAATCATGAATTTATGTAAAGTAATTTGCAGGGTAGAAAATTTATAAGAACTATCATTTGTAAGGAAAAAAACGGAATTATAATAAAATATTTACGTACATTCAAAATTTTCTTTTATTTTGAATAATTGAATAAGTCTTTCTTGAAATCATATTAAAAATAAATGACCTTTAATAACAGCTTCAAAAACATTAATTATCTTGTACATCACAAATTATTGTACAAAAGACAAATACTCTATTGTATATTTTTAGCGCTCACAAAGAAATTCTTCCAACAATGAGAGAACTAAGGGTCGACAGAACATTGTCTTATACAAAAAAATTAAAGCAAGCATAAAATTTAATCAAGGCAAATAAAACACCTGTCGCTATTTTTAAAATTTAATTAATCAGAGTCTAGATCAACAGGAAAGGAAAATCATCGACCTTTTACTTAAGTAAATAAATGTCTATATTTAATCTGAATGAGCAATAGAATAGGATCCAAAGAGCAATAAATAGACTACGTTTAAATATAAATCGCTTAATCTCTCATAAATCATAGATACCTAATGAACAAATTCGCCAGAGGATCAAGGTAATAGATACTGCCCAAAAAACCTAGAAGGTAGAAGGAAGAAGAAGAAGAAGAAAGGACAAGGGTGTGGAAAAACTTGTCGAAGAGATGACAGATATTGGGAATGGATTGTTCTGGAATAAAGACTCCGCACTGTTTAAAATAAGTCTTGGTGTAAATAACAATATGATTGTGGTCTGCAGTGATATTTACATGATAGTTAGTGATTGTCCTGACGAAGAATCGGGTCACGTCCCGAAACCGGTAGACATAAAATGAATTTTTTGTGGTTATACAATAACATAAATAACATTTTTTTAAGTCTTGGATGTCCATAGGTCGATGGATCGATACATTAGGAGAGTGGCGGGCAACATATGGGTGAGAATGCTCAAAAAATGAAGTGGAGGCCCTTAACAAATAAAAGAAGTGTCGAAAGACCATCAGAAAGACGGCCCGACGACATTTTATCAATTGCTGGTGGCGCCTGGATGCGTAAGAGTCAACACAGAGATGTGTGAAAGACGAGTTGGAAGAGGCATGTATCCAGCAGGGGAGAGAAGAAGGCTGAAGAAGAAAAATGATCTGTTATTAAAATAACAGAGTTAAAATTGTGTGCACGAATCGCCCTAGACCTGAACCTTTTTAAATGCTGTTATCTAAATAGAGCGTAGAAATCAATAGATGAAAAATAAACGCCAAATCGCATTTTTCAAAACGCCTGAACGATCACTTTTGCTATTGGAGGGGCAGAAAAAAATCCACATCTTTGCGAAGTGTCAAAGCCTGATCTTTGATGCGGGTCGAAATTAATCAACCCAAAAGCAGTTCGAGATTGTCTTCACACACTATCCGGTCTTTCAATAAAGCCACTGGCTTTTGTGGGTCCTTCTGAATAACACGGTGTTTCAAAAACTAAAAAAAAAGTTTTTTTATTTATTTTTGAAATTTTATAATATAATAGAACATACCTTTATGCATGTACCGTAAAATAATTATCTGTATATTTCTTTAATAAGTTTTCGGAATATGAACTATGTTAATTTCCTTGGGAGAAATATATGATAATAAACAGAACCTGAGGACAATAGCGAATAGGCGCACATCAGCAAAGCATTCAAGCAAATAATTTTAACCATAAATAAACAAGATAAATGAAAGAAGAAGATGGCTGAAGAAAAAGGTTTGTGAGCCAATCGCTGAAAGCCCAGGCGCAGAATATGAGTTCATGAATAAACGTACAAATAATTATTTTAAATCCATCATTATTGCGCTGATCCAAATCTCTATTCAAATAAGAAGGGCAATGGAATACAGGACTTATAATCTATTATATATTTTGTCAATATATTTTTATATAAATATATAAGCCTGGTTATATAAAAAGTTCTGAGGGCGCAGTAAGGGACTTAATTATTAAGCGGTATATTTTTAGGGCGAATAAAATATAACAATGAAGATACTGTGGTGTGGTTACGGGATGGACCAGTGTAAGAAAGTCCATTATTGTCCAAAATTCAAGTCTATTTTTATTATTACTTTTTTTACTATCACTATTTTTATTTCTACAGCAGAATAATGTGCTATTTTTTGGGAAGATCTTTACCGAACATCTATATTGGATTGGACCTTAAATTGCGATGCAATATAATAATTATTTTTAGATACATACATTTTAAATTTTTCTTGCGGATATTGCCACTCGACTAGGTCTATAAGATATTTTGCTTTAAAAATATTAAAAATAGAGTATTTGTAAATCAGGCTGTTTTTATTTCGGCCCACGTTGTGCGTACAGCCTTCCTCGCCAGCCGACAAAAATTGCTTCTCCCTTCTCTGACAGGACAAATAGCCCATCTGTCCATCGACTTGTCAACTGTATTGGTTCCGCTTCCTCTTCCTTCCGCCCCGCACTTCCGGACCTACGCCCGTGGATTACGTGGCCAAAATACAAAACACGTCGATCAAGAGATCAAAAAACCTAAATTGAAAAATCCTCCCTTATTGGAGATTTGTACTATAGTCAGATAATTGAAGAGAGTGTAAAAGGATGGAAGTCTTTGGGTATTTAAAAGGCTTATGACCTAACGTATGGCTGGCATAAATAAATAATGTAAATATGTTTCAAGATTTTAAAGTATCATCTCTTGCAAAATTATATAAAACTAGCGCCCTATGCCAAATCTTTAAAGATTATTTGATAAATAAATCTCACCTCTTAAACTGTATTAGTATTATATTATATATATATATAGACCAAACGGGAAAATAAAAATTCCACCATGGCACAACATCACTACACATACTTGGGAGTTAAATGGTACAATGCGTTGTTGTCACAAAACAAATTTCAAGAAAATAAAATTTCAAAATACGAGCATTTTAAGAAGGAAATCGAATCCTCGAATTTGGACAGCGATGTATTGTAACATTGCCCACATGTTTCAAATAATTATTATATAATAAAAACTAGCTGTGCCAGCGCGGCTTCGCACGCGTAGATTTTTAGAACACTGTTTGGATCGTCATAGAACTTTTGCGAACCTTCTAGAACATTCTCCTTCCAGAACTTCCCAGAAATTCGAATGTACAGGAACCTTCCAGACACACTAACATATTCCGCCACTCAGTTTAGAACCTTATAGAACTTTCCGGAATTTTCTAGAACCTTCTCCTTCCAGAACTTTTTAGAGCAGGTTTTTCCGGAGCCTTCTTGACTCACCGACACAGTCAGCGCGCCTATTTTAAAACAATCTGAAGCATTTGCGGCCTTCCCACAACAAAACAATGTGCTAGAATGCACATTTTCGTCACCCACTCCCACCCACGCTCAGACATCCCCACCAAACTCGCACATTCTCAATGGGACACCAAGGGCTATCAACCACCATAACCACCAGGGGGTGGTAGTATCTGGTCGTGAAGAAAACTTGACGGATAGGGAAACACGGGTTTCATTATATATATATATATATTGTTTACTAGGTACTAAATATATGGTTTCTGTTTAATAAAAATATCAACTTTTAATTTGGATTGTAAGTATTCCTCCCATACATGGGGGGCTATTGGCTCATATTATGGGAAGTATAATGAAATGTTTAGAATGTTATAATATTGGTATAATTAATTTTATAAAAATCAGTTATATAAATAATGTTTTTGCTGTAGAAAAAAAATAAAGAATTCGATAGATGAACTTTGTTTGATGAATTGTTGAAAATAATGTCGTCCGGCAGATTGCTACATATTTGAATAAATTGCCTACATATTTTCCCATATTTTGTGATGTTTAGTTCGTAGTTTACTCGAGCAAAACCGGTGGGTGTTACCAAAAATATTGTGATTTAAGCCAAGTGAATTTATGCTTAATTTAAAATTTATTCAATTCATAATCAACTTTTTTAATATCAATAATGTGTATACTTATCAATAATGACTAGAAATATCTTACTTCTCCACCAATCACGGACACTTACAACATATATAACATAACATGTAACTATAAATAATAAGATTTAATGACAATGTTTGCTGGTACGGTTGGATGAAATTATTAATTTTTAATATGATCATCTTCGATTGAGCCGCATTTGGAAGCAGTGTCGTGATGTGGATTCAATTCACGTTATTGAAATGTTGAAAGCACTGGAAATGCGAAAATCGCGAAGGGAAAATTGGTAACATGTATTGGATAAGAGAATCCAATAACGCCATCTGAATATGACGTCATAAAGTCATACATATATTTTCAATCATGATTCTTTCATTTCACTTAGTAATCTCCCGTTTCTATACCCTTTTTGAAAGCGTGTGCACACACCGCGAGTATTTTTGAAATGAAACCGTATAAATTTTCAAGAATATGTTTATTAAATATATTCTTGAAAATTTAATTTGATATAAACAGTTTTTTAATAAAATAAAGAAAATGATAAGTATTTGAAGATAAGAAATTATTCGTATTTGATATATAATCTTTTCAATCCAAATTAGTTTTGTATTCAAATAATTAAGAAAAATATTAATAATATTTAATAAGTTAAGAATAAATTATAGAAGTCTCACAGAAACGAAGCTAATTTATATATGAAAAAAGTGAATGGAAGCCTCTTATACGATGGTCCAGGGTTTACAACCTGCATAAACTGGCTTAAGTGATCACTTTACGCTATGCGACGTTCACCAATTCCATCGTAAGAGCGTCCACGCACTATAAAATTTTTAAAAGTTCAATATATACTTGTTCGAAGCAAGAATCATTCATATATTAATATGGTCTCTGCTAGAGACATCTGTTGATTTTTTCTCATTAACAAGTCAGTATACACAGCTTTCGTAAGTAGTAAAGTAATTTCGTAACTAGTAAGTAAACTCTATATTTTTTTTTTAAAAGTGAGTTTTTTATGCCGTATTCCTTTTAACGTAAATAATATTTTGATAATATTACATTTATGTGGGAGTATGCATTTAAAATAATCTGAATTTGTTAAAAAATAAACATGTGTTCTTTTACATTTGTGACAAAATTATATATTTTATTTACTGATATATCTCTTTTTATGTATAGACACTAAATTAAAAAAAATTAAAAAACAAAATTTGGAGTTAATTATATATTAGTTTCCTAATTTTAATGACTGAACTTCGATTCTGGATTTTTTCTCATATACCATTTTAGTTTTCTGTAGGTATTTCCTGAAAAACTTTCGAGTACGTCGATATGGCATGGATATAGATGGAACTGTCCAAAAGTTTAGATTGAAAAAATGGGTAAACTGAATGAACTTCACAGGAAAGAAGAAAACTCACATTTATATAAAACTTCGTCACAGTAAACATAAACAACAAAAACAAAATATGATGACAATAAAATTTATCCCCAAATACTTTTCGATCAAATTAATACTAGGTGAGGTTGTTTTTTTCTATTTTTACCTCCTTTTTTTCACATTGCAAATATGTACCAATATATATGCAATATGAAAAACTACTTTAATTTGCAATGTGAAAAACTACTTTATAATATTTAACAGGGTGTATAAAATAGTCTATAATACTTTGTGGGTAGAATATTGTCTAAATTTTTCACTAAAAAACAGTCGAAAATTTTTATCGCCATTACCCTAATATCTATATTTATATGAAGGTATGCTACTTCAAAGTGTTCATTTTTTCAATATTTGTGAGTTATCTACTATAAAACGTTGGATTATCATAAAAGTAACTTATATCAGATATTAAAAATTCATTTTTTTAATACAAGATGCAAAAAAAGCATTTGACAGAGTAGGTACCCCGAAGACTGATATGGGTGGCATCGAGATCCCATGACGCACCAGAAGAATATGTGCTCTCCATACAAGGTATGTATACTAGCGTAGAAGCACAAGTAATATGCACATCAGGAACATCACCAAAATTTCCAATTAAAGTGGGAGTACACCAAGGATCTGTCCTCAGCCCACTGCTATTCATAATGGTCATGAATAGCAGTGGGCTGAGAAAAAAAATTTAAGAATTGGACAGTATTCTCAAGATTATGCTTTTTGCAGATGATGTAGTACTGATAGCAAATAATCATTGTGACTTACAGAATAGCTTGGAAAGGTGGAGAATGATCCTGGAAGATGATGGCCTAACATTAGCAGGAAAAAGGCGGAATATCATCTGTACCTGCCATTTGAAGACACAAATGCTGCAACTCCTTCAATGCAATTGGATGGGGAAACATTAGCTAACTGTGACGCATTTAAGTATCTGTGCTCACTCATTCACAGAGACAGAAGACGTTCAGCAGATGTTGACCACAGAATTGGTGTGGGACGGATAAAATTTTGATGCGTAATAGGAATCTTGTGTGACCCGAAAATGCCTGTAAAACTTAAAGGAATGATATACTAGACTATTGTTAGACCCGCGATAATGTATGGCCCGAGTGCTGGACAATATATAATCCCTACCATAGGCAACTCGAAATAGGAGGAATGCGAATGCTTAGATTGGCAGGAGTAATACTAAAATATAGGATTAAAATTTCACGCATTCGTGGATGCCTGGGTGTCACGGACATAAACAGTAAGCTGGTGGAACGACAGTTGCGATGGTACGGGCATAAGACGGAGACTACCAGACCACACGGTGAAGCAGGCATCTATGGAGCTTCATCGACAGACATCCATCCTGAAGAAGACCAAAGAACTCCTGGATGACTCAATACAGAGAAACGGAGAAGATACAGCTTGAGAACGAGAAGAGCTGACCCCAACAGCCTACCTAGGCAATGAGTTGAGATAGAGCAAGGAAGAAAAAGATTTGCTTTAATACAAGGAAAATAAAATTGATTTAAACCATGCAAAAAAAAATAGATTAACTTTTTTGTAATTATTTTATCTTTTTGGTATCAAACGAGTTTATTAACAACATTTCGTATCAATAAATTTTGTAATTAACTTTTCATTTTAATACATTTATACACAATATTCGTGACAAATTTGTGCTAAGATCATTTATAATATATAACAGTTAAGCAATCTCTGCATCACGATTCAAATTTCGTTTCGTCCCTTAAATATTTTTCCGAAATGAATATGTCTGGTATTATAATCCGTGCATACGTAATTCCTTCATATCGAAATATACGCGTGCGTGGCTCGGGCCTTGTAACTGACGGCTTGGTACACAGAAACAAAGAGAACGTTCTCTTCCAGAGGAAAACGTATAGGAATAGGGGTTGGAAGAACGTGATTTTGGAAAATGTCTCATTTGTGGTCGGGTCACACACTTAAATGTCCAAAGCAGACCCCAATCTTGCAAGGATCTACATTCCTGCGACTTTTCGTTATTCTCAGACCTCTGAATTTTTCTAGAATAATAAGGTTACCGCCATGTCTTGAAAATATGTATTCAAATAATTTTAGTTCAGAAAAACGTTTCAATACTTTTTTCGTTGTAAAATTTAAGATGGTGATTTTACACTATGGAATATACAATACATGTGTTTTATTCATGGTTTATTTTTATTGAAAGAAATGCATACGAAATTATAATTCAAAATAAAAAAAAAAGAAGTATAACTATTTTTACTACAAATCGATAAAGGAATACAATAAGAATATTTTGAGTTTGTTCAAATCTTTCAGAACAGTGCTGGATTTATGTCACAGAGACATTAATAATGTCTCTGTGACATAAATCCAGCACTGTTCTGAAAGATTTGAACAAACTCAAAATATTCTGAATTGTAAATACTGGTAAAAAGGAATTTAACAAAAATTGGAAATAATATTTCCTGGCGTATCCTAGTGTAATGCAAGTATTCGGATGAATTTCATTACACACAATAAAGTATATTGCTCCCAAAATTCCGTAAAAAAATCAATGTAGATTTTCTCATTAGCGACATCTGTGGGGATTTAGGGGAATGAAAATGGCTTTGTACAGGCCGCATGGAAAAGGCGCTTACAACTCATATATGAAAGCTTTCCACGCAATTTGAACATATATACAACTTCCAAAAAATGAATAAGCATGGTATATTCTATCATGGGTGGAAATGGCGAATGTTGTTACAATTGTGTAAAGTGATCACTTAAGCTAACCATAAAAAGACAGGTCATAAGTCCTGTGTACACCCAAATGACTTCTATACCTACTTTCCCATAATTAATACAGTTTCGTCTCTGTGAGATATCTATAATATACACTAATTGAATACAATAATCTACCAGAGAATATAAAAAAACTTATAATATTAACTTGTTCAAGAAGGAATTCAGATGTCACATCTCAAAATAATATAGAAAAACTTTATAAAATTGAATATCTGCATGGTTAATATTAGTTAAAATATATTTAAAAAATATAGACGTATATTGAAAGCTTCCTGGGTGGATAGAGTGATGAATTTGAAGTCCTCCAGCGTATAAAAAGGGCCGAGAAGTGAAGACCGCAAACCATCAAAATAAGAAAGCTGGAATATCTAGGGCATGTTGTGAGAGGACCAAAATAAAGTCTAATCCAACTCATCATCCAGGGGAAAATTAGTGGTAAAAGAAGCGTACGAAGATGTCGCATCTCATGGCTGCGTAACCTGGTATAAGTGTAACTCGACGGAGTTGTTGTGTAAATAAAGTAGCAGTCACCAGAGTGACCACCAATCTCCGATACGAGACGGCACCATAAGGAGAAGAAAAACGATAACAGTTTATTATTAACTAACAAAGATTCAAAAAAGTAACCCATAAAAACCAAGTTTTTATTATACTCCCTTTCTTTGTAAAATATAACAACAATTAAAGACGAATTAAAACATATAACATAACACTGAACTTACAGTAATTTAATATTAGGTCCTTACATATGAAATTCACGTTTTGCCGTACTGGCAAATTTGATCTCAAATATCTTCTCTTTGGTTAGGAATTCCAAATCCAAATTTATACAGCTATTTACTCATGTATTTGTGTTTTGAAAATTATAACTCATTTGTTTTTTCCTCAATTGTTTTTTTCTTTGCGTCACTCAGTTTACAAAATGAAAAACTTGAAATATCGCGTTATTTACGAGTACGAGTTCCACCGTGGCACCAGTGCTGCAGAAACGGCTCGAAGGATTAATGATGTGTATGGCGACGGTGCCGCAAAAGAAAACACAGTGCGTTTTTGGTTCCAACGTTTTCGTTCTGGAAATTTCGACCTGCAGAACAAGCCCCGTGGACGGCCGGAGACCAAAGTTGATAATGAAGATTGAAGGCTATTGTGGAAGCGGATCCATCGCAAACCACATCCGAGTTAGCTGCAGGCTGCGGTGTTAGTGATAAAACTGTTTTAATCCACTTGAAGCAAATTGGTAAGGTGAAAAAGCTTGAAAGGTGGGTACCTCACGAATTGAGTGAAGCAAATCAACAAACGCGCGTTGACTGCTGCGTTGCATTACTCAACCGGCACAATAATGAAGGGATTTTAAATCGAATCATTACCTGTGATGAAAAGTGGATCCTGTACGATAATCGGAAGTGCTCATCGCAATGGCTGAACCCTGCCGAACCAGCCAAACCATGCCCCAAGCGAAAATTGACTCCAAAAAAGTTACTTGTGAGCGTTTGGTGGACTAGTGCTGGTGTCGTTCACTACAGCTTTCTTAAATCTGGCCAGACGATTACGGCAGATGTCTATTGTCAGCAACTGCAAACCATGATGGAAAAGCTAGCTGCTAAACAATCGAGGCTGGGTAATCGCTCTAGGCCACTGCTGCTTCATGATAACGCTAGACCACACACTGCACAACAGACGGCTACCAAATTAGAGGAGCTTCAATTGGAATGTCTAAGACATCCACCGTACTCTCCGGACCTTGCCCCAACAGATTACCATTTTTTTCGAAATTTGGATAATTTCTTGCAAAGGAAAAAATTCAACTCCGATGGGGCAGTCCAAACCGCCTTCAAAGATTTTATTGATTCCCGTCCGAATGGTTTTTTTAGTAAAGGGATCGATGAACTACCTATGAGATGGCAAAAGTGCATAGATAGCAATGGTACATACTTTGATTAAATAAATATATTATAATAAAAAAAATCGGCTTTATGTTCCTCCCATACTAAACGTCAATTTCATATGTAAGGACCTAATATATTTCTAAAATGTCGGATGTTTTGAGCTTTGATAAGACACTTCATGCTTTGAACATTAAATTCTAAAAACATTTGTCAGTCAATTTAGATTTTTGAAATTCGTAGTGAAGTACCTATTATGTATACCGACGGAGTAATTCAAATTTATAAAATATTCCGCGACGTTATCGGTCCGCCGTTGCTAGTAATCAAACTTTTGTAATGATTCCAATTTGTAAAAACTAATAAAAATTGGAATAATGCAAAATTATACTATAATTATTTATTTTTTTAACGAAAATTTGATAGATCTTCTTGATCGTCGCCACGAGTCTGCTTGCAAAGTTTCAGCTCGATTGGATCACGGGAAAAGGGTCAAAAATCGATAAAAAATTTTCGACGGCAAGCAAGCAAGCAGATGCCACGAGTAATATAAAGGGAGTAAAAATAAAAAATAACGTATAAAATGATGCCTTATCAAAATTTTACCATAATCTCGCTTTTTAAACTACGCTAATGTTATGAAAAATAATACTATTTTTCTGATCATCCAAAACGAGAGTCCCGTTATTAAATGAGTACCTACCCTGCGAGCCAGACGAATCAGGACCTTAGAAGGGCAAAGAAAGACTAAAATATGAGGAATTGAATTTCATACTGTTGAATGATACAGGCTGAAGAAATGACTTGGAATTCGATATACGAATACAAGGCATTTGATGTCTACATCAGTCAAAACACATATTAGGTTTGCACCCTTGTCTTCATGCAACAAAAGGGGGAAAATATCTGAGGAATGAATTGGATAAAAGAGAGAAAAATTTTATTTCTTACCTATTTTAAAATATTTAGCATAATGTTCTTCAGTATCAGAAAGCAATTTTTCGGAGAATAAAATTGATTAAAATACCTAATAAATATTCAAATTTTGCATCGAAATTGGCAGTCAATTCATTAAAATTTCAGATATCCTGACTTCTTTTGCAAGGCAGAAAAATTTCCATTTGCAATCGAATTCATTCCATTTTATTTCAGTTTACTCAAAATACAATAAATTCGTATTTATTTTAGAATGATTTATTTTGTTTGTAGCAGATATTCACTATAAATTGAATAATATTTATGAATATTGATAACTTTATTTAAAATATGAATAATTAATATAATAATTATCAATTCAATATTACTCACATTGACCATAAAATTGTGAAATTGGCCGTATCGAACAAGCAAAAATCAACATAAGTATGTCGATAATATTATAGTTTTTCTTTCAAAATTAGGATAGCTTTTTATACATACGTATTGGTGGAATAGATTATTTTATTTCTCGCTAATTTCAAATCATGAAATGCTGATACTGAAGAATACATTTTAAGATTGCGTTACTTATCTTTTCAAGATGCGATTTATGTTTAATCACTAGTTTACAATGCAAGAGAGAATAGATCAGTTAATATGTCTGGCGGTGTTTAAATATCTCAATGTAATCACATCGCATTGTATAATTATAGAGATGTTTCTAAGAGGAATGAATACCTACCACCTCCAGATCCTAGACAGCGCCCTGTATGGTTTGCAGATAGGGTAGTTAATATATTTGCAGTTCCAACAAGAGCAAATGGAACTTTATATGTGAGGACAGCACTATGACTCATTGGTGTGGAACACTCTTACATTTGGGGTATTGACATTAATAATATGAAACATTTTCTGTGTAAGAGAAATGTCACTAAAAAAATCAGTGCTTAGGGTTTTACCTTTTGGGTGGCAAAAATTTCGAAAATAAATATTTTTAAAATTTATTTATTTATTGAAAACAAAATATTTTTAAAATTTATTTTTAAACTTTACTTTACGGTGTTGAAGCATGGACGCTGAAGGTGACTACTCTAAATCGCCTAGAGGCATTCGAAATGTGGATACATCGTAAAATGTTAAGGATATCTTGGACTGACATGACTAGTAATGTTGAAGTTTTACGTAGAGCAAATACAAACAGACAGTTACTTAACATAGTAGAGCTACGTAAAATTTCATATTTTGTTCATATAATGAGAGGCGAAAAATACTCCATCCTTCAGCTCGTCATGAAGGGGAAGATTGAGAGTCGCAGAGGGGTCGGAAGGAGGCGGCATTCCTGGCTTCGAAACATCCGAGAGTGGACCGGGATAAGAAGCGTGGAAGAGCTGTTCCGCACTGCCCTGGACAGGGAAACTTTCTCCCAGATGATCGCCGACGTCGGGGGGACCCGACAGGGCACATGAAGAAGAAAATTTACTAATCGTTTGATGCACGAAAAATGAACATATAAGTAATTTTCTTTTAAGTAACTAAGATAAATAATAGATATCTCACAGAGACGAAGCTATTTTATAAATGGAAAAATATGTATGGAACACTTTATTGTTTATCCACAAGACTTATGACCTGTCTTGACTGTCTTAAGTGAACACTTTATATAATGCAACGTTCACAATTCCACCCAAGAGCAACCACATATATCTATCAAATTTTTGAATTTTGTGTATAATATATTATTTACGCATCTTTTTTGACATATTTGGAACAACTACACTATCGCCATCTCTGGTTTGAAATTTTGTCATCACCATTAAATAGTAGGTACATATGTCGCCACTAATTTTTTTTTTAAGATTTAATTTTTTAACTTAATTTGACTTAATTTTTTTTTATAACTAGTTAGTGAGCTAAAATAAAAATTATATTTTAAATTAAAATCAGAACATTATACTATGTATGTATAACATTATACATACATAGAACAGCATCGAAATATAAAAATGCTAATAAAAACAACCAGTTATTATTATGTAATCGTATTATTATGTATTCGTATACACTCGTATTATGTATTCTTAGAAAATTATATAAATGTATTATTCATCATCATCATAATCGTTTACTATCCGATTCTTTAGATGCCTTTTAAAATATTTTTTTAAATATATTCGAATTTAATATGATTAGTGCCAAAACGTCTAACTGCTCGTATCTGTTTGCTAGTCTAGGAAGCCATTGCAGTGGACAATTTAAAAAGTAGTTAGTGACTGAAGTTTCCAAGACAAAACCTGCATAACTTCTTGTTTCGCGGGATGACAGTTGACAGTTTATTATTTTGTATCTAAAGATAAGATCTATCACTACTCTTCTAGTCTCTAATTTCAAAGACATTTCTGCCTTGAAGCTCCTGAGAAAGACTGAGATCAGTAGGGCAAGACTCTCGAGAAGACCAGGACCCACCAGGGGTTTCAGATCCAACAGTGATGATTTGGCAAGGTTATTATGAAAATTTCAAAAAATGTCGTAGGTAAATTGATTGCTTGTATTCAGCCACAGAGATATCGATTTTGTTTCAAATTTTCGTAGATAGAGCGCGATTACGAGGGACTTCCGTTCTTGAAAGTTTTCTCAATCTACTCCCGCTCCTTCTTGATGTAATTATTTTAAAGGGTTAAGATTATTAAGCAAGATAAAAATCCAATTATAAGTTAAGGCTTCCTGCGTCCAGGGGACCTGCTGGAAAATAAATGGTGGTATTTTTAACTCTTAACTGGTTTTGTGGGGTTTATAAATATGCTTAAATCACCGATTACATTACCTAATTTTTTGCGAATATTTTTCGACATAAATTTAGCCATTTATGAAAATAAAACACTTGTTTTTTATTTTTAAGCCAGTCGGGTTCTGAAAGATGGGTTTTGCTCCTATAAATAACTAACCATCTTGCTGTTTCTCCGCAGGGGTAGGTAGAGATGATAGTATGCCTTATTATTCTATTTAGCACTCCATTTTTATTTCAGATACATTCATACATCTTCTCATAAATACTCTAGTATTTTTGAAGCTTTTAACAAGGCCATCCTCCGATATTTATAGTATTTTTCACGGTTCTTTATTCTCTATCCCTGCTAAGATTTTATATATACTTTTCACCTTATATATTTTCTTAACCATCCTTTACTTGCTCAAACTTTCCACATCTCAGGCTTTCTTTATTGTATCTATCAGCATTACGTTCACTTCTAATGTGTTCATTCCTCACTCTACCGTCCAAAAACTTTCCTCACAGCTCCTTAGTGACCGCATTTCTACCGCATTCAGTTTTCTTTATTGTCAATTCCATGCTTCACTTCCATACATCAAAGTACATGAATGAAAATATTAATTATTATCCATGACGTGATTCGCGAATTCAGAAAAGTTATTACTAGTAAGACGGTGCCATTTTATTATAATCAACATAAGAATTTCTAGAAGTTTGACCGATTTTAATGTTAAAGAGCATCTTCGTTGTCTTGTTTATGAAATTATTAACTGCATTAAAAAAATCTGTTGTTGAATTGGCATTAACTTGGTCGTATTAAAAATTTGGGTAAGGAAAATTAAATTTTCTCGGGCTTCTCGAATATTAAAGATCGTTGGTAAATTTTATTATTTAAGCTTCCAGAAAACGCTCAAGTACCGACTCCTTTCAGACGAGAGACTTGCTCGATTAAAATGCAAGTCTTTTTTCACTATACAGAGATGTTGTCTGGAAGTATTAAGAAATTTTCTTGTTCGCCTTCCATCTCCCCAGTTGCGAATCAATTACGCCAGAAGAAGAAATTGAATTTATAATTAAGTTGCACTACTTTATTAAAATATTGCATAAAATATAAAAATTTTGCGCGAAGGGTATCCACGCCAAGAAATGCATTATTTAATAGGTCGGTTCTGTAAGAAAAAGTGACTTATTTCTCCAATTAATTTATTAATAAAGGTGGAGTTTCTCGTATACATAATGAATGAATGCAGTGAAAAACGATATAAAAGAAGAATGGATTAGAAGATTATGATTAACATTTTAAGAAATGAATTTTATTTTATTATATTTTCAATGACAATACAAGGTATAAAATACATTAAAACAATAAATTACTTATTTCAAACATAACACAATATCTTAATTACAAGTATCCTTGCCTGCTCTAGCAACATGCATAGATTAAATACATCAATGAAATACGATCATATAAGAACCTGCATATGTTCTGCACAGATTAAGCATGTACAGGGCAAGTGGCGAACAAGCAAACTCATGTCCTCGTCACTCGTCCTTAAACATGAATATTGCATGTTTAAGGACGAGTGTTTTGGTTGGTAAACTTAAAAGAATTGTCTTAAAAAATATCATAATAAAAGATTTTTTAAAGGCTTCAACGGGCCGTGATGCCCAATTACTGAAGTCGTTACATCACAAAATACCCAGGCTTGAGTAATTCACACAGATTAATTGTGACCTCACCGGGAATCGAACCCGGAACCTTCGGTGTGAAAAGCCAGTGTCATGCGCACTGGGCTACGAAGGCCGCCCTATTTTTTTTCTCAGAAGTGTCTCAGATTTAATGAAGAAATATCTACTTACGTATAAATTTTTATTATATATGTGTTTAGTATGACCACTGCAAGAATACGATTCAACTAATCTTCGCACAAACGCATTTGGAGAATGGTCGTGACTTAATCTTATATACGCCAATTAGATTCAATTAGTTGACGAATGGTCTTCGGTTAGCTACGCGTGGCCGAAATGACAGGCGCAATCTTACAGTAGTCATGCTCTACAGAAATACATTTAATTTTTAGAATTTGTAGATAAAACTCATAATCATATATCAGCTATGCTGCAGTGAAGTTTACATCAAACCGCCAAAAATAAGAAAATTCGCCGTATTGTTTGTTTTTATATTTTTCGATTTCACAAAGACAGAAAAAAGATTTTAAAGTTAATAAAGATTGTTAAATAAAAAAACTTAGATTTTTTTTATATATTGGATTTACCGATTCATTTTTTATTTCGTCTTTAATTAATGTAATAGTCAATTTTCAGAGTTTTTCAGTGAAATAAAAAGGAATGTGAAATTAATATTTAATAAAATTGAAATCTTGGGCGATACCGGGTAAGCTTAGAAATGGTCCTAATTTATACCTATAAAAATTAATGTCTGTCTCTTCTCTATAGAAATTTATACCATTTCACACATTTGATCACACATTTGATCCAAAAAACATAGTTTCTTCTCTACCTTCCTCCCTTTACCCCACTCCCACCCCAATTTATTCTCTATACAAATCTATTATATTTGTCAATTTTAATTCTTTTTGAAATTATGATTTATAAAAAAAAATTATCTTTATACAGAACGTATTTTTCTTAGTTAAAAACAAATCAGGTGATTAATTATAGGTACTTATTATTATAGGTATAATTTATTATACTCGTAGGTATTTATTATAGGTAATTCATAATAGAAATATGTCTACCGATGCAAGACTAGCGGTGCACACCAACACTGCAAGTGAAGCCTGGAGCTGGCAGAAGGGGAACGAAAGTAGACTGAATGCAGTGGATATGATATCCTTTAGACATATGTATGGCAAATCCATTTATGATGGAGCAAAGAACGAAGATATTAGGAATATGTGTAATGCTGATCTCAGCATATTTAATAGAATTAAAAAAGGGTCACTCAAGTAGTTTGGACATGTTGAGCGAATGGATGAGGAAAGAAAGGTAAGAAAGATATATAACCCAAGTGTTATATATCATTCGCCAGAAAGAGAGGGCGACTGCAGAAGATTTGGCACGACCATATTAACCAGATAATGTAAGATGGTCCTCAACAATCGTCGAACTTGAATGCGAAGATGTATGAATGTGGATGGGGCAAGAGTCGTATGTGAAGACAGAAGAGTGTGGCGCTCTATCCTTTCTGCTAACCCCCACGGGGAAACGGCATGATGTTAAGTTATAGGTACTCAGAATTTTTTTTTATTTGGTTGCTAAATATTCTACAACACAGAATTCTTTCGAATCTGTAAAATTTAATAGACACTATGTGTCAGCCCTGCGTGCCACTTTTTATACCTGAGTGATAAATTTTGGTTTTGTGTTATTTTGTGGTATTTACTTAGTTTTGAGATACGAGTATAAAATGGCTTCAAAGAAGAGAAGACAGAGAAGATAATTGAAAGATTACTGAGTGAGGAAGAATACCAACATTTTAATAATGAGAAATCTGAATCTAGAAGAGGACTGCAAAATGGACGAAAAAACCCTCCGTTAGAAAGCATAGGTTTAAAAAACATAGGTCATAAATCGACAACTTGTTCTTCAATCAACAGTGGATCTGTTAACATCCCTTAAAATATTAATCAGTTTTTTTCGACCACCGATTAATCGAAAAATAGCCCGTGATAAAAATGGTAACGTTTGGTCTAAAAAGACTTCAGATCTTCAAAACAACAATCAGATCACCGCTATGAGTGTTGGACACGTACCAAAAGGTCCTATGCGTCACGCTAGAGGTGTAACGGAACTATTTGATATTTTTTGAGATGTATATTGCCAATGAGGTATTAGATGAAACCATGTAATTATAAATAAACAACAAAACTATAATAATTTTTAACACGTAGAATGATGAAAATATTGAAAAGAGAAGAAATTGTGTTTTTTTTAATTATAAGAAGCATCGACGGACAAAGTAACATATCAAAAATGTATGCCGGGAACACAAGGTAAATAAGTGTTTTAATTGTATTGAGAAATAAATAAGTGGTTTTAAACAAAGTTAATTTATATTAATTATGAATATTTTTACTTTATTTTTATGATTTATTAATTACTATTTATGATTAACTAGCTGTAACCTGTCAAAAAAGGCGATAATTTTACATGTCGGTTCCTAAGGAATAATTATTTGTTTATTTTATTTATAAAAAAATCGAAAAAAAATACTGTAAAGAAGTTACGGGGACAGACAGACGGACAGATAGGCAGCAAAATAATTATAATTGGGATTAAATTAAAAATAAGCAGATTATTTTTGTCTTGTTATTTATGTTAAAGATTTTTAAAGCTGTTGATTATGATCACAATAAAAGTAGATCAAGGCTGATTTATATAATTTAAAAAAAAATAGTCTTTAAAACTTTATATTGTTTATTCTTTGAAAATATATATATTTATAAAAAATGCTTACCGTAATTAAATAAAATAATTTAAAGTACATCTCATGAGAATTAAAATGTGTGAGTCGACTCAACTTTTTATTATACTCACTTTCTCATTTGTATTGCTTCCAATTTGTTATTCTATCAACGTATTCATTCCTCTTGCTTTAAGTTCATGTGGAAAATCTATTCCATGTATATTATTATCCTTAAAACTTATAGAATATTGAAAACGTAATAATTAGTATAGGGGGGCACGGCGTCGGCGAAACCGTCTAATCGGACCCACGGCTTGAGTCAGATAGTTGAAACAGGTTTCACGTCTTCTCCACGCATCAGGCTCCTTTCTCATTTGTATGGTTTCCAATTTGAAAAAACCGTTAAAATTTCTAAAAATTAAATTTTTCAAACGTTAGATCATTTTTGTCGTCGCCACGAGTTCCCTGCAGAGTCTCAGCTCGATTGGATCACAGGAAAAGGGTTAAAAATCGATCCAAAGACAAGCAGACGCTACGAGTTAATAAAAGAAAGGGAGTAAAAAGCCACAACATATATAAAAATAACCTTCTAGAGTTTAAAATAAAATAAATTAAATAAAACTTGCTGTCTTGTGACCCGTTAAACAAGCATGTTGACCGAATGTCTCAAGTATAGAAAAATATTCTATTCGCTGTATATGTTTTCCTTGGTGTTATTGAAATGGGATCAATATTGCTGAGTATATTCGCAGATACATTTAAGCTGATAGCGTATTTGTTGTTACTTCAATATAAATATCTGAAATGCACAAAGAAAGCGTATTTTTTCCAGAGTCTAAAACAGTTTTAAATATACCGAGCCAGTTATATGAGCCTCGTTCAAACCTTTTATCGTCTTTTTATTCTACCGGATGAGTACCTTAGTTGGAAGGGTTCAAAAATTATGCTCATTTGAGAAAGCCTTTTCCCATGCAAACGTAAAACCGCACTGATGGAAAAGCTCTTTACTGTTATTGTTGCGTTTACGATGGCGGTAAAGTAGATACCTAACTCTCGTGCTAAAAACTTCGGAGGTATTTTCAAATGTGCACTAAGGATCATGCATGTTGGTGGAGTGCTGCGGGCGGAATGGACTGCCTATAATTTAATATGGAGATTTATAAGCAGGACTGTCGTATAGTATTAATGGTAGAATTGTTATTTTTTTAGACAGAGTCTTACTCAAATGTACTTTTGTACAAAATGTTATTTTTAGTGCTCAAATTTATTTTATAAAACCATATATCTTTTGTGAATTTAATTGTATAATTTCATATTAATAAAAATAAGTAAAACATCCTTAAATTATAAAATATATAAATTAACAAATAATAAACCACCATTTCTATCCAAAAAATAAATATTTACAAAAATTTAATTTTCCCGTATTTCTTTTCTGTTTTTTTTATTGAATTTACTTTTGTGTAATTTTTTGCAGCAATAATTAAAAAAAATTTTTTTTTTTTCACAAATAATAATCAATATTTTATTTATCATTTACAATTGGTTACAAACAATATAAAGTGAGCAAACAAGCAAGATCTGAAAAATACTTGAACCAAACGAATAAATCAAACAAAAGACTAATACGATCGAGTAGAAGTCAAGAAATACCAAAAGACATAAACATGCCAGAATCAACTTTTTTCTATATAACTTCAAACATTTTCAATCCCATAAAAGAAGGCGGAAATATCATGGAATTAATATTGTTATATTTATAATATTTAGATAATCAAATCGGATTTAGATAATCATGTCAGATCTTTCGCGGACCACCTCTATTCCTGATGCTTTCAACACTCGTCTCATATATTTTCTTTAACATTATTCCCTTGTTCATAGGTTCCAGATGACTAAACCATATACTACCCCATAGTCAGATTTACATTTACTTTTTTTTTGTTCATCCTTCACTATATCGTACAAAGATTAATTTATATAAAATTTAAAAATACAATTATTATGTATTCTCTAGAGGAATCATGTGAGATATGAAGTTATATTTTAATGTTAAATATTACGAGATTTATAACATTTCTTTTTTGTGAATTGAAATTAATCAATTTAATAAAATTATAATATTTTTTATTGTACTACTCAAACTCACTGTATTCATTGCCCAGTTTATGTTGTCTTGGTAGTCGATGAGGTAGTTGTGAAGCGAAGCGATTACCGTTTGTGGTACGCTGTTTGTATATTATTAAAACATAGAAGATATTACAGTAGCGGCCCTTGTAGCCCAGTGGGCATTATACAAACGTCTCACACCGAGAATTGTTTAATTTCTATCTTTTGTCCAAAATTTACGCTTCAGTTGCATGCCATTGTTCAACATGTATTAGAAAATATAGTCAGAAACATGATATTTATACTCCCTTTATATTAACTAGTGGCGTCTGCTTGCTTGCCGTCAACAAAAACTTTGGATCGATTTTTGACCCCTTTCCCGTGATCCAATCGAGCTGAAACTTGGCAAGCAGACTCGTGGCGACGATCAAGAAGATCTATCAAATTTTCGTTAAAAAAATTAATAATTGTCGTATAATTTCGGATTTTTAGAAATTTTATTGGTGTTTTCAAATTGGAATCATTAGAAAAGTTTGATTAGCAACAGCGCGGCGGCCCATAACGTCGCGGAACTATTTTCCTAAATTTGAATTACTCCGTCGGTAATAATAGGTACATCACGGTGGGAGTACGAATTTTCGAAATTTACAAAACAATTGGTTGTTCACAGATGACAGCAAAATTGGGTTTTTTGGGAAAAAATCAAATAATAATTTATTTCTTTTAGATTTCTGCTTAGTTTTGAAGAATTCTACATTACTCAAATCTGATTCCGACTAAATCATTTGACGCTGGAAATTCATAAGGTACAATATTGATGATAATTGAATCTATCAAAATCTTGACATCTCAAAACATCTGACATTTTAGAAATATATTAAATTTCTGTAAGTTTAGTGTTATGTTAAATGTTTTAATTCGTCTTTAATTATAGTTATATTTTACAAAGAAAGGGAGTATAGTAATAACTTGGTTTTTATGGGTTACTTTTTTAATCATGAAAATGGCAGTTTTTGCATATGTACGATTGCTTCATCTACTCCGCCTTTTCAACTCTCGTTTACGTGTATAGAAATGTGCAAGATGCTGTACACATGTATTGATAAGCGACTACGTGTTCATCATCGATCTTCTCCAGAATTTTACCTATGACAGGCATTCACTATTCAAATAGTTTCTTTGCCGTTATTCAAATCACCCCACCTTTGCAATACACACAAAACCTTTACATCGCTCTGGCCCTTTGTTCTTAACCCCTCGCCAACCTTCGCCCCGCTTGCCCGTCCTATCAGGCCTGATGATATTCCAGCAACATTTGCAATAAAGGATAATTACTGATTGGGAGTGCGGACTGATGGTGTTACAGATAGGCAACACGGAACGAGGATGCTAAAGCCTCAGTGTAAACAGACATTTACATAATGCAATGGAAATAACGTTATTAAATTAGACGTATAATAGATACGAATTAAATTAAAATCAAATTAATAATATTAGTGTATATATGTAGTGTTAATTGAATATATGGAATAAAAAAGTTTGATGATTCGAAAAATGAACCTCTTAAAAAAAGCACTCATGAGAATGTTGTTAATATGAAAATGTATTATTCTAGATATCATAAATTCATATTTTTACATTGTTTATTAAACAAATCATTCAAATCAATCCTTTACTCTTCTTCTTCTTCCTCATCAGCCTTCGTCTTTCCACTGCTGGATATAGGCCTTTTCCTTATTTTTCCATTCTTCCCTGTTGTTGGCTAACTGTAGCCATTTCTTTCCCCCCACAGCGACAACATCATCGGCCCATCTCTTTTGAGATCTTCCGATGCCTCTTTTATTTTCCCAAGGTCTCCATTTCAGAACTCTGGGAGGCCATCTTGTAGTACCCTGTCTTGCAACGTGTCCTGCCCATTGCCATTTTAGCTTCGCTACACGATCCATGATATCCACTACTCTAGTTCTGCGCCTAATTTCGACGTTTCTAATTCTATCTCTTAGGCCTACACTAAGCATGGATCTCTCCGTGGATCGTTGCGTGCATGTGAGCTTTTCTACACTTTTCTTTGTAAGGGCCATAGTCTCCAATCCATACGTCATGACTGGCAGTATGCATGATTCAAAGGCTTTTCTTTTTAGGCTAATTGGGATCTCTTTGTTCTCGAAGATATGTTTGAGTTTGCCAAAAGCAGCCCAGTTCATTCCTTTTCGTCTTGGCAATTCTGCTGTTTGGTTATCTTTGTTCATTTTTATCTTGTGTCCTAGGTATATATATTCACCTACTATTTCAATATTATTATCATTGATAGTGATGACTTTGTTCTCTGGACTCAAAATTTTTGTTTTCTTTATATTCATCTTAAGACCAACTTTGTTCTTAGCTTCGTGTTTTAGCATTATACTTAGTTATTTGATATTATTACTTACAACTACTATGTTGTCAGCAAATCTTAGGTGACTTAAAATTCTTTACAAATAATTTAATTTATAGATTTATGCACTTTATCAAACTAGTCTAGAATATGGTAGAGTTGGAGGAGGGAGCAGTCTTTATGTATTAATGGACTTTTTAAAGTTCGAAAGGCCGTAATAAAAGTAATACTCAAAAAGCCAATTCAAATAAGCTCAAAAGAAATATGCGCATTTACGCAAAAAATGATTACTCTTTCATTATAAAAATAAAAATGATTAGTCTTTCATCATTTTATCGAAAACTACAAACACACGCAAACATGAAGGCTTAGCCCGCGAGATAAGGGAAAAGACGTATAAAAAAAATATCGTCTACAAAATCTACGTCTTGGCAGAGATCCATCAAATATTATTCCTATAAATTATTCAATTTACTGAAATTAGAAATAAAAGCTACAAGAAATAATAAATTGTTAATTAATGAATTTAAGAATATGACATCACAAAAATATACTTCTTACTCAGCCTTCATCTTTGCACCGTTGGATAAGGCCTCTTCCACACCCTTCCATCCTTCTCTGTTGTTTTTTTTTGTGGCCATTTCTTCTCCCAACAGCGCTTTTATTGTAAATCCATCTCTTTTCAGATCTTCCGATGCCTCTCTTATTCCCCCAAGGTCACTCTCCACTTCAGAACTCTAGGGGTCCATCTAGGAGGCATCCTACCTTCCAAAATGACCTGCATACATCTCTTAGGTCTATACCAAACGTGGACCTCTCCATGAATCTACATACTACATATTAAATAATAACGTACATTATATTAAAAACTGTAAATGAATTTTATCACAAGTATTAATAAATATTCAATAAGCATTATTCCAAATTGTTACAAATTTTTTTAAATATTAGCCCACCTCATCACAAGATTATCCTAGTTAGCAGGCATTTTCAATATTACTGTTAAAATAGAATATAAATATATCACATATGTTTAAACCAATGAAATGTTTAAATAGTCAAATAAATAAATAATACGTAATTCGATAGGTATCCTTTTTTCAGAAATCAATAAGCCTCAGTAAGGCGTCATTTTTTCGTTTTAAGAATGGAATAATAAGAAAACATAATTTGTAAATCAAAAAAAAATATTTTTTCGTGCGATGGCCGGGAATCGAACCCGGATCAACTGCTTGGAAGGCAACTATGCTGACCATTACACCACCATCGCACACCGCTTATCTGCCATGAAACATTATCATGTCTAGTTTTTTAAGATAACGCTCTAGTTGGCCTAAGCCTAAGATATGAATATCTAAATCATACACGTTTATTATAAGAATGCACTCATGTTTAAGCGTTTACCGCTATCTCTCTTGATCGTCGGCGTCGCAATGATATTTTTAGAGAAAAATATGTAACGTTTTGAAGACGATACCGTTTTTTGTTTTGTTCGAAAATTCATGATAAAACGGTAAATTATTATAACATTAAACTTAGATACTGATAGAAAAATTATTAAAACCCTTTTGGTAGGAATAAGTATTCCTAGCAAATAATTTGCTTAATCAACCTTGGGAAACGTGATTCCAAATTATTAACATTCACATCTAGCGGCATTTCTTTTAACTTTTTGTCATCTTCTATTATTATTTGTGTTGGGCTCAAACGACAACTTGAGAGGAGCAAAAACAGTTTTTAAGAAGAAACTTATTTTATAACATCGATTTATGTCATTCGAAATTTGCTTAAAATATCTTTTATATATTTTGTTTAAAATAATATAAAAACTTAAACGAAAAGTAATTGGAACGACGCTTAATGAGAATTATGTATTTTATCCGTCAATTTGTATCATGAATTTTCCAGAATTTATTGTAATACGAAATTTGGGGAATATTGAAATTAAAAATTGCAAATAAAAATATATAAAACATTTTGTAGCGAGATAGTGGACCTACTGAATACTGACAACAATACGAACTCTCTCTCTCGAATTTTCCATAACATTATGCACGCACGCACGCACACTATTTTGAAACGTCACGCAATGCAGAATCAGTCATTCGTAATGATAATGTGTATGACATTCTAGCGATAGAACCGTAGTTCAAACCAATGTGATCAGTTATTCGTGACGCAATATTAACAACAGAGTGAGCGCTGTGTGACCAACGTAAGTGATACCAGCGGTAATAACACGAAACACGAAATTCGTGTCACATCAATATTCTTACTAGTTTCAAATTAAGCTAAACGCTTGTGCTATGAAAATAGGACTTGCTAGAAAATAGGAAAAAAAAACTTGCTTGTCTGGAGTGAGATTTGAACCTGCGACCTTTGAATCACGAGGCGAGAGTCCTAAGCACGAGACCAACAAGCTACTCTTTAAAATTAATTAATAAAATTAAACTTTGAATTATTTTAGTGTTTTCATTTGCCTGCCAAGCCCACGTCCAGTGACAATATTAAAAAAACGACATCTCATATAATTATTAAGATTTTTAAAAATATTAATTAATTTCAAGTTAATCACAATGAATCGATAAAGTTTACTCATTCTGGTGTTGGAAAAGCGATCTCAGACATCAGATTAAAAAAATCCCCCCCGCAATCACCAATGTGTAGGCAATTAACAAAATTTTCCTGCAATCTGCCGAACTCGAAATTACATTAAGTTGTTTATTTCATGTCCTGATAAGTTGCAGGCTTAGTTTGGTGCAAGGCGCCATAAGGCACGGACCTCTGGGTGCCAAGAAAAAATTTGCTGCCTCCACCACGGATCTTTCTCCGTAAATCTTGCGGTTTGCAATGAGTTGATTCTGAATGCGGCAAATTGCTATCTTATCTTATTAATATTTTTAATATTTAAAGCAATAACCCTATAAAATGTTATTTATGTTAGTGCAAAACCACTAAAAATTATTTTTTTATCTACCGGTTTCGAGACGTAACCCTCTTACAGGTTCTTCTTCGTCAGGACAATCACTACACTAGCATGTAAGTATCACCACACACCACAACCACAGTATTATTTAAACGCCTATACTCTTCACGTGCGTGTTACTCTAACTAAAGGCTTACATGCTAACATGGTGCGTAGTGGTTGTTTTGACGAAGAGACGGGTTACGTCTCATAACAAGAAAGTAATTTTTAGTGCTTATATAATGTTATCCTTCACTTTTAAGTTTTCATATAATTTCTGTATGTGTGTCAGAATCGAGTAACAGGTGCATGCATGGAATATGTGAATGTGAATGGGTATATATGTGTGTACATATGGTGATACCTATCAGGGGAGATAGGTTTAAATACCCGCGTGTACGGGCGCGCATTCTTCCTTGCTGAATTCTGTCATTGAGATAACAACTGTAAAGTAATGTGAATACTTTTAAAAATAATTAACAATATTATACTTTGAGTATGTCGTAGTTCACCTCATTTATCGAACATGAGGTCGCGTCTTATCTGGATATAAGATGCATATTGCTGAAAGTAATTATTAGTGATTTAATATTTAATAGCGATTTAATTATTTAAATATTTATTTTTTATGTATTTAAATGGTATAAAAAAAACTGATCACGATAAAAATAATAAAAAAAATTCATGCTGTCTGTTTATTTATCTGTGAAAAAAAAATTATCTTTGTACGCTAAACAATAAAATATTTAATTACGGTAAATTCTTAGAAATGCGTAATAAAAATGGTAAGCTAGGGGATATAAGATATACCTACTAAGTACTACAAGTGATACCAGAATACGTAGGTTAAAAGTTTGCAATATTTGTTTTAATTCAAAATTAGCTTTCTCTATATTTGCTTGCGGTGGGAAAAGTATGAAACGCCTGAACGCAGCAGGCATGGGGGTGAAAAAACCACCCAATTTTGGGTATTTACTTCGAAAGGGAGAAAGCAGCCGCCGACCACTCCCACCTAATTCCCCTGTTTTTTCCGACTACAGCTTTAAAGGAGCGGTGCAGTGTTTCTTATCCAAAAAGTTTCCCGTTAGTAAGAAAATGATTATATTTGAAAAGCAAGTAGGAAATTACTTTCTTTTACCTTTCCCATTATTAAAGTTTTTTTCTAGTTTATTAAGCTAGAGAGCTGAATTATTAAACAAACTACTAAAATTTTCTAATATTTAATGATACTTTTTTTGAGCTTGCATCAGAAAGTATGCAGTATTAATAAATAATCACTCAAATATTTTCATGTAGCACTGAAAGATCGGCTAACTCCAAAGCATTTGCAGATGTAAATGAGAATTGTCACTTAAAAATATTATTGAATAAGATAAATAATAGAAATCTCACAGAAACGAAAGTGGTTATACGAAAAACGTGTATGAAAATCTTTATAGAGCCCAGAACCAGGGCTTATGACCCGTATAAGCTGGCTTAAGTGATCATTTTATATAAGAGACGTTCACCAATTCCACATTAAGAACATCCACACCCTATCAAAATTTTGAAAGTTGTATGTTATGTTCTAAATCGGTTTCTTTCATATATTCGAAAGATCTATGCATGTGACATCTATAGTCCTTCCTATGACATAGTATACATATATTTCGCAGATGGTACTGATAAGTCTACATAATTTTTAAAGTGGAATATTAAGCAATATTCTTCCGAATTACACCCACACGATTTCTACATAAATAGATCCATATAGGATATATAAAACTCTGTGAGACTTCTATAATTTGTCTTATGCATAAAATCCAGTAATTATTATTTATTTAATTATTTATATTTATACTTATTGTGTTCTCAGAACAATCATATAAAAATATGGTTGAAAATATTTTAGTACCTGCATTTTATACTCATTTAGCATTTTTATTTTATCAATATTATTTTTTAAATATTTGATTGCTAACTTGAAGTATTTTTTTTTCTAAAATATTATATGGGTACAGATAGATAAATGGAATATAAGATAATGTGTTATTAAAATGTATCGCTTAAAATAAAGTAATAAGTATTTACAATAAAAATATATTATTAGACCATCTAACGCAAAATGCACTCATTTTATGACCTCTATTTTACTCTAATGAAAAAATTCACTCATCATTTTACAATTCTCTTACATATTTTATAAACGTAAATATTTCCATATTAAAGGAAAGACATTCTTATTGTGAAGTTGCAATTTCAGAACAAAGTTCTATGAATTATCAAACAATTTTTATTAATCAATTAGAAAAGACATTCAGATAAAATCAAATTAATTAATTAATTCCCGGATAGAATTGGAGGTCCGTGGTTCGAGTCCCGGCGGCATTTAAAATATTTTTTCGTTAACTTGTTTTTTTCTGTATGTCTTTTCTAATTGGTTATTAATTAACTACTTAATAAAAATTGTTTAAATATCCATTTAAAAATATAATAATGTTAAAAAGAGACAGCTTGTTCTGACTCTATTATTAAATCTTCGTCCCGGTATTGTGTATACCTAATTTTAGTTCTGTCCCTCCCCAAGTCATACAGACATATTTTTTAATATTTATTTATGAGAGGTATCTGTAAAATTATTTAATGAATAATGTTCACTTAGACCTAAGATCGTGATGTATTCAAAAAAGTTATATTTTAAGTATAGTATATATTTATATACACGTGTACATTCCGCCTAATGAAAGCTGTCGGAGAACATAAAGCTCACACTTTCCTCCCTCCCACCCCGATTTCTGCCAACCCAATCCATCTCTCTTCTGTCTGGCGTTCCCGAATATAAAGAATTTTCCCCAATGTCGGGATTTTCCCTATTTTTTCTATTTATTGACTGGCGAAGGGGATGATTCCGAGTCATTTGGTAATGAAGCCAAGTCTTTCGTCAGATTTCTTCGTCTGTTCACGGTCATTTATCATCTGTCTATGATGAATTATTTTCTGTACAATTTATGTCGGGGTTTTATGCTAGTGTACATTTGCTAAACCGCCAAAGAAGTACTAATGGCAAAATACGAGATGTGATGAAATTTCTTGATTTCTTTTCATGAAAATAAACACATTTACAGAAAATTACATTTAGAGAAAATTGTACATTATCTCAAATAATATTAAATTATTTTTAACAACAGAAAGTAATCAACTGGCACCGATATTAATTTGCAACACCATAACATTGGTTTTTGTGTACGGGAGGATATATAATAATAATATTGATAACTTTATGGCTGAAAATGTTTGTGAAATGTATTTAAGTGAACAATACGAATGTTTATTTTATATAATGTATCATATTTTTATATGTATACCATGTAGTAATTTCGATAATCGTATTAGAAATGCAATATAATGTCACACATAGAACGATTATTTAACTAAAATTAAGCTCTACGTAGGCGCAATCAATTAGTATATTAAAACATGACTTTATGTGAACATATATTTTGTAAAAAAATAGAAACTTAATATGTATCTGACGGAATATTATGATATATAAAATCAAAAATAATAATTTCGTTTTATGTCTGTCCGTAACTTTGTGTAACGTTCGTAATTTCGTTCGAATTCACGGCTAAAAAAAATAATTAAACGGCGGGATATGTGAATGAACCCCGGGCCAGCAAACCCGAACCGGCCGCTTTACGCATGTTGCTACGGCCGCCTCTCCGTGGTCCACCAAAAAGACGCGACCCAATGTTCCGTCATTTTTGATGGATTACAGCTAGTATGATAATATTTGTGATAGAAATATTGTGAGTATAAAAGTCACGCTTTAATATTTCCACTTCTCTCCCCTGCTTCTACGTCTATTTATGTACCTAGATTATTGTTATTTTATTGCTGCTAAAAATAAGTTCTTTTTAAATATATTTGATATCTCTCGCCTAAAAACCTGAAAACATGCTATCGTAATGTTACACAAATAATGGAACCTCTTTCAATTAATGTATCATAAAAACGATGTTTTACTAACATACCTATTAATAAAATAATTCTTACACGCGTTATACTTTCTGAACAACAACCAATATATTAGGTCCTTACATATGAAATTGACGTTTTGCCGTACTGGCAAATTTGATCTCAAATATCTTCTCTTTGGTTAGGAATTCCAAATCCAAATTTATACAGCTTTTTACTCATGTATTTGTGTTTTGAAAATTATAATTCATTTGTTTTTTCCTCAATTGTTTTTTTCTTTGCGTCACTCAGTTTACAAAATGAAAAACTTGAAATATCGCGTTATTTACGAGTACGAGTTCCACCGTGGCACCAGTGCTGCAGAAACGGCTCGAAGGATTAATGATGTGTATGGCGACGGTGCCGCAAAAGAAAACACAGTGCGTTTTTGGTTCCAACGTTTTCGTTCTGGAAATTTCGACCTGCAGAACAAGCCCCGTGGACGGCCGGAGACCAAAGTTGATAATGAAGAATTGAAGGCTATTGTGGAAGCGGATCCATCGCAAACCACATCCGAGTTAGCTGCAGGCTGCGGTGTTAGTGATAAAACTGTTTTAATCCACTTGAAGCAAATTGGTAAGGTGAAAAAGCTTGAAGGTGGGTACCTCACGAATTGAGTGAAGCAAATCAACAAACGCGCGTTGACTGCTGCGTTGCATTACTCAACCGGCACAATAATGAAGGGATTTTAAATCGAATCATTACCTGTGATGAAAAGTGGATCCTGTACGATATCGGAAGCGCTCATCGCAATGGCTGAACCCTGCCGAACCAGCCAAACCATGCCCCAAGCGAAAATTGACTCCAAAAAAGTTACTTGTGAGCGTTTGGTGGACTAATGCTGGTGTCGTTCACTACAGCTTTCTTAAATCTGGCCAGACGATTACGGCAGATGTCTTTTGTCAGCAACTGCAAACCATGATGGAAAAGCTAGCTGCTAAACAACCGAGGCTGGTTAATCGCTCTAGGCCACTGCTGCTTCATGATAACGCTAGACCACACACTGCACAACAGACGGCTACCAAATTAGAGGAGCTTCAATTGGAATGTCTAAGACTTCCACCGTACTCTCCGGACCTTGCCCCAACAGATTACCATTTTTTTCGAAATTTGGATAACTTCTTGCAAAGGAAAAAATTCAACTCCGATGGGGCAGTCCAAACCGCCTTCAAAGATTTTATTGATTCCCGTCCGAATGGTTTTTTTAGTAAAGGGATCGATGAACTACCTATAAGATGGCAAAAGTGCATAGATAGCAATGGTACATACTTTGATTAAATAAATATATTATAATAAAAAAAAATCGCCTTTATGTTCCTCCCATACTAAACGCCAATTTCATATGTAAGGACCTAATATTATCTAAGAATGGTTTTGATTTTTTTCTGGTTAGGATTTTCCGGAATATTCTACCATGAAAAGAAAAAAGAAAAAAAGCTTTAAAATGAGCTGACGGGAAAAAATTTAAAATTTTAAATAATACTTACCTTCCTGAAAGGATCATAATTTTTCTCCACTCAAATAAAATAATAAAGTGAAGAACAATATGTCAACAACTAATCCTCTTCAGTGATATATGGATGTATCGATCGATATTTTTTTATTTTTTTTATTATATATAACGGCTTGTCAACATTTTTTCTCCATGTCTTTCTTACCCGAGATCTTTTAAGATTTTACGCGTCAGTTCTCTTTCATACAGCATTAGCCCTCCCTAAATCAGAGATAACTCAAATGGATGATACCCATTGAAAACATAATTGACTCAATTACCAAACTGGGTTGTTCCAGAAGATACATGAAAAGGTAACAAAATAAAAATCGTATGAATCACATACCTATATAGCAAATCTTAATCGAATTCAAAAGCAAAAAAAATGTAAATTGAATATATACAGGGATTAGCATATCTAGTTTGTACTACTTAACAGGTCCTGCCTAAACTATGAAAACAAGAGTGTCCTTATATCAATAGTTATAGAGATATAGCCTTGCAGAAATTTGAAATATATTATTTGTATGGTTTAAATAATTTTATTTCACTTATTTGAAAGCGAATGAATTTTTAATAATCAATACATGTTACCAAATCGAAAATCTAAAATTTTACAGAAAAAGGTCAGAAATTTTGATTATAAAATATAATTTTTGAAGTCGTTTATCTCCATAACTATAGAAAATAGGAAAAGATTGCTTGGATCTTCTTATATTTTTAAAAATCATTTAACTTCTTTTTCTGTAAAAAAATTATTGCATTTATATCAAAGTTAACAGGAAAAAAATAAAGCAATGTTTTTTAATTTAACCCTAAAAAATCTCCATTGCCAAGATTAAATCGACGTAATTTGTAAAAAGCTCTGTAAAATGACTTGGACTTTGTAAAACACAAAACTCACCAAAGGCGGTAACAAATAGGCTCTGGCTAACCTTTCACCCCACCTTTTAATAGAAAATATGCCAATCATCCCCATAGCCGATTAAATACAACTTTGGACTCTCGTACAATCAGTGTCAGCCGCCGGTGTAATTTGAAATGCCAATAAGGTTTAATTATGTGAAAAATCGCCTGAATACGTTTCATTAATTATTTAGATCCACATAACTGAATCCACCACATATTTCTTTTAGAACGGTTTTTATTTACACCATTTTACTTACTATTCAACCATTATAATATGACAACACTAGAATTCTCATGGGAAATTATATATGTCATGTTAATTTTTGTGGTTTAAAAAACGATTTAAAACGCGAAAAATACTTAACATAATTTTTTATTGACTCTTGTATACCACTTTCTTTTCTTTAAAAATAATAAATCATGCTCCATTCGAAATAAAACTTTGAAATTATTGAAGGTAAAAGGGTAACATATTTATACTAGCAGAAACCAATTGAAGAGAATTGAACAGAAGCGCCCAACGATTCCCAGGTCAACGTTTTTGGATCATGTTACGAGCAAATACCTGTCTAGGATGTCTTAAGACCAGCTTTATCGGCTTGATTTATAATAATCTAAGGTTCAAAGCATAGATTATTAAGAAAACAAGTTGTTTTATTGTTGGAAAACGCAAAAAACTATGCTTTAAACGAGAAATACGTAAACAACTATTGCACTAAACGGTGTATACTTTCTACACCTCAGTATACATTAATTAACTAATAAACGTACTGTCAACCAACCACGCTAAGGATAGCTACTAATACACTGATACACTCTGTATATTATACACAATCGTATGAGTGAATTATAAGGTGCAAAATTATGAAACGCGGACTTTCTAACTGTGCTTATATAATACAATTTCGTAATTTTCAAATATTAACTTATATAATATAATATAACTTATATATAGTATACCTAACTTATATAATAAATTATATGAAAATGCGTATTTATATCGTTATTTACTAATTTATATAAATATTTTCAAAGTTAGACAGGTATGTTCTTGAATTACATGCAAGTATTTTAATAAACATGTTTGTAGTGTTAAATAATGCAACTGTTTTCGGCTCGCAAGGTCATTTCCATCATTTTGCGCGCTCATTCATCTTTAGATTCACAAATTCATTTAACTAAAATTATATTATAATAATTAGTTCGGTTAATTTATATTCCCATACACTCGCATACTTCTTTCTTTTATCCTAATCTTACATCCCACTCCACCCTTCCATCCCCCTCTCAACATATATTGAAACTATAAATTATAGATACTAAAAAAATTGATACTGTAAAACATTGGAAGAAAATTGTATTTATAACTAATTAAATTTCTAATTCAATAGTTAAAAATATTTCAAATGTCACTCAACCAGCTTTTTATAATAAAAATAAATTTAAAAAATACATACTAAATAATAAGGATAAGGATATTTTTTTCTTAAAATCGGTTGTTTATAAATTGATTTGTAATGATTGTGATTATTTTTATGTAGGAGAAACGTGTAGAAATTTTGAAGCTGGAGTTAAGAAACACTTAAGGTGTTTAAATAGCAATGATAATTCTGAATTTGTTTGCCACACTTTGGCTATGGAACTTTCTTTTGATATTAATAAGGGTTTACAAATTTTGCATACAAATTATACAGAATCACAGTTTGATAAATTAGAAATTTTGGAAATAGGAAAAATTGTTAATAGTAAATTGAATATTACAAATATCCAGGTCCTTTTTTAAAAATAGTTATCTTTAAAATTTATTTTCATGTTAAGTAGGTACTTTATTATTATTCATTTTCCATATATTTCCAACTTTTTAAATATTGATTGTCTATACTTCGATTTTCAAATATAATTTTTGTTAGTATACAATTGCATCCTGACGAAGAGGCAGTAGGCCTTGAAACATGTTGATATTTTCAATATAAAAAAGTGGTGAAAACAAATTTTATTTTAATTAATTATATTAATTATGTCATCACAAAATTATTTTTGAAAGATAAGTTTTAAATTATCTTATATTGTCACACATTTCTAATATCATTTACAATTAATCTTAAGTGGAAAGTTCATGATTTACTAATTTTTATCTATTGTATGTTAATTTAAGATTCGCTGTAAACTTTTCCTAAAATAAATAACTGTTGTCCAAGTTCACCAAATGATCTAAAAGGCTCACTAAATAACCCGCCCGTTCCGAAGTTGGCTGTTAAAAAGCTCTGACGTGGGCAGCCTGTTTGTCTGACAAATCCCAACAGCCTTTTAACAAAAGATCAAAGACCCGAAGCCAATGGACGAATTGCTGGATTCTTTTATTATCAACACATTTCAAAGTGACTGAGGGTGCTACAATTCTTGATACATTTAAAATAAAATTTAACTCCCTTTTAGAAATACCTATTTAAAGACCATTCGACTAGTTCGAATTCTATTTCCGATCAAAAGTAGAAGGCTTTGTGTATAGTAGATTCTTTGGGAAGGTATTTGAAAAAATCTAAATATTAGGTCCTTACATATGAAATTGAGGTTTTGCCGTACGGGCAAATTTGATCTCAAATATCTTCTCTTTGGTTAGGAATTCCAAATCCAAATTTATACAGCTATTTACTCATGTATTTGTGTTTTGAAAATTATAATTCATTTGTTTTTTCCTCAATTGTTTTTTTCTTTGCGTCACTCAGTTTACCAAATGAAAAACTTGAAATATCGCGTTATTTACGAGTACGAGTTCCAGCGTGGCACCAGTACTGCAGAACCGGCTCGACGGATTAATGATGTGTATGGCGACGGTGCCGCAAAAGAAAACACAGTGCGTTTTTGGTTCCAACGTTTTCGTTCTGGAAATTTCGACCTGCAGAACAAGCCCCGTGGACGGCCGGAGACCAAAGTTGATAATGAAGAATTGAAGGCTATTGTGGAAGCGGATCCATCGCAAACCACATCCGAGTTAGCTGCAGGCTGCGATGTTAGTGATAAAACTGTTTTAATCCACTTGAAGCAAATTGGTAAGGTGAAAAAGCTTGAAAGGTGGGTACCTCACGAATTGAGTGAAGCAAATCAACAAACGCGCGTTGACTGCTGCGTTGCATTACTCAACCGGCACAATAATGAAGGGATTTTAAATCGAATCATTACCCGTGATGAAAAGTGGATCCTGTACGATAATCAGAAGCGCTCATCGCAATGGCTGAACCCTGCCTGAACCCTGGCTGAAACCAGCCAAACCATGCCCCAAGCGAAAATTGACTCCAAAAAAGTTACTTGTGAGCGTTTGGTGGAATAGTGCTGGTGTCGTTCACTACAGCTTTCTTAAATCTGGCCAGACGATTACGGCAGATGTCTATTGTCAGCAACTGCAAACCATGATGGAAAAGCTAGCTGCTAAACAACCGAGGCTGGTTAATCGCTCTAGGCCACTGCTGCTTCATGATAACGCTAGACCACACACTGCACAACAGACGCCTACCAAATTAGAGGAGGTTCAATTGGAATGTCCAAGACATCCACCGTACTCTCCGGACCTTGCCCCAACAGATTACCATTTTTTTCGAAATTTGGATAACTTCTTGCAAAGGAAAAAATTCAACTCCCATGGGGCAGTCCAAACCGCCTTCAAAGATTTTATTGATTCCCGTCCGAATGGTTTTTTTAGTAAAGGGATCGATGAACTACCTATGAAATGGCAAAAGTGCATAGATAGCAATGGTACATACTTTGATTAAATAAATATATTATAATAAAAAAAAATCGGCTTTATGTTCCTCCCATACTAAACCTCAATTTCATATGTAAAGACCTAATATTTATCAATAAAATTGATTAAAACTTTCTACCGACAATGTAGTTTCCGTATTCGTACATTATTGTAAATGTAAAGGGGTATAAATACAAAACCTCCACTAAGTTCAGAAGTATTTTATCCAAAGCACATCAATTTTGAAATCTCCATTCTAGCTGTGAAATCTGTTACAAATAAGTATACCTCAATTTCGTTTACTGGAAAGTGATGGTTTTTATTTCTAGCTCCTTCGTGTAATTTATTTATTCAATAGAAAATTTATTATACACATCTTTCTAAGGGATTCAAGTAAAATTTGTTGTATTTATCATTTTTTATTATTGTTTAAAATCTTTATGTTATAAATATAAAAACGATGTTATTCGATCCACTTTTGATAGAATTATTGCTGCGTGCTGAAAATAGTCACCTTTAAAATTAAATTTCGTTAATATTACGACGCATTGTTTGAGAGCTTTTGAACAAACTTTTTGGTTTGTCAGTAAAATTAATTAATAATTAAGTTGCCATTTATTGATTATAAACAAATAATAGACTTTTGATTAGAAACTTAAAGTAAAAAATAATTGAGTGTACTCTTTTCATGGATCGGTAATCCCTCAGCGACCGGATTCACCTTGCGGTATCAGCAGAGCCTGACGAAAGCAAACAAACCTGAAGGTTAAGTGGGCGAGGCGAGGGGGTTGTTAAGAAGCTTATAGAATAACATTTTATTTTATTGTTTCAGTAGGGGAGGATTTGACAAAACCAATTAGTCACTGACGTGAAATTTTTATGTAACCGCATTGATTTTGGACATATTTTCGATTGTTTCAGTATTTCACAGACATTTTCCAAAAATATATATTATTCATTAAGTGTGCAGATACCAATATTGAATAAAAATTATGGCTTTCTATTGTCACTAAGTAGATTAAGGGTGGTCATTCACTGTAAATGCATATTTCGTTTTTTTTAATGAGGGTTTTTATTATTCATTTATATCAGAATGTATGACGCTAGATTACATTTTTAGAACGATAACTAAGGTAAAGTTGGGTTATGTTTTTATATAAAAGTAATAAACTAAACAGTTTATATAAAAATTCAGAAAATATGAGGATTAATTGACAGGCCACGGCCAAAAAATTGATTGAAAAAATCAATAGATTCTGAATATGTATTTATATGTAGGTACGCAGAAAACGTTTTCTAATGAGTATAAATCTAGCATTTTGATGATAATACTATATTAAGATAATTAAGAAATATTCAGTATTAATACAGGTAAAAATATATTTTGCAACAAATTTTTACTTTTTTTAATGATTTCTACCAAAATATTTATGTATGGTTGTTGGCAAGACACTTCTGTTATTTTCACAGATCGCATTATTATACGGTGCTTACAAACAACGTAGTATGTGATCTGAACATGACTGATATATTCCTGCATGTGTACAAAAAGTCAACTATTAAAAATATTAGATTTCCAATTTTATTTCGGTTTCCAATTTTTGAAACTAAAAAGCAAAAGATAATTTTTTTAATAAATAAAAATGCGAACACGGAATACGTGTCACATTTAAATTCTTACTATTTTCAAACTAAACTAAACGCTTGTGCTATGAAAACAGGACTAACTTGCTGGTCTGAATTGAGGTTCGAACCTGCGACCTTTGGATCACGAGGCAAGAGTCCTAACCACAATTGCCACTTGCTTGTTTGGAACGAAGATAAATAAAAAATATATATATATTTATGTATATATTTTATAAATTTTCAAAAGCAGTGATATTTTCACGGGATTATGGCGGTGGAATACAAACCAAACACTTGCAATTAGTTAAAGTCTTTAATTATTACAAAAGTAACTGCACTATTTTATTTTATATAATTCACGCAATTTTTCACTAATCTTTACTCATCGAATTAATATCATTAAACCAGTTAATATAACTAAAATCTATGATAGATTTACCGGCAAATTAATTATCTATATGTTTTGATAAAATTGTATTTATTACGATTTAAGTGTATTGTTACGCTTCTAAATCACAAAATTTATTGAATTGAACAGTGTTTTTTTTATCTAGAAATTATCATATTTCTTCATAACGAATGATTTAGCAAAGGCTCTTGGAAGAAAAAAAAGGTAAATATAAAAAAAGAAAAACATTTACAATAAAAATGTAATTAACTAAACAATACACCGACTAAAATCAAAGGAAATTTCTTCTTCAACAAACTGCTCTTCAATTAGATCCAACCTAAACGATGACATGTTAAACAGATTATATATTTTAAGAGCCCATTGTAATCCCGCTACTTAAAGTTATTTGTGCTTATAATTTTTGTACATTAAATACTCATTGAAATATTTTACTTTAATCCAAAATTTAACTTTTCTTAACTCAATTCCATAATAAAAATCTTATAATACCTTCGTAAGGACAAATAAATTAATTACCCGTAATATCTTCATATTCTACCGATGACGCCAATTTGCATGCCTTAAAATGAACTTCACCAAATAAACTAGAATATAGTAAAAACATCATCTACAGGAATTTAATTTTATGATACCGAATATTTTCGAAATGACTGCAAGAATTAAAATCCCAGCAGTTCAAATACGAAATAATTTAAATTTTTTTGTTCGCAACATCAAACTATAAAAAAATCCCAGAAAAACATGGTTTTCATTATAAATCCTTTATAAGGGAGATCTTGATTTCCATTTTATTGATAAATAAAACCATCAAACAATCAATGGTTTCAGTTTAGAGAATAACAACGTTTAGTTTTATAGCAATCTATTATAATATATAAAAAGGTAAAGTTTGTATGTATGGATGTAGGAGGTAATCTCCAAAACTATTTTAAAAATTCTTTCACCAATATTTAGAATGAACTTTCAAGGTGGACAAATATAACCCTGTTGAAATAAAAGGGTTTTTAGATAGATATTTAAATACTTTCAATTGAGAAGTTGTAGAACTCAAAAAGTTTTTTTTATAAAGTCAGCGACGACATATGTCTATATGTTAAGGTTAATACATAAATTGACAAAATATGACTAGAAGTTACTAAAAATCTACGCGTGCGAAGCCGCGCGGGTAAGCTATTTTAAACTAACCGGTCGGATGCCACGCAATTTCCCGCACGATTGATGTTTTTAGACATTTTTTTATGATGGTTATATTAATGTAAAAATCAACAATAATCGCTAAGAAGTTGCAGTTTCTGGTTTCTCAAATTACAAACTTCAATAATTACTTATATTTCAATAATGACTTATTCATTAATTATGAAAATAAGTAAACAAATTTACTGTCAGAAATGTACGCACATGTTTATCGAATAAAACCATGGAAGCAATAAAACTGAAGATATGGTATTTCAATATCAAAGAATATAAAAAAACTTAATTTTACCACTTTCTTATTTAAAAATAATACTTTTTTTAACAGATAAAGTAAAAGTATAACACAATTAATGCGCAGTTCGGAGACGACATTTTGAATGATTTTTTGTCCGGTTTGCGCAGCAAATGACGTTATTTGACATATAGAACTCGTTCATTTATTCAAAAACTTTAGATATAACTAACAATAAGCTTTAAAAACCCATAAACGCAGGTAAAATAGTCTAAATTCGAATACGTGTCTAGGGAGCACAGATTTGCGCTCCGGCATCCGACCGGTTAAGTCATAAATACCAAAGAGACTATGATTTTATAATTATACCAGAAGGTAGATATGTACTTGTCCGAACGTCTAAGAAGAATTTGCATTTTTTTGTGTGCATGTATGTGTGATCTCAAACGTATATAAGGATGCATTGTCATCGATATCATGTCGATTTGCAAAATTTCAGCTTGATTGAATGAAGGAAAATGTGTTAATTTTCACTTCCAGGGTTTTTCCAGGGCAGTGAAATTAATATAAAGGATTTAAATATAACGAAATAATATAACGAAATTTAAATATAACGAAATTTAAATATAACGAAATAAAATATAACGAAACGTTTGCTTCGAGTCGATTTTCAACTGAATACTAAATTTTTGCGTTTTGCACCGAAATGATTTTATTTTATTTATTAAATATTATCAAACGATACCCTCCTGCGATACACAAAGTACGTGGAATAACAAAGTACACGGATTTAGTCCTGCCATCCTTTTTCAGAAGAGACACGAAACCTAAATCAAAATTCGGTTGACCGCTTCGTTTGTTGGTGCCACAGAACTGAAGAGGTTTACTGAAGGCTTTAGGGGAGTTCTTGAAGGCCAGCGGTTTTATTTGAAATCGGTAGATACCTGCCCCTGTCTGGTTTGGAGAATACGAATAATAATATAATCAAAACTTTGGAAGGCTTTACCCTAATTGGGGACATAAAACATTGCGTACTTTACTCTATTATTTTTTTTGGAAATAATATCCTTGGGAATAAAATCTTTTCTCAAAAATCGCCATTTTGCAATAGTTGAATTTAATTATATTTGTGAAATAAAAATTATAAAAGTAACCCATAAAAACCATAATAAGTTTTTACAATTCTCCCTTTCTCATTTTCGTGTTTCGTGTCTACCAAATGCATCGGAATCTCCATACAACTTGTATGAAAAAAAACATTAAAAATTTGAAAAATCCAAAATTATACTATAATTTATTCTTTTTAAAGAAAATTTGATAGATCTTTTTTATCGTCGCCACGAGTCTGCTTGCAAAGTTGAAGCTCGATTGGATCACGGGAAAAGGGTTAAAAATAGATCCAAAGTTTTTTCGTCAAGGAAACAAGCAAGCAGACGCCACGAGTTAGAAGAAAGGAAGTAAAAAAGTGGCTTGCTTTTAAAAACGGAATTACATGTGTGTTTATCAATTAAAAAGATACTACATATAAGATCGAAAAATTTATATTAATTTACCAAGCTGCCGTGGCGAAATTAGATAACGCACCATTCCGTACGGAGGTCCGAGTGGAGGTCCATTGGTTCGAATCCCGGTAGCAGCAAAAATAGTTTTTCATGAATTTGATTTTTGTGTATGTCTTTTCTAATTGATTTAATGTGAATAATTCACAGAAATTTACTCTGAAATTACAACTTCAAAATAATAATGTGTTTTTTTTTTAATATATACATTTATAATAAACCCACTTTACGTATTACATTCATACTTCATAGGAACTAAAAATAGTCGTACGCTGAAGTCATTATAAAGGCACGTCGCATTAATAACTCACACGATTCTGAAACATAAACGTTTTTCGGTAACATTTGTTAAGGTTTAAATGACGATTGGCCGTAGTACCGACGAACTTCCAAAGTCAAACATCCATTAATAAACTTTCTTCACGCGGAATATACTTCCAAATCCAAGTAAAAACATTTTCAAAGTAAACTTCGATATAAGTTACTTCGATCTTCCCCCGAATAAGAAGTGGGATCTCGTCCCTTACAATTTCAGCCGAATTTACAATCGCACGACGGGCAAAACTATCCAAGTCTACGAAGTTTTTTTTTTAAATTATGGAAAGAATGATTATACTTCAATGGGCCTACTGGCCTATTGAAGCATTTAAAATAGAATATTGAAAAAAAAGCAACCCATAAAAACCAAGTTTTTACAATACTACCTTTCTCATTTTCGGGTTTCGTGTCTACCATATGCGTCTGAATCTCCATACAACTTACTGAATTGTATGAAAAAACCATTAATAATTTGAAAAACTCAAAATTATACTATAATTATTATATTTTTTTTAAGAAAATTTGATAGATCTTCTTGATCGTCGCCACGAGTCTACTTGTAAAGTTTCTGCTCGATTGGATCACGGGAAAAGGGTTAAAAATCGATGCAAAGTTTTTTCGACGGCAAGCAACCAAGCAGACGCCACGAGTTAATACAAAGGGAGTAAAACCAAACAATATACCTACCGTGAATATACAAGTGAGTTCTTCTTCTTCATCATATGCCATCTCCCGACAAAAGTTGGTGCACAATTTTCAGTATTCTGAAGAAAGAAAGTAGACATAATTCCGTGGAAATATGGTCGCTTAAGTGAATGTATGGATAATCTTTGTTAATGAACCAATTGGAGTGAATTTAGTATTATCTATAGCATTGTAGATAATATAAAAAAAAGATCCCTGAGACGGTTTGATCATGTGAAATGAATGGATAAGAAAAGAATGGTAATGAAAATATAGGAGGCAAGTGTTGAAGGCAGCAGGAATAGATGGCATCTGCGGAGGATCTGGTATGACAAGATAAACCAAATATTAGAGAACGACCTATTTAATACTTCAACAACCAAAGAGCGTGCGTGAGATGAATGCAAAAGTGACGTGAAAGACAGAAGAATGTAACAGTATCCGTGTTCGCATCACTATTTTTTTTTTAAATAAAAAAAATTGTTCTTTCAGTTCTAACAGGACAGATATGCATGGACATGATTCAAGAAATTCAAACGAAATACGAATTTCAAGCAGAAAGAAAAGAAAGATACTAAATTTTTTGTATTACATAAAACTAAAGGAATACAATTATCTACCAGGGAATGTAAAAAAAACAGGGAAATATTATCATGTTCAAAAAGAAATCAGACACCACATCACAGAATAATAATTTTGAATCCCAATTATAATAATTTTGTTGTCTATCCGTCCGTCCGTCCGTCCCCGTAACTTTGTGGAACGTCCGTAATTTCGTTCAAAATCACGACTAGTAAAACGGCCGGAGATAGGGGTTGAACCCCGGGCCACTAAACCCGAGGGTGATCAACACATGTTGATACGGCCGCTTTTCTGTAGACCGACAAAAAGATGCTATAAATATATACCACGACTTACAAAGACGCGAACCATGTCACGTTACGCCCAGCATAGTCGCCGGGGTTTAAAATAGTACCCTTTTTAACTGCTGGTAGAGGAAATATAAAAAAAAAATATAAAAGTCGTTACTACTATTTCATGGGTGTCGGCTATAAATAAGTAAATACTTAACTTAAGGAACCGGCATGTAAAAGCACTGTCATTCTTGATGGGTTATAGCTAGCTTATAAAATAAAAGTAGGTCTTGAAACCAGCTAGTCCGCACAAGTACTGATATATTCAATTTGAGTTCAAATATTATTAAGAATGCGATATTGGGAGAGTGTTGCCTTAAAAGTTATTTGTACATTATTTTTTCATATTTCGCTTCTCACTTATTTGTTGATTGTTTATTTTCCTGTCTCACTGTTGGTTAGCTCAGCGTTTTAAGATCATATGATGAAATTATATATTACAGGAGTCGTTCGTAATCGAGTTCCAGTTAAAATAATTCAAGATTTTGTTGTGTTTTTGAAATTGTGAACTTGTGAATATCTATATTCACCATCATCATCTTCTTCCATTTGTCCTAGTAGGGTCGGGGGCCCAAAGACTCGACAAGGTGCTTTCATGATCCACTGTCTTGCGCTGCTTTTGCTCGAGTCAACCAGTCCAGACCCATTCTGTATTCAAATACATTTTTTTGTTGTCCCTCCCAGCTTAATCTGGGTCGACCCACCGGCCGTCTTCTCTCCGGGGTTGCCAAGAGGATTCTTCTTGATATTCGTTTCTCTGGCATTCTGAGCACATGTTATATTCCATATAAATAAAGAAATAAAGGAAATACATTTAAATAAAACTCTGTAGTAGCTGAATGTCTTGGTCCAGTCGGCGGGCGGAGCCCTCGTATCGTGCAGTGCGTAGCCGGAAACTCCCAAGTTATTCATAAACCATTAAACATTCAATACCAATTTTCACATTTACGCCCTCCACCGTGCGGAACTTTTCCTCGGGAAATTCTAGAATGTGTGACAAAGGAACTCGCATTTCGGTAACTTATAAGGCCGCACACGAACGTGGAGCGATCCCTCCCTCGCTGCTTTATTTTTAGTCTCCCGTGACGGGAAATCGTATTTTTGTCTCTGCACAACAAAACATTTAAAAATAAATGAAATGATAAAATTATTGAAAAATAAAGACTCTCAAATCTTACAATAATTCTGTAAAATCATTAAAAATATTTACACGTGAAAAGAACTTTGTTTTTTTTTAATTTAATTAAATTTTAATTAAATATTTGAGTAGAATAACGGGTCGCGGAGCAGTGAGGGTGATTTTTTCTTTAAGGAGAAGATGCTGAGAAGCGGAGATTTTTGGAAGAAAAAAACATTCAGGTACCTACTGAGTCAAATGTCAAATAAGTGACAAATAAAACATTAAAACGCACTTAAAAACGCCTAGAGCCGTATTCTATTTCTGTCTAATGAAGAAGAATTTTAAAAAATTACAATAAGAATAACACTAAAAAGAAATCGATACCCAAGAATCAAAGTGATGCTAGAAAATTAAGATAAATAATAAATATAAGTTTCACTGAGAAGAAATTATTTATAATATGCTTGCGAGGTGATACATTTCCCCTCACATAGACGCGCGAGCATGCACACATACATACGCACACATACAAACACATATTCGTACTAAGTGAAATTCAGCAATCGTAGATCTTAAGCACAGCATCCGCAACACTCGTTCGTAAATTTGCGATGTTCATGTTACTCTGTATCAATAACAATTACCATTTTTTTTTATTTGCTTGTTCACCACATGCGCTGTATATATACTTAACTATGTATTACATGTTATTTCGTACGTGAACGCGTTGCATTGATAAATGAATATATGCGTGTTGCTGGAGGGGATGAAGATACTTGTGATTGGGGTTGAGTGTGTTATAAGTCATATATTGTTGTTTTTAATATATTATGTTAGTGTCTCATTTAAAATCTTCTTCTTCTTCTTCTTCCTTAGCCTATTTCTCTCCACTGCTGGATGTAGGCCTCTTCCATTTTCTTCCACTCATCTCTGTTTTTCCCCCTTCGCATCCAGGTTCTCCCTGCTTGCTGGACTATGTCATCAGACCACCTTTTGGGAGGTCTTCCGACGCTTCTATTTTTTGTCCAGGGCCTCCACTGTAGGATTCTGGGTGCCCATCTAGTATCCTCCTGTCGAGCCATATGTCCAACCCACTGCCATTTTAGTTTTGCAATACGGTCCATAATATCGGCAACTTTTGTTCGGCGTCTTATTTCTTCATTTCTGATTTTATCTCGAAGGCTTACGCCGAGCATCTGCCTTTCCATGGCCCGCTGTGTACATTTTAATTTTTGTATGCTTCTTTCTGTTAGTGTTGCTGTTTCTAGTCCATATGTCAACATCGGTAGGAACCATGTATCGAACATTTTTCTTTTCAGGCATATTAGGATTTCTTTATTTTCAGTCTCATTTAAAATAAAATATATATTTTTTAAAAGTGTCTGTTATTGGTACCGCGTGGAAATAAAACAAAACTTTCTAAAATCACCAATGGCCACGTATTCCCTTGTAATCCCATTAAAAGAAAGCACAATCTAATAGACAGCCTTAATTAGTAATACGTCCAAATACATTCGGCAAACCCACGTGATCCTTGAAGACTGACGGGTTGGTAGGGTTGTGTGATTCGGGATTCAATCAATTATAATTTGTGGTACAAATCGAGTCCATAGTCTTGCCGGCTGGGGAGAGAGGGGCATAGTGGGGTATCTGAGGTAAGCGCTTGATTTGATAAAATATTGTTATATACCTTTTTGGTTTATTTTAGTAACCCATTATGTTTGCAGAATTTGAAACAATAATTATTATTGTCTTGACTAGAACAGCAACAAATGTGAAATACTGCAGAATTCTACACAAATTAATCAGTTTGATGGGGCAAAGTAGATTGGTGTCTAGTACATTCATAATTAATTAATTAATTAATTAATTAATAATTATTATCTTATTCCAGTTTAACTAGGTTATGTGTGCGAGGTTTGGTCCGCCATTTAAGGAGATGGTAGAATCGGAAGGAATTACGCACTATCAAACACTCTGAAACTCTCCACAGTATTCTAGAAACGGCTGGTACACTCTCATAAACACTGTAAATGTCGAGTTAATACTAGAAATGTGTATAATGGTCTCGAACATTTGAAAAATCAACATGTTTTTTATAAAAAGACGAAGCGAGTGTGGCACGAGAAAGTCATTGTTTGAAATTTAACGAGTGTGACATTACCAGCGATAAAACTAGCGAAGCAGCACGACCAGCGGTTGTATATGCAAATGACAGATATTTAGGCAATTACCTACATGCGAAGTTGAGCGGAATATTCTTGAAAGTGATAGATGCAATAGAAACAGCGAAATAAAAAGTTTTCCATATGAATAGAATTCCGTGAATTTAAGTTAAGTTTGTGTCTAAAGACCTTTTGGGTTAAAATAAAATGGAAATTAATTTTAAGTATTTCATTTGTCACCGATAGCCATGTCCCGTGACAATATACATTGATTATCAAGGTGTTTAACATAGTCCACAAAACTTCTCTAAAAATTTAGCAAATTATGAGTCAATTTTTTTTATGTTTTTATGTATATCTATAGTTATGGATATAAGCGAGTTCAAAGATTGATAGCAAACTATGAGTCATTATTTTTTTTATATCAATGTTTATGGATATACAAGGATGTTCAAAGCTGGAGTTTTTTCAATATATTTCTGACTGTATGGAAAAACGTTGGAATTTCATGAAAGCAACTTGTATTGAACATTAAAATTTGTTCGCTTTAATACAAGTCAAATAAAATGATGACCTAGCAGATAATGTCTAGTTAAAATTTCTGCATGGTTAATATGCTTTTTTTACTTAAATAGTCAATATTAGTAACGTTACTCACGGTGTCTTTGTCATCACTATTTTATAGTTAATAGGTACTACCACATCTTCCCGCTTCCCCGCAATGCCCACTCCTCCTCTTCATATATTTATTTATTTTCTTGTTATACCCGATTTTTCGAACCATTATTATTTGGCGAAAATTCATTGGCGTATAAAAAAGTTACCCTTAATACATAATGCCTTATTTCATAAAGTTAAAAAATATCTCTTCCTTGCTTCAGTAAGTTAAATAGCTATCAATTTCAATCAAAGCACGGTTGGAAAATTCCTTTGTTGGGATTTTTATTTGATACAAACTTTTATAACTTACCTTTTTATAATTTTATGTTTTACTGCGATATTTAGTATTTTTACACAAATTCTACAAGTATATCAAATCCATTCATAGTCAAACACTTCGTTCAAATGATAAAATTCACTTTATAAAAAATTTATAGATAAATTTATAGATAAAATTTGCTTGGTTAATCAAAACAACATATTATTTCAGTCATTGTTTATAGTTCTATGTAAATATGTAAGCTGTAAGTTTATATCATAAGATATCTTTAAATCAAACAAAATTATCACGTGATTCTAGAAACAAAAGAAGCTGTACATAAACTAGGATTTCCGAATGGTTTGAGTCATTTTGGAAGATTTTGAAAAATTCTATCGAATGCGCGAGTATATACGGGAAGATTCCGGAAGACGAGGTACTTCTATAAATAGCAACGCCATCGCACGTTAAGTCAGTCATAGTTTGACAGCAGCGAGAACCCACAAGTAAGTTAACAGACAAATAGAAACAGCGAGAAACAAACAAAAATAGATAAACAGCGAATAAAAAGTACCAGAGTACCTTAGTGTGGAATATTCCTGAGTGCGAAATTAGTGCAAGTAACTAAATCGTATATCTGTTTATAAATAAGAGTTTAATTAATTTTAATTGTTTTATTTGGATCCCAGCGCAGCGCCACAAAACCATGACAATATTGTCACGGGCACGGGTCGTAGCTGCTGAAGGTAAATAAAAACTCGGGAAATTTACTAGCGATTTATAATTTAATGATTCATTTTTTATTAAATGTACAAAGTCGGAAATTTAAAAAAATATATTTGTTATAAATAAAGCTAGCGCGAGTTGTTCAGTAGTTCAAGACTAACACGCATGTGAACAATAGTGGTGATAGTTTTACAATACTATGGTTGGGGTGTATAGTGTTGTGAATGTAGTAGTGTAGTGTTGGTCCTGACGAAGAGACGGGTACGTCTCGAAACCGGTAGACCGTAAATCTGTTAGTGGTTTTTACTAAGTTTACTAACATTCTGTTAAAGCTAGCGTAGTTTTTGGTGGTTTTTAAATGAATTTCTCTATTCTTTTACATTTTTGTCTTTGTCGAAACTCCCCTTTTCAGTCTGGTGATGGTGGCGGAAATACCTCAAAAACTATTAAACAGATTTTTTTAATCTTGCAGACATCTTGTATATAACATTATACACTATTTGGCTTACATTTTTTGTAAGAAAATGGGTTTACTAATTACTTGCACAAAAAAAATTTTTTTTAGAACATCATAAATATAATAATATTATTAAATAAGAAAACTATTCACTTTTTCATTTCACTCAGTGAAAAAAAAGAAACTCAGTCACTAGTGACATGATTGTTTCCACCAGCTATGCGCGTCACGGAGGCAGAGCTTTCTTTCTTTGACATTGGTATTTTGTTGTATTTGACACTTTTCACCTGACATTCTTAAGTCGACGCTGCTATTTCGTCGCATTTTAAAGTCTGCGACTTCCATTCTCACTGGAATAGTACTTTTTTCACAAAGGTAATAAAACAGTTTCATTAAGGTATAAAGCGAAAACGTCATTCGGTTAAAAGTTTGACATTTTATCGCTTAATGATGGATGACAACTTTTTAACGTAGTAATGAATATAACTAGTGGGAGATATCGGATTGCAATATTTTCTAAATATCTTCTCGTCTCTCGAAACAACCGAATTACAGGCAATTTCTAGATCCCGTGTTCTGCCGCGAGTCTACGTCCATGAACCTTCAATCTCAAACGTCTGTTGGCTGTCGCATTTGGGTTGTTGGGACCAGCGTCTACGACCTCCTCCCTAAGCTGAGTCCCTGGGGGTTGGTCAGCCCACCATCCACATTTCTTTATTATTGCTTTCATTACAGACGACTTCAATCAGACCGGAGTTTATTTAATTGCTAACTGAAATAAGAAGACAGCGATTGTATCGAGAATTCTCAGACGATTCTGAAAGCTCCTTTTACAAATCAATTTAATTCTATTCTGAAGACGCGGCAGAAATTCATCTAATATAGTTTCAGAATGTCTTCGTTAATCCAACCCTTGAATTGTTCGCTTGAGATTTTCATTTAAATGTCTTCTTAATGAAAAATCGTTGCTTTCATTATTGTTCGCACCTCTTAATAATTCTTTAATTATATTCAGTACAAAAGGAATCAATTAGTTTTTTAATTTGCACATACTACAATTGTAAATATGTATAAAATAACGGCAACAATATCCAAAAAATTAAAAAATGTTTTGTATGCAGTCACCCAGGATTGCTAAATTAAAATGTACGAAATTCTAGAATTTATATATTATTCCCTTTCAAAAGCATGTTTCCCATAAATCGAATTCAGTATATTATAAATAAGAATCTAATCTTCGATAACTGAATTAATTTTTTTTGGGATATTGCTGCCCTTGCTTTTATACCCCACATATATATTTTCATAGAAACTTTGTTCATAGAATGAGATAAATCTGAGAGTTTTGGTTGAGATAAAACTCCCTACCATATATAGAAATTCAGTGCTCAGCTAGAGAATTTTTAAAAATTTATTTATTGTTTATTTTTACATGAAAATACAACAAAAAAATTGAATTAAAGAAAATTTTTTTTACTACTTTATGAAAGTCAGAGACTCGTGTAAAGATTCGTAGTAAAAAATTCATACCGTCTGCGTCTGCGCTGTTTTTGACTTAACAGTTAGATTAGACATGTATGTGTGTGCACAAACATCACTTAAAATAATGAATATCTACAAATAATTATTTGAAAGCTAGATGTTTTATGGACAAGAACAAATATTATTTCTTTAGCTCCTTTAGTACTTCAATAGTTATGCTAATGTTGCCGTTGGAGCCATTGCGTGTCACGCTCTAATTATCAAAAGTTATAATTCCAGCTGCATACCAGCAAGTTACGGACAGACAATAAACGTGTTATACATAAACCCCACATATAAAAAAATTGTTCAATAAACGGCCAGCAAATTTGAAAGAAGTAAAAAGTCCCACTACTTTTCGTAAGTTAAGTGCAAAATATGTGCTTATTTTCTTTTTTAAATTTCTTTACTATGTGCCGAGCTTCGAAACTGGAGAGAGCTGGCACTAGACCGAGATGAGTGGAGGAAAATTATTGAGGAGGCCAAGACCCACCAAGGGTTGTAGTGCCAAGAATGATGATGATGATGATTGCTTTGTGCCAGATGTGAAAATGTGTTTCTATTTATGATTATATACGTTGATATATTTATGGAATATTTATTTTTATTTTGCTATGTTAATTTATGTTTTAATTACTAGATGTAAAAATGTGTTCTTTTTACAACTAAGTAAAAAAAATATACAAACAAACGTAGGTTTTGGGGTGGCACAATGGCGGAGAATGTAATATGTTGTATGTATATGTGTAGTATATCCTGTCTCATGGAGAATGTGATATGTTGTACGTGTAATATATTCTGTCTGAGCGAGAGGATTGAAATGTGGCCTAAAGGGTGTTGCACAGTGCTAGTATCTTGTCAGAACAGGACATGTCATCAGAAGGGTGCAGACGGACGTAACCCTTAAGGACCTCTTTTCAGATTTAAATTCGCGGCACGACGTTGGGTCTCCAGATCCAAAGGAACACAGCGGTCGATGTAGTGTGTGTATGAACGATGGATTGAATATAGCCCCCACACTCTGTTGTAGGAATCGGGATTGGACCACAAAATAGGTCAAAATTAAAGCACACAATGTACTTATATTATCCGTCGTTTTTTGACAGAAATATTTTCATAATAGTAAATTATAGGAATTAAGCAATTTAGTGAATAATGTCCAACAACTTATCCTTAACACCCAAGTTTGAGTAAATCACACAGATTAATTGTGACCTCACCGGGAATCGAACCCGGAACCCTCGGTGCGAGAAGCCAGTGTCATGCCCAATGGGATACGAGGGCCGCCTTAATTATCTATTTTACAATATTATTTTCAGTATCTCTTCTCTCCTCTCCTCTTAATATATTTCAAGTAAGCCATTTTAATACTTCACCTGTCAATGAGAAATTCTGATACTCTCGAAACTCGAATATTAAAATATTAAATTATTATTTAACTCAAGTTATGACCAAATTTTACATTTTCCACCCAATTTAATGATCATCGTGAATAATCTCTACAATGATAACGCTAAATCCATCAATAATATATTATTTTACCTATTTTATACATCATTCTCTGTCTCCAGTGGAATTATTTATTTAAATACCTAGTTTATCAGTTTATCAAATACATGCACATTTATTGAAAAAATATATAAAATTTTACATTATATACAGATAAAAAATATGACATAAAATACATGTGAATTCAAAAAATAAAAATAAAAAATATAACTCAACATCAAATAATATCAACTCAAAATAATAAAATCATTTCCAATCATAAAATAATTCCCACATATAAATATAAATTAAAATCAATATGCTAAGATTACTCACTATATTCAAACATATTTTAAAAGATGTATTGAAGGATAACTAGACATTGTCTATTAGAAATTAAATAGGTGGAGTAAAGATATCGATTCGTTTGTGAAAAACTCTTCCAATTTTCTTAGCTTCTAAACATCTGTAGCTGCCAACATCTCGGTTATTTTTGTTCGCTGGCAAGTTTGAAATTGTACATTTCTCTAATTTAAACCTTTAAAAAAATGTGTTATGTAAATTTTTTAATATAAAAAACATAAATTTTATACATGTATGTAAATGGTACTTTCGTACTGTATAGAAAAATAAAAAATAAAAGGTATTGACTCGGTACCAGAATAATAGTCGACCGAAAAATAATTTACCATACTACTTTCTACCATACTACAGGTGTATGGTAGAAAGTAGTATGGTATAGGTATAGAAAGTAGTATGGTAAACGCAGTGGTCGTTGCTGCATGCTTCAATGAACCGCGACGCGTTGCTGACGATGGGACCCCTGTTGTCCATGCCGCGCAGTTTAGCTGCGTCCTGGCTACGCGTAGAGATTGCTTAGTAAGCCGCGAGAGGGGGCCTGCTATCCACGCTATACTATTATAAAAAAAAAACAAAAAGCACATATGAAAAATATACAAACAAAGCTGCCACTACACAATTAACAAAAAGAGTGGGTGATTTATTTGAAAATGATTAACTGCCAAATAATGGCAGTTTTAAAATTGATATATACATTATAACGTTATAAAGGCAAATCAATTTTTTATTCTGTTTTAAGTCAACTTTACACCCGTAATAAAAAGCTTATCTAAATTCGACAGAGGTGGTCTTATTTCGGTATCTCTCATGCGGACTTTGCATAGTGTAGTTGTGGGTGGGGGGACGAATATTGTCTCTCTTTTTTATTTTTTGTTTTTTATGGGCTTTATGTTATTTAAGGGGTCACCACCAATATTTAAATACTGGGGTATCTAAATATTGGAATATATATATAATTCGGGAAGCAGAGAATAAAAATAAGAATTTGGAATATACTTACAAGATTTATTTAATTTTGAATACACAGATTTTTAACAATACTTTTTAATAAAAACTTAAGACTAGTTATAAAACACTGGATGAACGATGTCTACGAGGAGAGTGTTAAAATTCGCGTCTCTCCCTCTATTTATAGATATTTGCGAATGCTTCCAGAATATTCTCCCAAAAAAGGTATAGGGCTGTGCTGTCTGCAGCTTCCGACGTGATCGATATCTTTCGATGAGAATATCGAAAAATATCGATCCAAGCCTCAGACTACATAGTTTTTGTTTCTATATGAAGATATGTAAATCTTTCAGTAAGAGAATCAAACCTTCAATCTCTTGGTCATTAAACTGGTAATGACCGCTCAACAAATCAACCTTAAATATTTTTAATGCTTCCGTTTATACATAAATTATTAAGCTGTACTACTACAATTTGAGTTTGTAAAATAAACATCCCTTTACATATTAATTACCCCCTCGCGTATAAATTCTTGTAAGCGCCTACGTCAGAGAATTCAATTAACAAAAGCTTGGCAAAGTAATCAACATCACCCGAATGAAACTCATATTTAATTTCTAAATCGCCCAAACAAATTTCCTTAAATATGATAATATTTGATACGGCTCATAACAGAGGTTAAATATTTTCGCGGGTTCACGCATTCATTCCTCACCCAGCATCCCTTTTAAATAATAAACAACCCCCTCACCTCCCTCCCCGTAAGGGCGCGATTCCTGTGCTCGTGATCCTTCCTGACAAATGAAGGTAGATTCTGTTTTAGTGTCTCCCTGTATTTTAATGTACATATGTAGGTAGATTGAAAAAGTGTTAAAAGAAAATTTAATTAAAGCTTACAGAAATTAAAATAATCACTGATAAAGAAATACAAAATAATCTAATCCAGATATATTATAGATACAAAGTCTCATAGAGACGAAGTTACTTTTTTAAGAAAAAATTTTTAGATATGCATTTGCATATGGTTACGAAAACTTGCATAAGTTCTTCAACTGTTAAAACCGCCAAACTGATCAATTTCATTAATCAAGATATATTATAGATGTTTTATAGAGATGAAACAATTTCAGTATGGAAATTAAGGTATTTTTGGGTGTTTATAGAGCTTACGACTTATCGTACGGGCTGACTTAAGTGATCACTTTACACAATGTAACGTTCACAAATTCCACACATACAGACAACCACGTTTAAAAAATTTTGGAAGTTGTATACGTGTTAATTTCTGTTCACATGTGAGTTGTATTTGAACTAACGCCATCTGTGGTAGAAATTCGTCATCTCTATATACCGTATAGTTGTCGCCGTTGGTAATGAGATACATTTTTCTTGATTGGAGTTTTTAAAGCAATATTATTTTTATATGTGTACGAAATTCTTCTGAATTATTGAAATTTACACTAAAATACGCCTGAAAATTTTATTTTATTTTTTAACTCCTTTTTAGACTAGATTTTTTTTTGCATATTCGGATCAATTTCAATTTAAAACAGAATTCATCAATTCGATAACCTTCCGCGGGGCCTTTTGTGCCAACGGTCTCTCCACTACATTTGCACATCAATCCCATCGAGTTCGATATTTATTATATTTATATTTGTCAGTTTTTTGCTCAAAAAGCCCCATAAAAGGCAGCGCCTTTTATGCCTATCAAATGCCTACTAAAATGTACTGCGCCGAAACTCAATTTCGCGACATAATATCGACAAACGGATTCGGTACGTCGGTACAAACGGACAATTGCATTCTGCATTTAATATCGCGGGATCGATGGAAATGCATTGTCCGCGTCCAGCGATTACTTTTAACTACAAATCTGTTCGTTATTCGCTCGGCGATGGATCGAATCCGATGCTCTGTTTTATTTATTCGAGCCGCTGCTTATTTACCCCTGGAACAGAGCGCTGTTCCTGGGACAGTTTGTGTTCCCGAACCTCGGTCCGATGAAACTGCAGAAATTAAGCATGTGGCAGTCGGAGCCGGACCGTGATAAATGACGTCATACAATACAGCACACCTTGGGGATTCGGCGATTCCGGTGAGCGGGCCGATAGGTAATAGTAGGTGCACGAAGGCAGGGGTCTTTAATATGGGACAGTAAATTACCCCGAGTAGGACAGAATTTTGCTGACGTCATATTTTAATTTTAATTAAATTGTGCATTAGGATTTCTCCTACATATTACTAGGATCTGATCGATGGTAAGATTACACTTAAGATCAGTTAAGAGGATTTCTCCTACATATTATTAGGATCTGATCGATTGTAAAATTACACTTAAGATCAGTTCGCATCCCTAGTTCTAGACTATGATATGTCAAAAAAGGCATTCTGAGACAATTGGATTCAAAGAATTTCAATTATCAGGAAGAAATCAAATAATGTGTGAAGTAAGCCATTGTTTAAACAGGCCATACTGGCCGCCACGCTGTCATAGTGGCCGCTGTGCTGCCATTAGTACCCGCTACGCGGCCATTGCTACCTACAATTGGCTATCATTTGTGATGGCCTTTGCGCGGCCATTACTGCCTGCAATTGGCTATCGAATGTGATAGCCGCTATGCGGCCGACAGTGGCCGCTGCGCACTTTTAATATCTGCTATTAGCTATCATTCATAATGTAGATGATGATCTGTCGTTGAAGGTGCTATCAACTTTGACAGATTTCAAGCAAAATTTTTGTTCTAACCAAAAAATTAAACGTCAAAACTTTAATTGTCCTCAGAAAAAATAAAATTGACATATGGGAATTTTGATTTCGAAGTACCAATCTCCCTAGAAAGTGATTCGAAAATTAAATAATGTAAATATAAATTTCCGCACACTAAATAATACCGAAATATATTTTAAAATAATCTGTAGGTACTCCTCGTTTCTTAAAAAGGGCAAATGATTTGATTTTAAGCTGGCAATGAAAAACAGGATAATACTGTACCGCAGATTATAATATATTGAGACATAGAAAGCTTCAATCTGAATAAATAAATAAGTACTCATAGAAATTTAATACGCATAAGAACAATTACGTCCCGTATATTTTGTCTTTGGATATTATAGAAGACTCGAATCTATTTTAAGCCCCAGATATTTTACACAATCACTTTGTTTTACAATATTTCCCATTATATAAAATGTTAGGCTTAAAGGCGGTTCATTTTTTTGCTTTAGGATCATGTTATTAGTTTTTTTTAATATTAATACCAAGCGCTTTTTTATTCAGATACAAAATATGATAGACAGACATGCAAATCATCATTAATTATGCTTTTTAATGTATGTAAGTTACTTTTATCATCGCCGCTATATATTAATAGAGTATCGTCAGCATAAACAAAATTCTTCCCCAGCAAATTATTATATCGCAGATCATCTATATATCTATATATAATAAATATAATAGTGGACCCAATATTGAACCTTGTGGAACTCCGATGTCTGCATTTATATGATCACTCAACTTATTGAAATTCTTTGTAAGAGCTCATCTTCCCTTTAGATAGCTTTCAATAAGTTTTAGTGCATTACCCCTGATCCTAAGACGGTTTAATTTGTTTAATAAGGTATCATGGTTTACAGTGTCGAATGCTTTTGACAGATCTATAAATACTAGTATGACGTAGTTTCCTTTATTTAATTCTTTATTAATAAAGTTCATGCCATCCATTAATACAGCAGAGATGTTGCTTTCATTATGAAATCAATATTAATAAGGATCAAAACCTACATTTTCTATACAAATATTATAAAGAGGAAAGATTTGATTGTGTGTTTGAATTGAATAGGCTTCGAAACTACTAGACCGATTTGAAAAATTCTTTCGCATTCAGAATTCTACATTATCCCTGATGAACATAGGTTATAGAATATTTTCAAAAATGTTAGGGGTCCGTATGAAAACGTCGATAATGTAACCCAACGTGTGAAAAATTACGAAAAAAAACCTTATATTGCGTACGCTGCGGAAATTATTGCCAATAGAGCAAAATAATGTACTACAGTTTTATAGAGGACATTAATATCTACAAAAAAGTCTGGAATACCATATATCTAAGTATTACAGTTATGTTACAATAACTTATGTTAACATTAGATGGAAACATTGTTTTTTAGAGAACAGCGGACCCTTTATTTTGCCTCACAAACTTATTTTTTACTTAATCCTTAACCCGTGCAACGCCGGGTACGACCAGCTAGTTATTTATAATTTTGATAATACACCAATTTTACTGAAGATACTAAATAAGCGTATCAATCGGACGATGGTTACAATACGACGATTGGCAGAACAACCCATATATTTTTAGGTTTTTGAGAAATAATTTAAAATTCGCTTCCCGTATTTTATCATATGACGCAATAGTCGAAATGGTTGTGCAGAATAAAAAGGTAGTCAAATATGACGATGTTATACTGCCCATTGAAATGTTCAAGCGTTGATTGTGTACTTATCCATATAATGTACGGCGACGAATCGACACTTTTTCCAGTAAAAGCGACCGAACACGTTCCAGTGCATTGTGAATGGTGAATGGGTCCTACCGCGCTGGCCTTTGTATGTGTTTTTGCCAGATCGAATTCATACCTTGGTCCATTGTTTCCCCTCTGCATAGAAAATAGCCAATTCCGATGGAAGAAAAAAAAAATTATCGGACATAATTATTTATTCAGAATATTTTGAAAATTAATAAAATATAGATTATTTGTTTTAATCTACTTTTATTTGATTAATTACACCTACGTGTTTCGGAAAAACATTTCCGTCGTCAGGGTGTTTTATATATGTCAAAATATCAAAATTAATGATGTCTTTTGTTTTGGTTTTCTAAATTGCTTAAAATATTATTTTAAATATTATTGCTGAAGTTCTTGATTACACAAAATTATTGGAGTTATTTTTAGAATTGGACTAGTTAAATTTAATTAATTATTAATAATCTTTTGTATACTTTTACATGCTTTACTAATTTCTAATGATTCTAAATTATTCAATTTCTGACAATAGAGTCTCGTAGGGCTTACGACCTATCGTACGGCTGGGTTAAGCGATCACTCTACACAATGTAACGTTCACCACCTGTAAACACCCAAAAAAAACTTTCATACCCACTTTCCATATAAAAAATAGAATCGTCTCTGTGAGACATCTGTAATAAACCTTGAATAATAGTGTCTAGTTTTTTTTAAATATTTTTAGAAAATCATCAACAGAACTCTACAAATAAGTCATTTATATTAGAGTCAGTAATTTATTACTTAACATTAATTGACGCTTTTATATAAACTTTAGTACTCAAAGGATTATAAATTTTCACAAAATTAGGCGTTTTTATGTATTTTTATTATCTATCTATATTTGGTTTGCAAAAGTAGGTATATCAAATAAATTTTTAAATCAAGACGTATTAAAATAACCAGTCGCATAATAAAACGTGTTCGTTGGAATTTCGTTGACTTTGACATTTTAAATAAAAAAAATTCTCGAAGGTGTGATTTTTAAAAGTAAAAACCGAACCACCCTCGTACCCTTCCCTCTCTCCCCGTATTACTTGGAACAATCTCATCCCTTGACTCCAGAATAAATCCTTGTCAATTATATCTGTGGCAAAACCGAAAGAAGGAATTCTAAGAGGAACGAAGAGAAATGTATGACTTTTGAGAATTGGTTTTCTTAACGCCAGAACGATTTTCGCAATTTGTGGGCGAATACAAATCAAGACTCGCTTGTCGCCATTTTCTTATTTTAGTATAAATGATTGTGACGTATACTTATAGTGTGATGTTTTTCGCTCTTTGGTATTTTGTGGTAAGAATTCTAAATTGCTAGATAAAATATATCTTGCAATTTAGTGCAAATTTATGTTTATTCTCCATTCTATGCAGGGAATCTTGTAGCTTGTAGCAAAAGATTGGGGAGTCTTCTTCATTTAATGTTGAATAGATAATACTTTTTACAGTTTTGGTGAAATATCAACAGTTACAGAGAAAAACGACATCAAAGTTTACATTTTAATTATTTTATTTGATTTTTATCAAAGAGAATAATTTTTTAATATTCAATACAAATTAATTTCATAATGGTCTAACGTTTTAGAAAAGGTAAGTCAGAAATATTTAAAAAAAATGCAATCGACATTTCACTCAAAGTATAAAGATTATTTTCCATTCAGAATATTTTGAATATGTCCACATTTTTCAGAACAGAACTGGATTTTCGTCACAGGGACATCATTGATTGATTAACGATTTCCCTATGACAAAAATCCAGTTCTGTTCTGAAAAATTTGGACAAACTCAAAATATTCCGAATGAAAAATACTGGTAAAAAGGAGCTTAATAACAACTGAATTTATTTCTGGCGTATCCTAGTATAATGCTAATAATTCGGAAAAATTTCATTACACAGATAAAGTATATTGCTTACAAAAACTCCAAAATCAATATAGATGTCTCATTAGCGACATCTGTGGTCATTTAAAGGGAATGAAAAAGCTTTAGTGCCGGCCGCGCTGAGGATCGTTACAACTCATATGTGAAACGTGGCGTATAATTTAAATATATACAACTTCCAAAAATTAGTAAACTTGGTATTCTATCGTGGGTGGAAATGGCGAACATTACATTGTGTAAAGTGATCACTTAAGCCAGCCGTACGATAGGTCGTAAGTCCTATGTACACCCAAAAGTCTTCTATACCTACTTTCCCAGAAAAATACAGTTTCGTCCCTGAGAGACATATTATAGAATATACATTGAGAGATTATTTTCCATTCGAAATTGAGTAGAGAAGACTTCTCCAAAGTTATAGCTTGCCTAAAGACTATGAAACACTCTGTATAATTTAATAATCATTAACATCACCACTTATGAAATTTTCGTACTCCGTGAGTTCATTATTTAGTGAACAGTCTGTAGTTAAGGCCAAGCCTTTAGTTTTCACATGGCCTTAAATAATATGAGACATTTTGAAAATACAAAATAAAGCCGAGAGATGCATATCTTGTTGAGGTTAGAAAGGGTCAACAAAGAATAAATATTAAATTAAATCTAAAAATATTGTCAATATGAAATTACACAAGAAAAAAGAACCATTGAATAAATTACACAAAGAATAAATTGCAAAAAAAAAATTACATCCCCTTATTCAAATTTTCACTGATTCTTAATTTTCAGTTTTTAATTTTTATGGTTTTAATCATATTGTTTTGTATTCCATTCCGCATGAACATCCCAACCCTAAATCTTCCTATGATCAAATCACTTTAAAATTACTAACAAGATTCCTAAAAGCTAACGGTATAAATCTTCTTCTTCTTTTATTAGATCCTTGATCTGTATTGACAGGTCAGTCCTGGTCGTGTGACGAGGACTTCCCCTCTCTCCCCAGTTCTCTCTCGGTCGGTCAGCGTCCTTCTAGAAGTCTTGTCTGGTCCATTCTCTCGACATGGTCCCTCCAGAAACGCCTACTTTGTCTGCTCCATCGTACAATGTCTTGTAGGTCACGGGATCTGCGGATTTCTGCATTGGGTACTCTGTCTCTGAGGGTCTTGCCCACAATGGGTCTTAGGGTCTTCATCTCGGTAGTTCTGAGGTGTTTAGTTCTCACCGTGTCCGCTCTTGCTTCGATACCGTATGTCATGATAGGTGATAGGTTTAAACATGATAGGTGTTAATCTATAAAAATTAAGTAAAGAAATATTATGTTACTATATCCTTCTCCACTACCTACTAACAGAATTGAATCATTTCTTCAGAGTAATGTTTATCCTACATTAAAATAAAATTAATTTTTTATACTTTCTTTTTTCACTTTTATTTTTATTTTATTGCTTATTATTATTAATCCTTAATATTATGTAATTATTTTTTTTTCATATTATTGCTTTTCATACTTTGTTTTTCATTTTTTTTGGTTTATTGATATTTTTTCTGTCACAAGAATGTGATGTTTGGGAGAGTGTTGATTTAAAAGCTGTCTTTCATAATTTGTTTTTCACTGTTTTGTTTTATTGTTTAATATTGTTGATATTTATTATTATGTTATTATTGCTTTTCATACTTTGATTCTCTTTTTTTGGTTTATTGCTCCTTTTTCTGTCGTAGGTACTGTTGGTTAGCTTAGCGTTTAAGATTTGAAATCATAATGGTATATGAGTAGTTCTTAATTGAGTTCCATTTAAATATTTGAAGATTACGTTGTTTTGTTGATTTATTGTAATTGAGAACTTGTGAATACTCTGTATAAATAAATAAATAAATGAATCCTACTTAAACTTTCAATTCCTAAAATAAGGAAGAAAACACGCAAAACAAAACTGTTTTAAAAATAATATTTCTTTTGTTTCAGGTATGTTCCTGGTTAACTTACTGAACGAGAGAACTTCGTTTGCTGATTGGTGGTTGAAAGTAAAATGTTTTATTACAATTTTTCACATAGTTATTGATTTTAACAATTAACTAAGTTTGTTGATCACGGTGTTCACAGATTTGGGTGGCCTTGACCACCTTAAGTTCCTCCGATCCTCTCTGTTCTGTACCTTGGTTGACCAGTAGACGATATCACTCAATCACATCTAGCCAGCGGAGTCGTGGGCTACCAACACTCGGTATCCCTTTTTGTAATTAATTGGAAGGTGTGCATATGGCGAAGTCTCCATGTCTTCCATCCAAGATATGCTAGTATATATGCCCGGCCTATCGAAGTCGTTGCACTTCAATAACTAGTTTGTTGATATCGCCTTATTTATAGCTCGTAAATCTATTATAAATGGTTGTTTATTTAAGAAAACTTTTGAAGTAAATAAACACATGAAAATCGTTATAATTGCCACGATATTATTGTATTTATTAGAAAGATAATTTCATGCAATTAATGTTAGAATATGATTATGGCACCACGATTTTCGAAATAAAAGTTTGCACAATTTGAAATGGCTAACCAAGCATTCGAAAAAATTAAAAAAAACGTCAAAATATATGTTTTTTAAAAACTATTGCCATAAAGCCAATAATCTTCCCAATAAAGCCAATGGCCATCACTACGATTTTAATGTGATTTTTTTATTTATTTATTATTTTATTAATGCTTCAGCAGGCCAAGAGGCCCAATTGCAGAAGCGAAACACATCACAAAACACCCAGGCTTGAGTAAATCACATAGATTAATTGTGACCTCACCGGAAATCGAACCCGGAACCCTCAGTGTGAGAAGCCAGTGTCATACCCACTAGGCAACGAGGGCCTTTTTTTATCATTATCTTCGACTGTTTTATATTCAAGGCCATGTATTTCCACAAAGTGTAATTCCAACGGATTTTAGGTCACCCACGGTCAGCATTGAAGGACGTTTTTCCAACAATTCTTCGTCCACCGAACCATATCCACTACCATTTTATTATCATTACTAGCTCTAACCCGTAAAAATGATTTTTGTTTTTTTGCATGTATAAAGCATACATAAAAAATTTATTAAAAATAAATTTACGGACGTTATATGAAGTTACGGACAGACAGGGAGACAACGAAATTATTATTATTATTATGATATTGACTATTTATCTCTTCGCCTCTCATCAGTATCTGCGTACTTTTTGCATACAGTTGCTTAAATGTTTATTAATTTAACTACATCATTGCACTAAAAATATTATTATTATTAAAATTACTTATAAATATAAATATACATATTCTTTTCATTTCAATATTAATTTTATTTTCTTGGCACACAGATATATTTAGGTATAAATGAATAAGAATTATACTTTGGAAAGAATATAAAATATTAACGTTAATAAGCACCTTTCTATAAAAAATAAATACCGTGACTAATGTACAATAATATTTAAAAACATTCACAGACATTACTCGCTACTAAGCTGTGTGGTCCCCTTCTTGGTAATCGGGAACCGTGACGTATAAATTATAGCTCTGCCTTAAAAAATCTCAAGGTATTTTTTAATACATGTGTTTGTATATAAAGATAACTTACAGGTCAAAGAGACGGCGCCATTGAAGTTTCTTCCAACCAATAAATTTGTAATAATTTGCTTCGCAGAAAACTCAATTGAGTCATTACAATTTTAAGAGAAATCAGAAACCTGTAATTAAAAGTATTTTTGCAACTGATTTGACGTCACAAGTGTATATGCTTATTTAATATAAAAATTGTTGGCTCCATCGTAAATCTACACTAATATATATAGGTAGAGGTAAAGTTTGTATGTTTAGATGATGTAACCTCCGAAACTACTCATCCGATTTCTAAAAATTTCTCATCAATATTTAGAATAAATCTTCAGGGTGGACGATATATATTATTTCGTTAAAATAAAAGGACTTTTAGTGGTGACCTATTTTATAACTAAATTCGACGAAAAAATGGTCGAAGGATGCGTTTTTTACGAACGCTACCTTAACGGTAAGAGATATTTAAATACTTTCTATAGAGAAGTTGTAAAACTCAAAAAGTTCTAAAAAAGTCCACAAAAACATATATTTATAGTTAAGATACATACAAATTAACAAAATATGACATAATGTTACAAAAAATCTACGCGTGCGAACCCGCGCAGGTGAGCTAGTTCTTAATAAAGTTACTTCTCGATCTTCATTGAGAATCTTTCAGAACCACGGAACATAACGAAATCTTGGAAACCTTTTTAAAAAAAAAAAGAATAGAATCTTAGAAAGCGCCCTTGTTGTGTATATAATTACCATGAGTCTTGCGATGTACTAACTTGTATTAACCTTAAAATATCTCTATATGTTATGGTTAATACACAAACTGATAAAATATTACTAAAAGTTACTAAAAATCTACGCGTGCGAAGCCACGCGGGTACGGCTAATTTATCAATAAAGACAAAAGGCATTTTTGTTTTTGTTTTTTTTTTTTTTTAAATAGAGATGCGAACACGGAATACGTGTCACATCAATATTCTTACTATTTTCAAACTAAGCTAAACGCTTGTGCTATGAAAATAGGACTAACTTGCTGATTATTTTACGTTACGTTATTATTTATTATCACATAGGTGATTATATGAATTTTTTATCTTTATCACGTAGGTACTTAGCAATAAATTATGTAGATAATTTGTAAATGAATTCAAGAGATTTGTTTAATTTTTCCTTTCTGGTGTAGTAATTGAGTTGAAATTGCCTCCAATTATATGAATATGTAAATATACTGGGGACAGAGTTCATATTTTAGATATTCCTTCACAATACATGTACCTATGTGATCATTAAAATAGTATTTTTTTTTATTGACAGTTAACTTCAGGTTTGTGTTTTCTGGGGTATTATGCCGTGTTATTACGATCTTTCCGGCCGACGTCCCATCCTATCAGCCCTGACGATGGACCCTGCAATGGGATCCGGAACGTCGGCCGTAGACGTAATAACACGGCATAATACCCCAGAAAACACAAACTTGAAGATTCAGAGTGGCCGTGAAAACCTAAGAACATTCTTTACAGTTAACTTGTTTGTTTAATATACATATTTTATTTAGGTATTTGTTTAACATAAAATACAGTTTATTACACTTTTTTACTCTAGTCTATTAATATTATAATTAATCTTTTTTTTCGTTGCACCTCTCTAAAAAGAGAGAAAATATGTAGAAATTTACTGTGTATAACAAAATAAAATGTTTTTTTGAAGAAACTGACGTTTATTTATTAGTAGGTACGTGTATATATATATATTGTATGGGAAGGGTAATTGAATATGACATTGTTATCATTCATCAGCTTGCAAATTTATTTCTATGAATATCCAAATGGCTTTTTTTTCCAAATTTTTCCTTACGATATGAAATAGGCTATTGAAGGTAACGATTGTTTAACATGCTATTATTGAAAGAAATTAACGATTAATAACTTATATGTAAATAATGATTTTGATTAATAATAGTTATTATTTGGAGTATGAATTATTACCGACTATAAATCTACTTTAAACGGACTCCACACAGAATTTATATTTCAGTTAATTAATAAATGAACACTGAGTCTAGATATAAAATAAATATAAATTATTATTAAAATTGTGACACGTGCAATGCTAGCATACGTACAAATATAATTAAAAGTATTAATACAATATTTTTAACATAATTAATTTACTTTAACTTTTCCCTTTTTTTTTTTTACTTTTTTTACTTTTAAGAAAACATTTAATGAAATTGTAATAAGTGGTCTAGAGGAATCATCTATATCTTACAGAGGCGGAGCGATTTAGAAGTCTTTTTTTGTCTAGTTAAAAAGTATAGAAGTTTCATTTACCAGCGGCGACATCTATGCACTGTTTCATAAAAAATTACAATTTTCAACCATAGATGGTGATAACGTATTTGTATTAAATGAAATAAGTGAGTTACATAAATACCACATATACAAATATACGTGTTATTAATCATAGGGTGGAATCGGTGATCATTACATTGAGTTAATTGATCACTTATGACGGGTGGTAAGCCCTGTATATACCCAAAAAAGTCTTCAATATTATAAATAGCTTCCACTCTGTGAGATATTTATAGTTTATCTTAACGTACTTAATACTGAAATCAAAAACGTATTAATATTTTATTTTATTCTGACAACATACACGGCCATGGAGCCTTTAAAATACATATTATAAATAATTTATGAATTCACAGAAAAAAAGTTAAAAGAATAAAATGTTGGTTAGCATATAAAAGAATAGTACAGTGCATAGAACAATGCAATTAGTAGATACTCAAAATTTTGGAATTATCATTTCATAAAACAGGAAAAATCTCAATAATCATTACTTTGCATGACATTGATACACTAAATGTAGAAAAAAGAAAAATAAAATTTTAAGCACAAAAGAAGCCCTTCGAACAATTGAAAAACAACCTAAAAATGTAAATTAAATCTTAGGAAGAAATTTTTTACTGATGAAATTTGTACATAAATAATTCTTCTGAGATATATCTGACAGATAAGCATATTCATTACCATTTTATCTATTTATTGATGCGTCTAATAAATAATTAATATTTCCAGTCGGCATGAAATCGATGTCGGCAATGAAAGGTGATGTTTTGTCTGGTAGACCTAGCTGGAACATGATACGTTATTAATGAATTTACTTCAGAAACATTTAAAGTAAGCCATTAGCTATTTTAAAAAGATAAATAACAACCTTAACTCTTTAATAAAGATAAATAAGGTTAGAAAGAATCATTTAAACATAATAGTTCAGATCTACATCGGTTATGTAAATATGGAAATTAATTAATCTTAAATATGTGTGTAGAACCCTTTCTATATTGCAGTATGGCGATCATAATATAGAATTGTATTGTAACTCATTACGATTTATTGATGTATATAGGGTATTGATGTATATAGGGTAATACTTCATTTAAAAAAATTAGCATACAGATGAAATGTCAGCGACGTAGTATTTCTATTTAAAATTATTAACAGTATGTTGGATTGTCATGAACTTATTCAGATGGTCTTGTATAATATACAAAGACTAACGAGACTTCTCGAAGTATTCTTTGTAGGGACCCATAGGAATAACTATGCCTCAAATTCACCAATAACACGAATCCACTGCATTGGGAATAAGTTATCGAAATTCATTGACATTTTTCGTTGTAGGAGCATATCCGAACTAAACAATTACTTAGACTTGGAGTACGCCAGTAGAATTGATTTGCTACTATTTTAGTAGAGAAAAAAAAATTGAGTCCACTCAATTTTTTTCTCCTTAAATAAGGCCCGATTTCAAAGTCAATATTTAGATGACTTAAAGGTTAAAAGTACGTCTTACAAGTGTTATTTTGTACTGAAAATTACGCTTTCAAGGTGTACCTTAACCTTTAAATCATCTAAGTATCGAAGTAGGCATTCGGGCCTAATTACCGTCCTGATTTTTTTTTTACTTAATTATTATATTATATTATATCATTTTTAGTGTTTTTATGGTCGTTCATTTCCCTTTTAATATTTTATTTTTATTAAGTATTTATTTGGTTATTTATGAAATTATTTGAATAATTGAAGAATTGGATAAATAAATTCAATTATATAATGATTGTATTGTACATCTCTCTAAAATACGTCTTTCCAATGAATAATATTTGAATAATTGAAGAATTGAATAAATAAATTCAATTATATAATGATTGCATTGTAAATCGGTACATCTCTCTAAAATACGTCTATCCAAAGCAAGATGCTACTCTTGAAATTCAAAGCATCTTCATCTGTTGGCCTTATCAATGACAGTTATTTACCTGGAATGCAACCCCAGATCTGGACGCTCAGATCCCTAATCAGACTTGAGACTTGGCATTCCAGCAATACTATTCAGAAGTAGCAACTCGAATCCCTTAGCATGTCGATTGATAGTATTCTCCCTATTGATCGGCTATCCTATTATACGGGACCAGCAGGGCTTAATAAGAATGGATGAATGAGACTAAAGCAAAGTAATGGAATTATGTATGCGAATCAATGGAAAATATTCGCCCACGAAAACCTAGTTTTCAGTATAAATCGTTTGTATGCGAGGTCTCGGTTTCCATTATATTTTTCTTTTGTTTTCTTGATTAAGATGTATTTGTGTTATATTCGTACAAAATTAAATTTAAGATAATAAGAAAAATCATTTCCACAGTATTTGTAGATATTTTTACAGAACAGCCAGCTTTGGTTTGTAGCAATTTTAAATAAATAGATCAATTCTAAAGTGTACATGATTTAAATAATTTTAGAATAGTACCAGAAAGTAGATACTTGCTCAAACATCTGAGATGAATTTGGATTGTTTTCGTGAGCGAATGTGAATGTGTGACTCCAAAATGTAAGAAAGCACTGTCGTCGTCATCAAGTCGATGTGCAAAATTGCACCCCGATTGGGTGAAGGAAAATACCTCGGCGGTGTTGTGGTAAGGACTGTCGCCTCGTGATCCAAAGGTCGGGGGTCGAAACTCACTCCAGACCAGCAAGTTAGTCCTATTTTCGTAGCACAAGCGTTTAGTTTAGTTTGAAAATAGTAAGAATATTGATATGACACGTATTCCGTGTTCGCGTCTCTATTTACAAAAAAGAAGAAAAAAACAGTTTTCACTTTCAAGATTTTTCCACAACCAAGACTAGCGGTGAAGTTAAAATAAAGGATTCAGAAATTACTTTTACTCAAGATAAAATATAAAAACCTAGCCATATAAAGCGTTATCTAATCTGTACGTTGTTTTATTTAATTTTAATTAACCATACTGAAAGTACATTATAACAAAATAACATAATAAAAACATAAATATGTGGGGTTTAAAAACAAAAGCAGCAAAATACGTATGATATAAGTTCAATGAGATAAATTCAAAAAACCTGTCGCTACTCAACGAAATTTCTCTATGAAACCTACAACTTATTGGAAAAAATATTTAAAAAAATATTGCCACCCTAGTTTTTCTTTTATACAAGTGTATTAATAGATATTTAATTTTTAAATAAGAATATTACCAAATAGTGGACATTGTTGCTTTTGCTATTTACATAATTGGATATTGCTGTCTTTGCTACGATGTTTCAGTCTGAGATTAACTGTAACTTTTGAATATAGCGGCCATTTTGCCAGTTGACACATCCTTCGGTATTAAGTGTAATAAGTATGTTTTCCTTGCTTTAAATAGTGATTTGAAGACATGATTTTTAAAGAAATAGAGAAATATTTCCTATGAAATTCCTATCCTCGGTGACTGCATTCAAAATATTTTTTTTTGGATATTGCGGCTTTGCCATTATAACCCTCATATACAATGTTTAAATGCGTACAATATCATATACAAAATCAAAAATGATATACAAAATCATAAATGATGTTTAAATACACTAAAACGAGCACCTTCCATTCAGATAAAAATTAAAATAATATCATGTACATATTCAAACAGAAATATTGTAGAATAATTGATTTTTACTTACTTACTATCCCGCCGTTTCCCCGAGGAGGTAAGCAAAGAGGATAGAACCCCACACTTCTCTGTCGTGACATAAACTCTCGCTTTATCCACATTCAAACATATTCATTTGCAAGCTCGAACGGTTGTTGAGACTTCTAACGGGACCATCTTCCAATATCTGTTTAATCTGGTCGTGCCACGTCTTCTGTGGTCGTCTTGTCTTTCTGGCACCTCAACACTTGCGTTATATATCTTTCTTACCATTATTTCCTGATTCGTTCGCTCAACAAGCCCAAACCACCTGAGCGACCCTTTTTTATTTCTTTTGATTATGCTTAAATCAGTTTTGCATTCCTTCCTAATATTGTCATGCTTTACTCTATCATAAATGGATTTGCCACACATACGTCTAAGGGATCTCATCTCTACTGCATCCAGTCTACTTTCGTGCTTACAGTACAGTCTACTTACCTCTTCTGCTAATTCCAGGCCTCACTTCCATATAAGTGTTGGTACCATAATTCTATCATGTACCGATAGACATGCCTCGTAAGGCATGTTTCTGATAATTGATTTTTTCGAATCAAAAATGTCCCATTTTTTAAATAATAAATAGAGATGCGAATACAGATTACCAATGAATTGCATCAATATTCTTGCAATTTTAAAATTAAGCTGTACGCTTGTGCTATGAAAATATGACTAACTTTCTGGTGTCCTGGAATAGGGTTCGAACCACTGACCAATGAATCACTCGGCGAGAGCCAACAAGCTACTCTTGTAGAAGTCTAATATAAATGTTAGAAAATTTTCGACTTCCAATCAATTTCTCAGGATCTATAAAGTATGTTACTAACTCTGGTACACACTATATTAAATAAGTATAATAAGTGTATAAAAAATAAAGTAAAAATTTCACGCTGAATTATTTCACATAATAGAATAGTTTCACATTAGGAGTAAAAAGGGGTAATAAAAATAAATATAATTCAAAAATATTTTTATATGTGTACTCTGAAAACAAAATTTCTGGATTCTGTACAGATATTTATTAATTAATATAAACTTCTAAAATTTTAAAATTTATCGTAATTAAATAGAATTCACTTATTTTTTGTTGGTATTGATATTGAGACATTAATGTCGGAATATTTTTGACTTAGAAAAGCATCTAACTGAGACATTGTAGACTACTTCTGAATTACTCTAGGTACATACTTCCATATAAATATTCCTCCCAAATATCACAGCATTTCAGAATTTACTATATAATCTTCTCTGATTCCTATACTTTAGATTAAATTATGAAAAAACTCAACAAAATATTATCAACAAATTTGCAATTTTTTTATTTTTATGTTCAATTATATATTCCTTCCATAATAGAACATTAATGAAATTACTGGTTGCTTAATTTAAATACTGAAATTTTCACAGAATTCCTTAAAAGCTATATTCTAGCTTGCAACAATAAAGCCAAATCTTCTTCTTGATCTCCATTGGGAATCGTTCTACACCACAGAACATGACGAAATCTTGGAAACTCTTCGTCATTAGTTAATAAAATTGTTGTTTTCTCTTAGAAAGCGCCCTTGGTGTGGCATATAATTACCATGGAAAAGACTTGCGATAGCAAGGGATGTTTCTTAACAATCAAACCGAATAAATAACGTTTATTAACACGTTTTTTTTTTCATTTTTTGAGTCGCGTTTTGCCTTATTCAACATTATCAGCATAACCGTACACCCATGAAAAATCACAGGACATAATAATTTGCGGATTTTGAAGCTCATAAATAAATAAATAAATATAACTTTATTCCAGAGTGTGGGGAGGTTTGTGCAATCCCACACATTCCATATAAAAGTAGGTACACACATTAAAAATATTATCTAAAATAAAAGAGAAATAATAAAATCATATAAAGTAGAGAAGAAGTATTATTAGTATTAAAAGAAATATATCGTAAAATATCGTATATTAGCGGCTTTAGCGAGCGATGGCAAGTCAATAATGCGGGGCCAGTATCTTTCTCCTTCAAAGTTCATTGACTTTATTTATTCGCTTGAACCTTAAAAAATACATATCTAATATAATGATTTCACTATCTGTCCGTCTGTCTGCCCGCATTACTTCGTGTAACGTCCATAATTTCGTTCGAATTCATGGCTAAAAAAGCTAAATTTAACGGCCGGAAATGAGGCTTTTACTCCGGGCCACCAAATCCGTACTGGCTGTTTCACGCCGCACTGTTGGCACGGCCGCCTCTCGTGGAGCACCAAAAATATGCTTTTTATATTAACTAGGGTTAAGCAAAGACGTGAGCCAATGTTCCGTCATTTTTGACGGGTTGCAGCTAGAAATAAAATAAAAATGTAATTTCGTGTCACACTTCCAAATTCTAAAATTGTTATTCTGTTAAGAACGTTACAGATCAACAAACAAGCAACGAAATTATTATATTTAGATTTTACTTGTATTTTTATAAAAAATATAGAAAATTAATGCTAATAATTTTGAGAATTAATGAATGTTTTCCTATTTTTGCACGATTCTAATAAACAATTCTGTTCAAACACTGTTAGTACTGTATTACCTTTCATTAGTGTTTGAATAAAATTGTTTCTTTGAATCGTACAGAAATACGGAAAACTTAATTAATATTTAGATCGATAATGCCCTCATAAGGCAAAACGCATTTCAAAAATTAAAAATGTATAACTAAAAAACAATTTCCATATATGTGTGATGATTGAGTTCTTACCTCCGTAGCAATAAATTTAGTAGTACCTTCGATATTTACTCAGATATTTTGGGTGGGAACCATAAATGTTTGTTCATTTTTTTAATTACGAACGGAGAATGAGGAGTATAAAAGCAAAATCAGCCCAAAAAAATTATGAAATATGTATTTTGAATTCAATTGAAATATTAGGTCCTTACATATGAAATTGGCGTTTAGTATGGGAGGAACATAAAGACGATTTTTTTTTATTATAATATATTTATTTAATCAAAGTATGTACCATTTCTATCTATGCACTTTTGCCATCTCATAGGTAGTTCATCGATCCCTTTACTAAAACAAACCATTCGGACGGGAATCAATAAAATCTTTGAAGGTGGTTTGGACTGCCCCATCGGAGTTGAATTTTTTCCTTTGTAAGAAGTTATCCAAATTTCGAAAAAAATGGTAATCTGTTGGGACAAGATCCGGAGAGTACGGTGGATGTCTTAGACATTCCAATTGAAGCTCCTCTAATTTGGTAGCCGTCTGTTGTGCAGTATGTGGTCTAGCGTTATCATGAAGCAGCAGTGGCCTAGAGCGATTAACCAGCCTCGGTTGTTTAGCAGCTAGCTTTTCCATCATGGTTTGCAGTTGCTGACAATAGACATCTGCCGTAATCGTCTGGCCAGATTTAAGAAAGCTGTAGTGAACGACACCAGCACTAGTCCACCAAACGCTCACAAGTAACTTTTTTGGAGTCAATTTTCGCTTGGGGCATGGTTTGGCTGGTTCGGCAGGGTTCAGCCATTGCGATGAGCGCTTCCGATTATCGTACAGGATCCACTTTTCATCACAGGTAATGATTCGATTTAAAATCCCTTCATTATTGTGCCGGTTGAGTAATGCAACGCAGCAGTCAACGCGCGTTGTTGATTTGCTTCACTCAATTCGTGAGGTACCCACCTTTCAAGCTTTTTCACCTTACCAATTTGCTTCAAGTGGATTAAAACAGTTTTATCACTAACACCGCAGCCTGCAGCTAACTCGGATGTGGTTTGCGATGGATCCGCTTCCACAATAGCCTTCAATTCTTCATTATCAACTTTGGTCTCCGGCCGTCCACGGGGCTTGTTCTGCAGGTCTAAATTTCCAGAACGAAAACGTTGGAACCAAAAACGCACTGTGTTTTCTTTTGCGGCACCGTCGCCATACACATCATTAATCCTTCGAGCCGTTTCTGCAGCACTGGTGCCACGGTGGAACTCGTACTCGTTAATAACGCGATATTTCATGTTTTTCATTTTATAAACTGAGTGACGCAAAGAAAAAAACAATTGAGGAAAAAACAAATGAATTATAATTTTCAAAACACAAATACATGAGTAAATAGCTGTATAAATTTGGATTTGGAATTCCTAACCAAAGAGAAGATATTTGAGATCAAATTTGCCAGCACGGCCAAACGCCAATTTCATATGTAAGGACCTAATATTAAAATGTATGTGTTAAAAGCGGATGAGATTCTATCGATTCTACGCACTTATTTGGAAAGTTTCGAAATAAAATGCCTGCTTACATTCTTTTACACTGTATCCCTAACCATTGAAATAAGAATAATGTGTTTGGGGAAAATCCTGGCCTATATTTTACCTTAAACTTATTATTAAACAAGTATATATTGTAGTGAAAATTATTTTATCGTACCTTTTATTGTGATCGGAGGCAAAGATAAGATAATTGGTTGGAAGTAATTTTTTTCCAACTGAGATAAGGATGTGCCTCAGGATTTTTTGTAAGTTAATATTACAGAAGTGTTCCCACAATAACAGCATGAATGGAAGAGTCGTGGACGAAACCGCTCTGCTGACTTTTTGAAGTTCTTGTTTGGCATCCAGAGGGCATGGCTCTGAAGTTAGCACTTTACTGCTAATGGAAGATAAAGCTAAAGGCATTGTCGCAGAAACAAGCATCTCAAGTTTCACCTTGATCGACGATACAATTAAATCTTACATACGTATAAATAAGGTATGTAAGAGGTTGAGAACTGTATTGGGATGTATGCACAAGATTAAATACTAAGTTCCGATACAGACTATGAAAACTGTATATCAATCTTTAGCGGAATCGGTAATAAGGTATGGAATAACTAGCTGGGGTCTAACTTGCAAAACTAATATTAGAAAAATTCAAAATATTCAAAATTCGGCTATAAAATTAATAAATAAAGAAAGTGCTACTAAAGATATACAGGAACTCTTCAAGAAACAAGGCTCTATGCCAATTAATGCCATCTTGTGGTACAAACTAATTACACGATATCATGAAGATGGGAAATATAAGCATAGATTGATTCATAAACATAGTACCAGATTTACGGTTAAAGAAGGACTACGAATACCGAAGGTCATAAATAAATATGGACAAAGAACATTAAAATATGTCATACCAAAAATATTAAATAAAATCCCATGTCGTGTCAAAATGGATATTAATAAAAAAGGGCAAAATACAGAATTAATGAATATGTTATTAAATAAAAGAGACTTATTTTGATTTTGGTAATATTTGTATTTTTTCTTGTATTGTTGATTTGTATTTGAGTTTATAAGATCTATTGTAATTAATTAATATGAATGTATTTCTGGTAAATACAATTTATTTATATATATGTATTGATGCACCTACAGACAAATATCAATGTGATGTTTTGTGGGTCTGAGATGTAAAAAAAAAAAAAAAAATAAAATAAAAAATGTCACAAAGACATTACAAACCAAACATGTATAACAAATCAATTTTGTGTCAGAACTATCACCTATGCGGTGTTTATCTAGTGCGCGCTAGTGATGGGTCGTCGACGTATTTACCGTCGACGAAACGAGACCGTCCACATCCGTCCATCGACGAGACGATCAACTAGTTAAATTCGTCAACTCGTTACGCGGACGTCGCGGATGTTCTATCTAAACATCAGGACGATGGTCAACTGTCTACGGTTCGACGCGACGCTGCTCGACGGCTCAACCGTTGGCTATTTTTATTATGTTAATTTTTAAATATAGTTTCGGGGAAAGTAAAACCGCTACTTGTGCTTATATGTAAAAATAAATATTTTATTATTTATTTGTTTACGCACATTATAGGCTTTTACATATTGTTTTATATACTTCTTTCTATATATAATAAAGAAAGAAGTAGGTATACACAACAATATCAGGTGTAAGCAGTAAAATATTAGTTCAATAAAAAATAAAATAATTAAACAGAATTGTTTTATTTTATACAGCGCAAAATTGGGAATTCACCGAAACGTCGCACGTGCACATCGCACAAATCAAGTAAAAAATAATAGATAATACTTATTAAGCCTGTCTCACCCTACATATGCATTCAAATTTCAAGTCTCTGTCATAGTTTGTGTACACAGATCTGCACTCTATGGTTGTATACTTTAGAGTTGAAATGAAATTACCCGTCGAGCCGTCTACAAGTCGACAGCGAGAGATGAGAGAGAAATAAACGGAGACGTTTTGTCTTGCTCTCGCTCATTGCTTTGCACTACGTTGAATCTCGAATCGTCTACCGTCCACCGTCTACGAATTCAACTAGTCCATGCGACAAACGTAAACCGTTGACGCAACGTCAACGGTTGATTTCAACTAGTCTGTCCATTCAACGCCCATCCCTAGTGCGCGCATACTCTTACTCATAACTGCAAATAATTTGAAACAAGGCAAACGCATGTACACACACATGTATACATATATGTTTCATCTTCATTTGTCATAAATTATTACAAAAAATTTTTGAATTGAGAATGTTAATAGGTATGTCAAATCGCTTGAAAGTTTGTTACAGTAAAGCTTGTATGTATACAAATACACTAGTTTTTGTTGTAGTCAAAAATACCTATTAGTTTTGATTATAAAGTCTTTTAAACTTATGATAAATAACAGTCACGTGACCGCACGTGATGTCATTTTACAACGCTTAGCAAGTCGCCAGCGAGTAATTTCTAATGAAACGTAAGACGACACCGTGCTGAGAGCGCGTGTTGTGAAATGACATCACACCGTCACACAATCGAGTACGAGTCCGCATCGCACATTTACTTCTATAAATCGGAAACTAATTGGCGTATCGAAGTAATTCTTTCACTTGCATTTTTTATTTTTGACAGAGAATATGGAGAACTAATATTCAAAAATAGTTAATATTCTTCATTGTTGAGATAAGAAATTGGTGAATTAGGGAAATTAAACAAAATAGTTTATAAAACAACATTCCATTTATTGTAAAATATATATAACATTATATCATAATCATATTCATTACATTTTCTGCTTTGTGCCAAAAAATATTTTAATAAATTATGTATAAATTATAAACAGTAGGAGGGAATTAAAAATGGCCTAATTGAAAACAATTGATTATCTTTATTATCTGTGAAAAAACAAAGATATCATTTTGTACTAGAAAAATGGTGATGAAACAATGGAAAAAAGGTAAATAAAATTAATTATTGTAACTAAATTCTAAAAAGAATGAAATTATTGTAACTAAATTCAATGCATTAAACAGACATGGCTACATGCACCAATCAGGATTTGAATCTGTAATCAAAAGATACAGTTTAATACAGAAATAATGTTGTCAATTATTATTGACAATTATAAATTAATTTTAATCGTTAAGCTCAATTTACTGATTTAGATTCTAACTGACATTAGTGTTTATAATTATGTGATAAATTAATATAAAACCCTCACATTCTACCAGCGACAGAAAAGAATTTATTTGAGGTAAACTGCTAAAGTTAATAATTTAATGTTTCCATTTTTTTAAATAGATTTTGTGTACATATTAACAGGGATTTTGAGTACTGAGGGAATCTTTTTCATATCCTAGAATAATCACTGTCTTCTATAGTAGTAGTCAATAGTATTGCTGGTCAAAATTTTTGGAAATAATTTTCAAAATTAAAAGCGAGTTTACGTTTAAATATTTTTGAGAAACAATTTTAAAGTATTTAGTAAAATTATTGATAAACATATGTTTCAAATTATATAGTCATGAGCAAGATTCTTGTTTTATGTTTAAAATCAAAACATCATTATTATGTATTATTATTTTATATCTGATACGGAACAATTCTGTTTTACTGTTAATTGGTATGATTACACACAAAAAATATTGATATGCAATTGAGGCAAAAATTTAAATCAATATAAATTGAATATAGTTTTTACTAAAAGGAGTGAATAACTTTCCAAGATTCACAGATGATCCTATGAAGAACAGAAGTAAACACAAATCACCAATAATGTCTTACAATTTTGTAAATATTGACAGATTTTTAGTACACATTCCTATTACTTCATAAATAAGATGGGTAATATATATTGACATGTATTGAAAATTAAACCTGTCAGAATTTTGCATGGGAAGACTACATGTTAATCACATTAATGATATCCAACAGGACATTCACCATCTTGAATCATTAAATGTACTTCCAAAACCTATATTGTTCAATTATTGAGATAATAAATGTTAATCGGCTAATAAAAAATGAGAGTCTACAGACAGGAATACACAAATAATACTTACCGTAGTACTGGGCACAAACGAAATAATTTGTAAGATACTAAGGGAACAAAATATAACAAAGTCAATTGCAATTACACTAAACATTTAAAGCTTCCAAACACTGAAATAAGTAGAATATATTTTCAACAAACTGGCAAGAATTTATAAAACAATAAAATGAATCATAGGAATATACAATATTTAAACATCAAAAAACCTATCATTTCAATACTCCATCATACTGTATAATATTATATAATATACATAACATAAAAACATGTTAGTTCACACTGAGAAGTATCATTTCAAATATAAATAGGTCACAAGGAAAAAACAAGTAAAAAATATAACATCATTTGTAAAGCAGTTTGCCGGCAAAGATTGTTCTAGGTTTGAGTGAGAAGACTATATTTGTTCTATAGGTAGATTTATTTTGTATATCTTTCCAAGAGATTTATCTAATTTGTTTTAATTACTGAAGAACGACATATTTTTTGTACACAACTTCACAAATATAATGTGATTGAAAATTATGTATTTATAAAAAATAATCTTTATAAATCATTGGCATTGCAGAATTCATAAAAAGGTCAAATGAAGCATTGTTGTATACAAATATTTTATTTTTTAAGCATGAAAGTACAAGTACTGATTTGAAGAATATAGTTTAATAATAAAAGAATTTTACCTTCCATTAAAATTCCTATTTTGTTTCCCTCGACGCCTGGAATCCATTATGAGAGAACAGCCTGCTGTTTCGCCACTAGACACGCGTTCCTACCCCCTCTGATTCCCTGTTTGCGACAATTTATTCCCGCTGGTATCCCTGTTTCCGGTTTCGCCGGCGCAACGGTTTTTCTTTCATATGACTCATAATGCACCAGGTAGGGATTACCTGGATTCCAGGCGTCGAGGGAAACAAAATAGGAATTTTAATGGAAGGTAAAATTCTTTTATTTTGTGTTCCGTCTCGACGCCTGGAATCCATTATGAGAGATCTGTTTGTTATCACCTGGTGACCTAGTGGTTCGACGTTATATGTGACTGCCTATATTGGCGTAAAGAGAGGCGCTAATGAGCTCTGGGGGCATTGTTGCTTGGGGTTATCTACTATCTCTCTTTGGTAGAATTTTCGGAAGGTGATTTCACTCTGCCAGTTTCCCCTTGACAAGATCTCCTCTATCGGGTAGTTTTCCAGCCAATTCAACGAAGCCACAGCAGAACGAACACTTCCTGGCGTTGCTTCCACTCCAGCCTCTCTTAGGATTGACTTGATCCAACCACCTATCATTGTCCGTGAAGCTGGCTTTACTTCACCTGCTGTCGTCACAAATAGTTCTTTCATGTCCGGCTTTCGTCTCGGCTGTGAGAGTGAGACCAGCTTTCGGATCCAAAACAAGGGGTTGATGTTCCTTTCATCCGATGCGCTCAACCTCCATCCCGATTGTTTGTGTCTTGCCGTGTCAGTCTTCGCTCCAAAGGCTGGCCATAGCGTGATGGAGTCTCCTTTGTCGATCAATCGGTCCGGGGTGACTCTGAGAAGTGTCAGATCTTGGACTCTTCGCCCAGATGCCATGATGAGTAGTATGGCCGTCCTCCTTGACACGTCATACAGGCTGTTTCCTTGGCGGGTTTTCACGTAGCCACTCCACCACTACTCGGGGGTTCCAGATCGGGGGTCTCTCAGTGCATCCACCAGAAACCGAGATGGCTTTAAGGACGTGCCTGACGAGGAAGTTCGAGCTAATCTTATCTGCATCAAGAGCTGGGCCACAGAAGGATACGATTGCCGATTTGTGGACCAATATTGTTCGAGGGGCTAGCCCTTCGTGGATGAACAGGTTGGCCAGATATCTTGCCACTGTTGCAGGGGGAGGGTTATGAGGTTGGACAGAATGCGTGGTACACCATCGCTGCCACCTATCCCAGGCCGGCTTGTAGGTGTTCAGCGTTGAGCCTCTCCAGCCAGATCTGAACAGCTGCTGTTCCTCCTGGCTCCAATCCGCTATAGCCTGTTCCCACCCACTGCTATTCTCCAAACTTCCAGTTGGAGGTCCGACACCCTCGGTGGGGGAAACCCTGTCGACGTATCGATCAGGACGCTCTTCAGATCTCTTACGCTTATTGGCCCTCCCTTTGCTCGTTGTTTGAGATCGGCCCTCCAGAATGTCTTCTCCCATCTTGGCACAACTAGGAGAAAGGTGCCTCTTGCCAAGTTCAAGTGCGCCAGAACTCTTGGGACGAGATTCGGCGGCGGAAATACCCAGGCCAGCTCGTAATCCCAATGCTGACTGAATGCGTTGAGATAGGAGGCCGAGCAAGCGGTTGAGTCTAGCGACACGTAGTTTGGCACCACATGGGCGGTGGCCGATGCGAAGAGGTCGATCTGAGGACGTCCCCATATTCGGAATATTTCCTCTGTCGCTGGTTCCAGGAGGTGCCATTCCGGGAGTGGTGTCCCCCGAGAGAGTCGGTCCGCAATCCCGTTGTATCTCCCTGGAATGTACTGCGCTGTCAGAGATATTTCCTGCTGGTCGATAAACTCTAGGAGGTCTCGAGTTATCTTCAGAAGGCCCAATGATCTTGTCCCCCCCTCCTTGTTGATGTAAGCCACTACTGTCTTGTTGTCTGTCTGCAGTAGGGTCTTCGTTCCTCTTAGCAGGTAAGCGTGATCCCTGATCACTGCGTAAACAGCGAAGGCTTCTTTCTGGTTGGAATGCCACCGCATCTGCTCTGGGGACCACTGGCCTGATATCGTCTTGTCGTCCACCTGGCCGCCCCAACCTGCGTCCGCTGCGTCTGTAGTCAGGAAGTGGGAGAAGGGGGCTTCGTGTATTGGGCAGGACTCCCCTACGGCCTCCAACCACCACTCTAGGTCTTGCCGAACCGCGGCAGGAAGCTCCACTTGTCTGGATGGCTCGTGCCTCTGCAGCTGGCGGCTGAATCTCTGCAGTCTTCGGCAATGCAAACGACCCCGAGGGGTGGCGAAGTTTGCGAAGTTGAGTCTCCCCAAGAGGCCTAGAACCTGCTTGGGGGAGCAACTGCCGGCCTCGATCGGGCGGCGCAGTACTTGGCGAAGGCCAGAGCACTTGCGGTCCGAGAGGGATTTCTGGTTGGCTTCCCAAGAGGCCTAGAACCTGCTTGGGGGAGCAACTGCCGGCCTCGATCGGGCGGCGCAGTACTTGGCGAAGGCCAGAGCACTTGCGGTCCGAGAGGGATTTCTGGTTGGCTTCGGTGTCCCAAGTTATGCCCAGAAACTCCAGCTTTTGGGTAGGTATAAGGACACACTTGTCGCGGTTGATGCACCAACCCAGATGCTGGAACAGATTGACCGTCTCTACTGCCTGGGTCGCTAGCAGGTCCCTTGACTGATTGGCCAGAAGGAAGTCGTCCAGGTAGACTACGGTCCTTATTCCTCTCTTCCGCAAGAGCCCGCTAGCCAGTTTGACAGCGTTGCGAACATTCTCGGGGCTGATGACAGGCCAAAGGGCAGGCAGGTCATCTGGAGAAGTTCCCCTTGGTAGTATAGTCTCAGGAACTTTCGGTGCGATTCCGCTATTGGTAGGTGAAAGTATGCCTGGGTTAGGTCGTGTGGGAGTCGCCGCGTAGGTTCTCTGCGTTTCCGCATAGCGAACGCCTGACCACTCGTCGGAATCGAAGTGTTGCAACTTCGAGATCTGTTCGATCCGCTTCGGGTCCGTTCTCGGTACTGGCGGCTCCTTCACGACCGTGCTGAGCTTGCCGAACTCCAGCGTATTCTTCGCCCTTCTGAGGCTCGGCAGCGGCTGAATAAAGGACGCATTCACGTCCTCCACGCTGGGCTCGCTCGCGGCCACGTGTTCCGGTGTTGGCGGCGTTGTTGATGCAGGAGCCGCGCCGCCCGCTAACAAGGCCTCCGTCAGAGCAGTCACCTGTTTTAGCAGGTGGTCTACACGCGGGTCGTATGCTACGTGGCGTCTCTTTCGACTCGGTTCTTCGAAAGAAGATCCGTCATTCGAGGATACCGGCGAAGGAGCTTGCTCGTCCGCCATCTTGTTAACAAATCGTTTGACGAAATTCACGGGATTTACACTAAAATATCAACGTCCTGTCGCACTATGTTAAAAATTTGTATAGTCTAATGTTTGTTAACCTAGGGATCAAAAATTAAGGGGGTAGGTTGCAATAGAAACACAAAAAAATCACAACAAAAGTTGGCGTGTCTAGACGCGTGCCGAAATGGCGCGAAACAACGACGTTATATGAAAGAAAAACCGTTGCGCCGACGTAACCGGAAACAGGGATACCAGCGGGAATAAATTGTCGCAAACAGGGAATCAGAGGGGGTAGGAACGCGTGTATAAGTGCCGAAACAGCAGGCTGTTCTCTCATAATGGATTCCAGGCGTCGAGACGGAACACAAAATATTATATTATGTGTGTATAAGGGAAATTTCATTATTTTTTTAATATAACAAACTTAACGTTCTAGAAAATACGTCTATGAAATACCTGATTTTTTGTTGTGTATATTAAGAGTATAAAAATGTTTTGAAATTCAACATTTTAAATTCCCGCCAAAACACGTCATTTCACTAGTCGAGTACGGCCCGGTTGTTTAAAGTTCGATCAAAGTAAGCGGTCGATCAAAGCATAGATTTTTACGAAAACGGATCGCCTGATTGGTGGAGAACGTAAAAATCTATGCTTTAAAAGAACGCTTAATTTAATCCAACTTGAAACAACCGGCCCTACGTGCGTCACAATTGTATGGTACCCAGATATATATAAATACTGATACGTCACGACCGTGCGTTTTCATAAAGTCGTATTTTTAAAGATTTTTTAAATAAAATATGAATGAAAACATTACCCTACATTATCCATACTGATTCACAGAATAGAATGCTAAACTACTACAACTAAAACTCATAATCATCTTAAATTCTCTGTTTCCTTTAATTCTTATATTTAAATGGAAAACATAGATTATATTTATCTTCTCATATACTATGAGATAGACGAATCAAATTCGATTGATCTCAACAATGAGTGTTTGCCAAACGCCCAAGGCATTTTAAGCATCTAAATAATAGTGATTAGACATGACGCTCCCTACAACAAACAAAGTGTGATCTACAAATTTTGTTCATTCGGTGTAATTTTTCTCTTCATCCAGTGATAGGCGCAGTACGGACAGGACAGTAGAAAATATAAAAAAAGGTTAATTGTGCATTAAAAAATAGAATTTAAGTGGTATAGAAGAATCCAGGAATTACTTATCACTCATAAGTTTGTATTTTTACTCCCTTTATTAATATAAAGAGAGTAAAACTAAAATAAAAGGGATTAAAAGTAAAACTCGTGGCGTCTAATTGATTGCTTGTCTGACAAAAAACTTTGGATCGATTTTTAATCCTTTTCCCGTAATCCAATCGAGCTGAAACTTTGCAAGTAGACTCGTGGCGACGATCAAAAAGATCTATCAAATTTTCGTTAAAATTTTTTAAAATTATTTTTCAAAATTTTAATGGTTTTTTCATACAACTTAATAAATTGTATGGAAATTCCGAAGCATATGGTAGACACGAAACCAAAATATGAGAAAGGGAGTATTGTAAAAACTTGGTTTTTATGGGTTACTTTTTAAAGGAGATAACGAAGAAATTACTGACAACTAACTTATCATCACACTGAACATCATCAAACAAAATGATTTAATTATTGTTCTCTGTTGTGATTGTAGGTTTGATGTTATGTTATTAAGCTATTTATAGATAAAACTTAATAAAATTGCAGGACGGTCATGGAAGATCATTTGAAAAACATCAGATGAGACTATATTTTTATATCATAGAATGCAGGTGTAAAAAATGTTCAGAGTCTCTAAAATGATAAAAATATTTAATAAATTTGGTGTAATGTATAAATCTATGTGCGGAAATATTTTCTGTTGAATATCTGAAGTTCATCCCTGAACGATTGTTAAAGCCACGTGACCCTGTTTAGCCAATTAGACACGAGGGTTGGTGAGGGATTACAAGCGCAGTAACGCGTGCGAACAAAGGGCGGGAACCGTGTTTTGAACGAGCGCCAAATTCAAATACTGGATTGAATTTAATGACAAATTAATTACAAACATGGCTGAAGTAAATCATTCGTCTTAAAAGGCTATATTTTCTTATTTCTAACATGAATTTTATGAGCTCTCTACGATCAGCGTTCAATTTATTGAAATACAACGCTTTTAAATTTCGATGGCCTATCATCTGAACACGACTGACCAACTTGGTCTCCTGGCATGAGGCTCGAATCTCGGACCGTTGTATCACTAGGCAGGTGGGTATTTTAACCACTAGATCAACGAGCAAGTCTTCTCAAAAATATTTCTGCTTAACGTACCAGTTTCATTTCGAATTTGTCTTAAAATAAAGCCGCAGGTACACATAAAACTTACTCTACCTTTATTTATATTCTATTATACAGTGTGTCTCATAGCTAGTAGCAAAAATTTTACAGGTGGATTCCTGCCTTGGTAATGAGTCGAAAATGTTCAAGCAACCATGAACATCAATAAGTAGTTATGGAGATATGCAGTACCTATCAAAGTTTGAATTTTTTTTCTATATTTCTGACTTATTTTTTGCAAAAAGTTGAACTTACGATTATGAAAAATTCATTCGCTTTAATCTTTCACTCTTGGCTCTACAACCCCTGGTGGGTCTTGGCTTCCTCCCTCCTCAAGAGTCTTCCCCCACTCATCTCGGTTTAGTTGACACTAAACTCTCACACACACTAGGCTCTCTCCAGTTCCGAAGCTCCAAGGCAGATATGTCTTTGAGGACGTTGTCGCTCCATCTTAATTTTGGTCTTCCTTAGTTTCTTCACCCTATCGGTCTTGAGTTCAGCAGGGACTTTGGTGCTTGATGCTCGGTCATTTTCTCCACATGACCCAGCCACCGAAGTCTTCCCAGTTTTATGAATTTTGTGACGCTTAGCTCCTTAAACAGAGTATAAAGCTAAATACAAATTACAATCTGTATTTAATGCCGCCGCAAGACTCATTACCGGCGTTTCAAAGTTTGCGCACATCTCAAACCATCTTCAAAACCTTCACTGGCTTAGATGTCCAGAGAGGATTGAATATAAGCTTTGCCTTACAATATTTAAGGCTATTCACAACATGGCCCCTCAATACATAACCGACTTCTGCATTCCATTCTCCGCAAATAATAGACAACTAACACTTCGCTCAGCATCAACATCTAATACAAATAGGTTAGCTGAAGTAAATCGCGTCCACAAAACTAATTTCGGTGATCGTGCTTTCGCGGTGGCTGGACCAAAGTTATGGAACAAACTACCTAATAAACTGAGACAAACAGACAGCTTACCACTGTTCAAAAAACAACTTAAGACGCATTTATTTAGACAATCCTATAAAAACCTATAGAATCTGACCACAACAACGCTAGCTAATGTTTTCCACTCATATTGTGCACTCCGCGAAAACACATAATTCTTTCAGGGACTCACAAACTATTATAGTACTCAATTTTAATTCCACTTCTTGTATGCCACCTAGTGAATAAGTAATAGTAAATAAGTTTTTTCTTTTCTAGCAGTAAGTTGTCTTGTAAGATAATAATTTCTCTGTGTAAAGCGCCCTTGAGGTGAGTATTTCGCGAAAACGGCGCTATACAAATTATCCAATTATTATTATTATTATTATTAAAGCTCATTGTTGTAACGTCAAAGTCCTTATTCTAGAACCGGTCCAAAGATACGCCTCAAAAATTTCCTTTCATTCGCTTTAATACAACTCAAATGAAATTATAAAATTATATATATATATATATATAAATATAAAAAACTCCTTAAAAATTATTTTAAATTTTTGCAAGTTGTTTATCATTTTATTTTTTTCATATTCGATATAGGTTAGTGCAATGATAGTTTAATGTTTTATGCAAAAAATAAGTCAGACATACATACCTATTGAAAAATAATGCAAACTTTGATATTGCTTAAATTTATAACTATTGATGTATTGATAAGTCATGGTTGCTTGAACATTTTCGACTCACTATCAAGGCAGGAATCCACCTGTAAAGTTTTTGCTACTAGCTCTGAGACACCCTGTAGAACTTTAAACATTTTAATAACATAAAGCGTGCAGGGAGTTTATGACTAACATAGTGAGCTGCTTGCATGCTAATTATTATTTCCTCTATTATTAAATTATAAGGTTTTTGTAATGGTTTTTAAAAAATATTTTCGCAGGTGATATATTTTTTCATGATATATGTATATTTTCTTGTTTCTTTCTATGTTGTTAGTTTTATAATGTATATCGGCGTTAAGAGATAGGTACCCACTGATAACCAGGTATGGTGAAAAATAATGAACTTACTTACTTACCATCACGCCGTTTCCCCGTGGGGGTAGGCAGAGAGGATAGAGCGCCATACTCTTTTGTCCTGACATACAACTTTCGTTTCGTCTACATTCATACATCTTCGCATGTAAGCTTGACGGTTGTTCAGGCTTCTAACAGGACCATCTTCCAGTATCTGGTTAATCTGGTCATGCCACGTCTTCCGTGGTCGCCCTCTCTTTCTGGCGCCGTCAACACTTGCATCATATATCTTTCTTACCATTCTTTCCTCATTCATTCGCTCAACATGCCCAAACCACCTGAGCGACCCTATTTTTATTCTCTGTATTATGCTACGATCAGCTTTACATTCTTTCCTAATATCTTCATTCTTTACCCTATCATACATGGATTTACCACACATACGTCTAAGGGACCTCATCTCCACTGCATTTAATCTACTTTCGTTCCTCTTCTGCCAGCTCCAGGCTTCACTTCCATTCATTAGTGTCGGTACCAGAACTCCATTATGTACCGCCAGTTTTGCCTCGGTAGACATATTTCTATTAGAAATTATTGCATTCAAAGCACCGTTCACCCTATTCCCGGCAGTCACACTCCTCTCTATATCTTTCTCAACATTCCCTCTTCTATCGAACATACTTTCCAAGTACACAAACTCATCTACTTGTTCCAAACATTCATTGCCTACTAGTATTTCACACGTTGTCTTACTTTCCTCCTTCTCGAATACCATTACTTTTGACTTCTTTACATTCATAATAAGATCACTTTCCTTGCATACATTATACATCCTGCTAACTAGACTTTGTAGGTCTTGTTCGCTATTTGTCATTAATATCGCATCATCCGCGTACAGTAAACAGCATACAATCAAATCACTCATTTTCGCTCCTATATTGATACATTCCAGTTCTTTCACACAATTATCCATATGCAAGTTGAACAGCCATGGAGACATTACGCAACCCTGTTTGACACCCTTTGTTATATCAAACCATGGTGTGAATGATCCATTGATTCTTACACACGCAGTACTCCCCTCGTAAAGGGATGCAACTGCGTATATAAGTTTACTGTTCACCTTGTAATCAGAGAGTACCTTCCATAACCTTCCTCTTATAACCCTATCATAAGCCTTTTGCAGATCTACAAATGCGCAGAAAAGTTTTTGGTTTTTCGCTAAAAACTTTTCCGTCAACCCTCGTAGAGAGAATATCTGATCCATGCATCCTCTTCCACCCACAAAGGCTCCTTGCACGTCCCATACCTTTTCTTTCGTCATCGATCTTACTCTTTCTATCAAAATTCTTCCATAAAGTTTGCCAACCGAGCTTAAAAGGCTGATTGCCTTACCTTTGTAGAGAGGCATGATAACTGCTCTCCTCCAATCCAAAGGGGTGTGGCTCTCCTTCAAACATTTATTAAATAGAGTATGAAGCCACGAAATCACTGATGGGCCACCAGCCTTGATATATTCGGCAGCAACGTTATCATACCCCACAGCCTTACCATTCTTCATATGCTTTATTGCACACTTTATTTCTTCCATACTTATTTCGCTGACTTCATTTTCGACATTCATACTTCTCTCCGTGAGAATATCAACGGATTCCTCTATTACAGCCTCCTCGCTCTCATACGTTTCCTGGAAATAATTCATCCATCTCTATTTTATTCCATCTTCATCCATTAACATTTCTCCATTCGCTGACTTAATAGCTTTCATACTATTGCTTGGGTCTCGTGTTTAAAAGTGGGGGCATTATCATATATGTATACATCTATTATTAATGGAATCTTTAGTATAAGACATTAGATTAAATAAGTAAGATGCAAACAAAAAATATTAGATTAAGTTATAATAATAAAACGATTTAATAATAAACAAATTCTAATAAAAAAAGTTAGAGCGAAGTCAGTCGGCAAATTCTATAAAAATACTTGTAAGAAGTACGTACTTTTGTACGTGTGTGTAGTGTTTTTTAAGTAATGTAACACGCAAAGGGGTAACTTTTGTACCGGCAGTGAACCTCCCTGTAGCGGGTGGGTCCGGGGGGTGAGCGGGGGGGAGGTTGGCTCAGGTGGCGTTATGCCCTGCGCAAGCACCCGGGGTGGATTGAAGGCTAAGGCCAGAAGGGACCTCAATCATTTTCTAACCGGTAAAAGCCTCCGCGCGGAATTTTCAAGTTTTCTCCCGATGTTGTTTTTGCCCTCCTCTTAATTTGTCTAAGAATCAATGAAAAAAAATCTGGTTCAAATTTCTGCAACATTTCAATTTTTTTATATTCGATATAAGTTACTTAAGTAATAATCTAACGTTTTAATAAATAAATAAATAATTTAATAAATAACAAATAAAATGGCCGCGTCATGTCCATTCCCGCGGAGCTCCTCCGCCGAGACAGAAAAGATGGTCATGTAGACCTCTTTCCTTTTACAAAAAACAATCGAATTAGTATGTGTAAGCCGTGCGTACGGCGCACATTGTTTCGTAGTGTTGGTGTTTACGGGTATAAACACCAACACAAAGAAAAAATGTGCCTCGAAAGCACGGCTTGCATATAGGTACTATTTAGATTGTCTTTCTTAAATGGAAAGAGGTCTACTTATACAGAAATATAATATCTAAAATGTAGCATAAGCCAGTCGTTAATATTCGTTTAAATTTTTACAAAAAACCGTTTTTCATCAAATCGGATGTAGGTACCTACAACATTTTACATATTTCATTACTCGATAAATACAAAACATTATTTTCTGCATCAGACGTGCATCTCAGTCACGGCGGAGGAGCTCTACGGGAATGGAAATGACACGGCCATGATTTATGTCAAAAATTTTCAAATAAAATAATAGTTTAATTTGTACCTTAATAAGTGCCAATAAAAAATAAAAGTAAATAGCCTCCTTGTAAAAATGACCCAAATCTCAAATTAATTTCAGACCCCCAGAGTGTGTAATCCCTTAACAATTCATACTGCTCCTCACTAGGACATTTTTGAGTCGAGGTGGGCTTTTTTTTATTTTTTATTATTTTATTTTTTTATTATTTAATTTATGGTACAAATACAGTTCTTATATATAACATATCAGATTAAACATTTTTTTAAATACTTGGTAGTCATGTAGACCTCATCAGTGAAGAGAAGCTCTTGAGTCTGATGAGGGAGCTACATTTCGTATTCCTTGTTATAATATATAGGGACATAGTGTATACAAGTTATTTATTAATACAGTAAAAAGGTAAACTGATAATGAAAGTATAGGAGTTATTTTGAAAAAAGCTATAGGTTTAAATGATTTATGAATTTAAGTTTGATTTTAAGAAAATTTCAATTTTTTTGAATTGCTCTGAGAGGTTACTGATGCATCATATCTCGATAGGTAAGTTATTTTAGTAATTATTGGCTTTATAAATATAATGATGCTGCATTTGGGTTGTTTTACATTTAGGCATTATGAATGAAGTTTGAAATAAACAAATGCAGAGAAATACAAGGAAAAGAAATGAACAAACCATGAAAATCATTAAAACAATATATAAATAGTTTTTTTTGTTTTTTTCTGCCGGTAGTGGATTTCTTGACTGCGGGTTCGTTGCTTATTTGTGTTGTTATTTATATTTTTTCCCTTTTACCATAGGGGGAGTGCCATTTTCATAATTTCTCTGTCCCCACGGTGCAACCTTCATTTATTTATACTTATATATTTTTTTATGTACGTTTTTGGTGTCTTACTTTGTGGACACCGTGTTTTAGCTTGTCAAACAAACGACCGCTCTGCTGCACTGCATATAGGAAATATTCCTGGTTTTCTGTAAGGATTTTTTCTTTACATATTTTTAATATGGAAACTTGAAAATATCATCTACGTTTGGTACTGGAAACAATTTAAAGAGATCTTTTGTTTGAAATGTAGATTTTTTTTCTGTATTACTTTAATGATAATCCTTTGTGATATTTTTACTGAGTTTATGTTTTTCTTATAACAACCCCCCCATCCGATAACACTAATAATTTTATTTTCAACATTTTAAAGCAAATTTGTATCTATGGTTACTGCGCGCTTATTTGAGTCATTGTATAACATTAATGGTTACACACATGTATCTATCTTTTATACCATCAAACTTTACCAAGTACCGAAGATACCATCTTTAAAAACCACCATAGCACAACACCATTATACTTATATACTTGGGAGTTAATACAATACATTGCTGTCACAAAACAAATTTCAAGAAATAAGCATTTTAAAATACGAACAGTTTAAGAAAGAAGTCAAATCATTGATTTTGGACGGCGATGTATTGTAACATTGCCCACATGTCTCAAATGTTTTTGTATAAGTAATAAAAACGACTAAGCTATTGGCTCATATCATATAAAATGTAAAAAAAATGTAATATATTGTTGGTCGTTATTTCCTTTTTTATAGAATATTTTTGGATTATAACGTGTTCATGCAAAATAAAAAAAATCCCCGTTTCAAACTATTATTGCGTTACTTCAGTCGGATAACGCGGTATGAAAATTACTCAGGAAGATAAATTTCTCTTCCTGTAATTTTTTGACAATAGTGTTCGCGATTTATTACTGTCGCAAATTTCCGTTTCTGTCTCTTTAAAAAAATTGCCCTAAAATTATTCGAACATATTTACAACTCCTTAGCACGCTCTTATACTTCCTTCCATTCATTTTCTTGTCATTTCAAAATTTTTATACTTCACAGTTTTTTACATTTCTCCTTTTGAACGACGAAAAAGTATATCATGAATTAACTTTATTTTCTAAAGACATGGTTTCACATAAGGATTCGATTGGGCTAATGTGAGTCCTACACTACGTCAGTGTATTGGTATATACATTGTCAATATATCAGTACCTGTGAAAATTTATTTAGCGGCTTGTCATTTGGATGAATGGTGGACTATTAGTAGCCTATATGCAGTGCAGCGGAGTGGTCGTTTGTTTGACAATCTAAAAACACGGTGTCCACAAAGTAAGACCAAAAACGTATATAAAAAAATATATAAATATAAATAAATGAAGGTCGCACCGTGGGGACAGAGAAATTACGAAAATGGCACTCCCCCTATGGTAAAAGAGAAAAAATACAAAGCAGTCAAGAAATCCACTACCGGCAGAAAAAAAATCAAAAACAAATAAAACTATTTATATTTTGTTTTAATGATTTTCATGGTTTTGTTAATTTCTTTTCCTTGTATTTCTCTGCATTTGTTTATATTACGTTGTTTTGTTATATGTTGTGATTTTGTTTTGTGCTTTGATATTTTCTTTCAAATAAATCATTGTTTCTACATTGTACCCCAGGGACAGTGAAGTGGTTTGTGCAGTTTCCTCGCCGTACGAGTACTTCTGCTTCGTCAGCGGCGTTGCGAGGAAACTGCTTTAGCATTAAAACAATGCCAATCTAGATGGCGAAAGTGTAGGGTCGAAACGGGAGGTTTTGCTGCACTGTCCACAAAATAAAGAGACTCGTCACGAAAGCGTGAAAAGTACGGTACAGAGCTGTGTCAACTATGTGTCATCGCCGCATGTATTTTGTAAGCAGAGTAGAATAATGCGACTGACACACTCAACCAGGCTTCTATTAAGAGGATAATAAACTGGGTGAATATAAAAATAATGAAAAACAATCAATTATAAACAATATTTATTTCATATATGTATAAAAAAACAACTTAGTATGTACATTATGTGTGTATTCTTAAATATAAAGTAAATAAAAATTTGTATGTGAAGCAGAACCGTGCGTTCCAGTGCCATGGAATTTACATATATTATTATGATTGGAATTTTTAGATCAATGCGACAATTTTCAGCTCGTGGCGTCGGTTCCTTCATGAGAAACTTTTCAATTTAATTTAAGTGCTAAAATGAAAAGGCGTCATTTACAGGGTGTCTCATAGCTAGGAGCAAAATCTTCGGGAATGTCACTTTGGGTGAAATGTCAACAGTTAAGGAAATAAGCTACAATAAATTTTGCATTTATTTCAATATTTCTAACCAATCTTCTGTAAACCGTTGAAGCATTATAAAAGTCATAATGAATATTAAAAATTGATTTATTTTGATATATCTTCATCATCATCTTCATCCACTTGTCCTAGTAGGGTCGGGGACCGAAATACTCGACAGGGTGCTTCCATACCCCTGTCTTGTGCTGCTTCCGCATGAGTCAACCAGTCTTCCTGTTTCTTTCCTTTTGTTTTCATACACACCTCTTGTTGCTTTTTCCACCTTAATCTGGGGCGACCCAACTGCCGTCTTCCTTCCGGGGTTGCCAAGAGGATTCTTCTTGGTATTCGTTCCTCTGGCACTCTTAGCACATGTCAAAAGCACCTCATTTGTGATTTTTCTATGAGTAGGAGTAGAGGCTCCATGCCGTGCCTTATGTCAGCACTTCTTTCTCTGTCCATTAATGTGACTCCCGCAACCTCAATTAGAAAACTCATCTCAGCAGCCTGGATATTTGAGAAATATTAAAAAAAAAATTAATCTTTGATGTCGCTTATCTTCTTAACTGTTTCACCCAAAGGGTAAAGGATATTATGTATTCAAAATTAAATGAAGAAGATTCCACCGAGGTTTTTGCTATGAGACATCCTGGGTTTGTTCTATATTTTTCTGTTGATAGCTTGACTTGTTTTGACTTTTAACTTTCTTACATTATCAATTTTTCAATGAAATATATGATAAAAAGAAAATTAATATATACAGAATGCAAATCACGGGCGAAGCCGGGTAGTACAACTAGTCAATATAGAAAATAAAGTTCTATACATAAATTTTCTAAGACACAACATCAAGTTTTATTATAAAATGTATACCGAGGTCTGTATCAGGAAAATGCTCACGCACAGGAAAACACGCAAATTATAATGGCTTATGGAAACTATCAAACAATCGTAAATCATATCGTAGGATTGAATATTTATGATCAGCTATTTCGAAATTGTTTTTGCGAATTCGAAATGCGAAATATTTGCGGTGAAATAATTTCAGTTATATAAAATTATAAACAGATTGTACAGACAGACCTTCGTGGGCGGTTCATAGAAACATTAGTATATTTGTTTGTTTACAAATACAGTAGACTCAAGATTATTCGGCATCCATTAAGCTGGCTGTGGAGTAATAAATGCGGAATTTCTACGAAAAATATTTTTTTCGGAGACTTCGTTTTTCTGTATTATTAATTTTTTTTATGTTTAAAGCATTAGCTTTGTGATTGGGCATTTTAACAGCACGTTACTTATGTTAGTATATGACCACTTATTGAGATTTTTGGCCTATCTTGGTTTGGAGACGTGTTAGTGTGTTGGTGTTTATAAACATACAATAAACACCGACACAAGGAATCATGTGCGTCGTACGCATGGTTTACACATACTAATTCGATTGTCTTTCTTAAATGGAAAGACCTATACCCATCTCTTTGTCAGGACAACCAGTACACTAGCATGTAAATACCACTGTATGTAGGTACCTAGTGGTATAAAGCCATTACCATAATTTTTAAGTGTTTTATTTTATTTTAAAGTTCTATACCTCCAATAAACACCCTATAGAAGAAAATAAAACTGGCGAAATTGCGAAAAGATCATCAATCGGAAATTGGGATCGATAAAATTAATTTTAAAATTTGGGTGTGGTTTGATTCAATGTTTGATACAAGCGGCCGGATGGATTATGTCAGATTGTACATTTAAATCGCAGTAATTGTTTTGTCATTGAGTTTTGTGTTTTTATTATACGGGTAAAACCTTGGATAATCGAAATTCTACTGTAGTTAAATATAATCATACAGATATAATGTCATTACAAGTAAATTTTTTACTGCAAACATTTCTTCTGTACAGTGGGGAGTTTAATTATGTACAAAGGTAATTTTTAACATTTGGATTTCCTCAATGTGCAAGTCACTTCCAAACCGTTACTCATCAAAATGAAGTTAATTAAATTAAGTGCATTTATTTTTAGCTTCCTTTGAATTTGATATTCAAGACTGCTGTGATACGTGTGGTGTATTTATAAGCAAATAATTACTGTTACAGGGTAAATTTACATGAGGTAGGTATTAAATTTACTTTAAAACATTTGATAATTCTGTTAAAGTATGTATTTTATGATTTTTGAGAATTTTTGATTTTTTGCTTGTGATGTTGCATATTCGAAGTACCTAATCCAGATGATTTAGCATTTAAAAAAAGAAGTCTTATTCTACGGTTTTATAGATTTTGACTGAAATGAAAATTTCGAAGTCATAGGGATTCTAGACTAAAGCTTACGCAAAATAGAAGATATTTGACTAGAAAGATTGCTTTAAATATTCACTCTTGGGAAGGATTAAATTAGTACGCAGTCATATTCTTCAATTAAACTGCAAAAATAGCAATTTATTCTTGGGCAATAAAGACGAAATGCAAAAATTATTAGCAATGCAAATTATTCGTAAAGCTATGAGAATAATATTTAGAAGACAAAGGTACTCGGATCAATACAATATTGAATATGATGGCCTTCAAGTAGATAATATATTTCATGTAATGGTATTTATTTTGAACATCATCATTTGAAATATATCTGCAGAATATATTATAAAAATTGAATAAAATTTTTGCAAAACAACATGGAACAAGAGAAAGAAATATATTGGGACTGCTGTTCTAGAAGAGGTACAAATATCAAAATCTACTATGAATGGCCTAAGGTCCTTAATCAAATACTAGAGGAAATAAGAAAGGAATAAAAATATGTCAAAATAATGCATAGAATTTGTAATGTGTAAATTTTAGATTGAGAATGAAGTGAGAAGGATGCAGTGCAGCTACTCTAGGTGGCGAATTGGAGGACAGCGGCTGAGGACAGGGAGTAATAACAACTCCTACACTTCCTACATTTATGCATTAATCATATCTGTTTAAGAGCTTTACAGTTTCGCTATTGTAGTCGGCTTTCACGTCTATTTAACGTGAGTTGTAATTCGCCACTCCCTCTAAAGTCACTCCGTCCCTCCCACTAAAATCTGCTCAAGCATTGTTGACAGCTTTGGGCGTAATTGGTTAAATAGACTGGGTGTGGACGACTACAGCGTTATGAAAACAGTGTGACTGTAAAAATTGAACGGGTATGATAATAAATGCTTAATTGATTGAGCTGAGAAATAGATTTAGGTGTTGTGCTTGAAAAAAATTCAATAAAAAATATTTTAGTGTATATTATAGATATCTCACAGAGACGAAACTGTATTAATTATGGGAAAGTAGGTATAGAAGTCATTTGGGTGTAACAGGACTTATGACCTGTCTTTTGGTAGGCTTAAGTGATCACTTTACACAATTGTAACATTCGCCATTTCCACCCATGATAGAATATACCATGCTTATTCATTTTTTGGAAGTTGTATATATGTTCAAATTGCGTGAAGCTTTCATATATGAGTTGTAAGCGCCTTTTCCATGCGGCCTGTACAAAGCCATTTTCATTCCCCTAAATCCCCACAGATGTCGCTAATGAGAAAATCTACAATTGATATTTTAATATTTTATTAATTTTTTAAATCTATAAGGATTACTTTCGTATAAATTTCCTTCACATGATTGCAAATAGCATTTGAATAGTGGATTTTGTATAGAACTAATTTTGGAATTGATTTAGTCGCATCAAAGACGTGTGATAATATAAAATAGATTTATCGCATCGTCACTTGAGTGATTTGTTAGCACATTTGCATAGCAGCTAGGCGTCGAGCACGTGATTGAGATAAGCTATGTAGCATATGGCCAGCCTCAGGATCTCGATCTTGGAGAGCTTCTTGTCCGGCGGCAGGGTGGGCAGCAGCCTGCGCAGCTCGCAGAAGGCCGCGTTGAAGGCCTCCACGCGCACGCGCTCCCGGCACGCGTGCGCGGTGCGGTACTTCTGCGTGGCCCTGCGACGCCGGCGGCGCTCTTCTCGCGAGAGGGCGCCGGGGTCCGTGTTCCTGAAACAGAAACAGGGATTGATCCTTTACTCTCGATCGTGAAGCCTTATCGCCTTATTCTGTTGGTAATACGAGACGCCGCCGCCCTTTGCCGAATTTTTACAACATAATTGCCATATGGCCATGTCCATAGATATTTTTGTAATGTTTTCGCACAAATTTAAGAAATGTATCCTAAATGTGACGTTTATAAATATTGTTAAGAATTACCATTCCAACGTAGCCCAATCAAACCGTAATAGCATTGTCTGGAATGACCAGAAATTTTTACATTCCCGGGATACCCTGAGGAAAAGGTAAAAGAAAAGTTCCTTGGACAGATTTATAGTAAACATCAAACCTGGTGATACTCGAAGTAGGGAAAAAAGGCAGAAAAGGGAAAATTAATGTATGTTAAATTTTAATTTATTAAAGAAAACACATTATTATTGTGAAGTTGCAATTTCAGAACAAAGCTCTGTGAATCATTAAACAAATTTTTATTAATCAATTTTAAAAGACATACAGAAAAATCAAATTAACGATAAAATATTTTATATGCTAGCGGGATTCGAACCAACGGACCTCCATTCTATAAATTTTTCGTTAACTTACCAAGCTACATTGGCGAAATTGGATAACACGCCATCCCCGTATAGAATGGAAGTCCGTTGGTTCAAATTCCGGTAGCAGCTAAAATATTGTTTCGTTAATTTTATTTGTCTGTACGTGTTTTCTAATCGATTAATAAAGATTTGTTTAAGTTTTCATTTATTTAATCTAATTGCTTTTATGTTTGTTTAAATTATTTTACACACCCCATCAATTTATAATATGCGAATAACAATAGGATTTTTTTCGTGGGAACGGATGAGTAATTTTACGTTTAATACGTTTGATATACGTCCTATTTTTACAAGTCCAAGGTTCTGGAACGAATAAGGACGTATACCGAGGTACCACTTCATTTGCTTTAAATCGGTATTTTTATTTTCCACAGACATAGACAATTTGAGCCCCTTATAATATAATAGTGATAGTTTTCTTTATTAAATATGCTAATCTTTTGCTCTTTTACTCATCGGTTGGTCGATTCTTTAATTTTTTACATCATATATCGGGTATAAAAACAAAGGCAGCAATATAAAAAAAAATGCAGTCATCGAGGATTATTAATTTATAATGTACTGAATTCGAGATTCTATGGGAAACATAGAGTGTAAATTTATAGAAAACATAATTTTGGAAGAGATAGATACAGAAAATCATTAGGTAAATTTTAAATTAGTAATCCTCGGTGATTGCATTCAAAACATTTTTAATATATTTTTTAATATTGCTGCCTTTGCTTTTATATCCCATATACATATACTGTTTTAATGAATGAATTTTCTAGTATATTTTTATTTACATAATTTAAAAAATATATTTGGTTGAGTTATTTTAAAATGTGTTTATTATTTTGATTGCTTTCTTGTGTACTTTTTCTTAATAGTGTTTAAACTGCAAGTCTCTTTGTTTTTTTACTAATTTTTTCAATGCACAGTTTGCACAGACAAATTTGTAAATATATAAATAAAATATTTCGCTGTTTATTTTATAAAATTAATAAAGCTGCGTACTTCCGAACTTCCTTTATTAAGTTATTTAAAAAAGTATATTTATAAAGTCGTAAGGATACGTACGTAATAATATAGGTTATCCGTGTACCGTAAGTACCTTCGCTCGCGTATTGGATAGGGTAAAGGAGCGCGATATTTATGAGTTGCACGGAACATAACTTGAAGCAAAAGGGACGATACTTGACAGCTGATTTCAGAATGCGGAATATATTTTCCTGAACGTCAATTCCTAGCTGAGTGCTTTCATCAAGTAACAGCTCTTCGAGAAATGTAGGAACTTGAATTCTTTTGTTGATGAAAAGTTTAACATGTTTTGAAACATTTCTCCTTCTATTTTCTCATAAAAGTAATTTTAGTTCATTCAAATTATAATCTATAAAAAATAACATCGGATGCAGCCGGTATATCTATATCGTTATATCCTGAATTTACCAACTTTTAGTAGTTTTCTTTGAAAAAATTTTTTTTTGTTTTATTTAATATAATTTAATATACTGTAATTTATAGTAAAGCCAATTTCATGGATATTAAAAACATTTTTCTGTATTTTATTTCAATTTAAAGTTCTCCGTTTCTAAAAAAACATCCTTTACTTTACAGGTAGATTTCTTTTTAAATTAGGTATGAATCGAAAATATTTCATCATCATCGTTCTTATATTAATGCGAGTTGAAAGTTTGCATTTTTTTTCAATATAATATATCTGACTTTTTTAGTAAAACGTTGGACTATCATTAATAACTTATATGGCTTATTATAAATTCATTCGTTTTAATACAAGTAAAATAAAATTATTATAACCTTGAAGAAATTTGAACCACATTTATTGTACGTGAATTATTGGTAAGTTGATTTTAATAAAATAAGACATCTGGCCAAATTAGGCATATAAATGTTATGGACGATTGGAAAATGAAATTAGACATTTGGACAAAATAATTAGACATTTGGACACAATAATTAGACATTTGGACAAAATAATTGGACATTTGGACAATAAAATTAGACATTCAATCATTTGGATAATTTGGATGGTTTGGTGTTACCTCCTCCTCGTGGAGAGCTGCAGGGCCGGCTGCATGCCCCCCCCGCCCCCCCCGCCCGCCCGCTCCAACCCCGGCCCAGGCCCCCGCCCCTGCAGCGGGCCTGGCTCCGTGCCAGCGGGGATGTTCCTAGCTCCACTCAATCAGCCGGACGCACTTACACATTTTGATCCTAGTCAATTATATTTAATCGGCGGATTACTTGTCCGAAATTCTGAAGGGGTATTTGTAATAATTAACCATATTTGGGTGGATTTTTATAAAATAATCGGACGTTTATTTTCACTAAAGTTTTAATCATCAATATGATTATTTTATTAATTTTTTTTATATATGCTGAAATCTGTGATATCTATTAGGAATTCCCGTGGTAGTAGTAGCCAGTCACCTAAAAAGACAAATTCACAACTTGAAACATTTTAATCAAAATTTAGATTTGCCCAAGGCAATTTTTATCGGTGAGTGAATGGGTAAAAAAATAAGAAATTAGAAATAAAAAACGTAAATGTATCAATGAAGGAATGAAGGTATACCGAAGGAAATGATAATCATAAAAAATCTCTAAAAGCTACTAGGAGTATTTAACAATTGCATCAAGAAGTACCTACCTATTTACCTACTTATTTTAATTTCAAATCTTTATTTTTCACTAAAGTATTGGGGGTACTAAATTGGGGGGACTAAAGTAGGTATTCGATTTTAGTTCAAGTCAATTTGTAATGGAACCTAACAATATAATAAATATTTTGGATATTATTTAATGCTGCTCCTATGCAGTTATTTCGACTATTTAGTATCGAGTTTTAATATTAAAAAATAATGCTTTTACCACAGAAGAGATGAACTAAGCCCCTTGACTGACACAGCGGAAGTCCCGTATATTTAAGACACATTTATAATGTAGTTAAAGAATTAAATTAAACGTATTAAATTAAAAGAATTAAAAGTATTACTTTCAAAATTTATTTCTTATAATAGACGTTGTTTTTTTTTAAATTATTTTTAATTTTGTTCCAAACCTACTTTCTTCAAGATAAAATGACTTTTTGTAATAAAGCGCGTCTTATTTACTGAGACATTATACTTTTTTAGTTTGACATTTTTATAATTGTTTCAAAATTTGGAAGCTTTACAAGCAAATAGTCATTCTTTAAAACAAGTCAAACATATTGGAATTAATAAGGATAAATTATAGAAGTCTCACTAAGACGACGCTGTTTATACATGATAAACGTGGATGAAAGTCTTTTATAAGATGGCTCAGGGCTTACAATCTGTATGAGCTAGCTTAACTGATCACTCTGCACAATGCAACGTTCACCAATTCCATTGTAAGAACATCCCCACATTGTCAAATTTTTAAAAGTTCTATATATGTTCGAAATCAAGCAATATTTCGTATATTTCAATGGTCTGTGCTAGAGACATCTGTTGTTGTTTTTTTTCTCATTAGTATTTAGTATACATAGATTTCGCAACTGGCAATGATACCTCTATATTGAATTAGGTTATGTCTATATATTTTGGTGTTTTTTGGTGAGTCATATGGTACATATGTAGGTATATAATTCAATTAGTATAAATAAAATTTAGATTCTACACCAGTAATGTTCTAAATAAAATTAATTATTAACTAGTTCGTATAAAGGGAGATATACTTCTCGTCGTATAGATAACTTGTGCTTATTTCTAAACAATTCTATGTGCTTTCCAACTACCACATGATTTGTTTCACCATGTCTTATTTTTTATTGTAAATCTATATCATTATATATTTATTTTTATTACCCTTATAATTATAGTTATTCTTATTTTTATCATTGTAAAAATTATTAAGTTATGTTCATTTAAGATTCCTTAAACAAAAGAACAATAATATAGATTGATTTAATAAATGATCAACATAATTTAGAAGGTCGACGTAACTTAGAGGGAACAATAACTAAATAATACGTTAAACTGGAATACTTTTGTTTGTAATATTGGCAATATTTCCCTTATTGTGTGTATTTTACTACCCTTAAGAGCTAGCTGTAGGCTGTGCACTGTACCCCCTCCCTGGGTCTCCAGGGACCCACTAAGTAACAACGCCCCCTTCGAGCCCCCAATACATTTTCACACTTGTCAATATTTTAGTCCAATACTCATTAATATGAGAACGATTTTTTATTGATGTTAAATTCGGGACGCCAATCCGTGAGCCGAATGGAAGTGGGGAAATTATGGAAAAAAAACAGATTGCATTCTGATTTTGTGGCTTATCGTAAAACGTGCTCTAAATCAAAGGTGTAACTACGCCAATGCAAACAATGTGGTTTGGGCATTTGGGCCCATTGCTAGATTGGGGCCTGCACCCTACTGTACATTTGTTTTTTTATAATTGAAGAAATCTATATTTACATAGGTTGACAGTCTATTATAATATTGTAACAAGATGGTGAACTTTCTTAATACTGACAATAATACAAGGGCTTCACGCGACGCAGGGTCAGTCATGTCAGTCATTACACACTAAAACACAACACTCGAATAGTCTAGAACGCTCAAAAGCCTTTCGTAATCTCTAGAACAAATATCTCGAAGGCATTTATCTATAAAAGGCGTCACGCAACGCGAGATCAATTAATTCATTTGTGGCGGTAACAAGTGCGACATCTCAGCGTTAGAACCAGTGTAATCAGTGACTCGTGACGATGATATTACAACACGCAATATTAGAAGCGAGCGATCACCGTGTGACCAGACCAGTGATACCAGCAGTGAATAAATAAAGGAATTCCGGAGCGAGAAGTCTTTTCACTAACGAACATTGAACGAAGTTTACTAGAACGTGATCAAAGCAACAGGAACAACAGTTAATTAGTGCGAATTAAGGAACTATAATACGTATGTGAAATATTCTGGAGACATTCAGTGACTAAAGTTCACAACGGTACAATTTAACTCGTGTCCAGTGACTTTCCTTTAGTAATAAATTAAACTAAATTAATTTCCAGTGGTTTTCATTTGTTTCCCAGCCACGTTCAGTGACAATATGTACATTTTTTTTAATTTTTTTTAAATCTTTTATTTTTATATATTTTTATGATGATGCCATTCAACTACCCGTAGTGCGCTCTCATGCGATTTAAAACGTCATGCATTTTAATACACGTACCAACTTCACCCAAGTTTCCATGATCTATTCAGCTGTTTCTGCAGATTTTGCTTGTGAGTGACGTGATTATTAATTATAATCGAAATATTCATGTCAAAAATGATTTAATTATGTATCTACTTAAAGTAAATGTTGAAAGTTTCAGATTTCTAGCTCTGAAACTTTCAACATTTAAATTGATCATGTTTTATGCTATTAAAGGCTCCGACACCGGTCACCTGACACCCTGTATAATTTAAAGTATAAATCTAAAGTAATCTAATCTAAATTTTACCTCATTACACTTCAGGATTATTCGTAAATTTCAGTACAAAAGATCGAAATTTTCCTCCCTGTCTTTGGCCACCTTATCTACTCCTTTAGATTTAGTTTTATATTATGTAACGGCGTGAGTAAAGTGTTCCAGAGACAAGTGGAACATTCTATAGTAACGATTAGTAAGAATTACAAAATAGTATTCCAGTTAAGTTTGTGACTAGTGATTTTATGATTTAATAAAAGTTCGATCGATTTATAGTGTTTCATTTCTGAGTATTATAGACTCTAAGCGAACTGTATGTCAGAGGATAATATTTATAAAAATATGATTTACAAAATAACAATTTTGTTTTTCTTTATGAGGGTGCGAAATAATATTAGAGGTGACGTAAATACACCCAGCGCAATATGTACCATACGAATTATATAATATTATTATTCTAAGCACAATGGGCAGAATAAATATAGTTTTGCTAAGGGTTGTTTATGACTTTAGCCGACAGTTTATAACAAACAATATAACCGCCTGTTTAATCCGGAAGGGGTGAAATAAATTAAACGCCCTTCCGAATCTCGGGGGATGTTTCATCGCTCGGGAATGAGCCGCAGCGAATGGGTTAAGGGTGGAATGGTTGAATGGATGTAATTGTGTTCGATAGATTGAATGTGACGTATTTAAGTGATACATTAAGAGGATAGATAGTATCAGTACGACATCCCAAACAATTAAAAGATTTTTTATATACAGGGTTATTTGTTAAACATTAATAACCTCGCAGGACTATATTCATGCCTTGATTATGAGTCGAAAATGTTCAAGCTATTAATATCAATAGTTATGGAGATATGTGACATCAAAGTTTGCATTTTTTTTTCAATATTTCTGACTTATATTTTGTAAAACGCTGGACTATCATTACTGTTACTTACATCAAATATAAAAAATTCATTTCCTTTAATACAAGTCAAAAAACAATAAAAATTTTTGAATTCCAATTCATTTTTCTAGGTTTTTATCATTTTATTTAACTTGTATTGAAACGAATGAATTTTTCGTAATCGATATAAGTTACTGTAACGATAGTCCAGCGTTTTACAAAAAATAAGTCAGAAATATTGAAAAAAAAATGCAAAATTTGATGTCGCATATCTCCATAACTATTGATATTAGGTCATAATAGCTTTAACATTTTTGACTCATAATCAAAGCAGGAATATAGTCCTGCGATGTTATTTATGTTTTACAAATAACCCTGTATAAATGTATATATCTTTTGAGAACAAAATTACTAGATTTTGTCTACAGAGGTATAATCATTAGGTAATTATGATAAACTATAGAAGTCTCACAGAGACAAAGCTATTTGTATGGGAAAAATGTATGGAATTAGTTTTCTAGTGTACCTGTGGCGACATCTATGCATACTATGTCATGGGAATGACTAATTTTTGACCATAGATTTGAAAGAAAACAGATATATATATATATATATAAGTACAACTTTAAAAAAATTTACAATGTTCTTATGGTCGAATTGCATATTTCCCATATAAATAGCTTTGTCTTTGTTAGGCTTCTATAAAAAAACCTTTTCTCTGTTGAAATCTAGTGTTTCTTAAAAAAAGTAAAGCTATACAAACAGACAAAATTAATGCATAACAAAATTAACAACCTACATTCTTTCATTCGTATATATGTACAAAACCAATGCATGTATTGGTAAAATTTCTTACAAATGGAAATAAGCATTAACTAATCATATATATACAAGTTTAAAAAAATTCTTAAAAATAATATCCCACCTCAACATAGAATTATCCTAGGAAGCGGTCAGTTTCCCATATTATTGTTATTTGTTTTAACTAAAGAAATGCAAAAGTTTTGTTGAAGAAATGCTACTAAAAATATTGTAAGGTTTCGTTATGTTCGACATCCATAATATTATGTAATGATTAACAATGTTTCCTCTGTTGATAAAATCCGGTATTGTGTTCAACTGGCATTTTGGGTAGGAATGCTCTTTGGAAGTTTTATTTTTTCAAATAAATTATTTGAGTTTCGCATATCTAACCTTGACAAGTAGATTGATACCTACTTTAATTATTAATAATAATTTGATTCGGTATCAGAAGGAAGAAGAAACATTCTGTCATGGTAAATTAGATAATGTGAATATTTCCTGTTATTATTAATGGGTTTTTATTAGTTACATCACTGTTATAATTTAAAAAAATATTTCATTGATATGTTAATATTTATAAATGAAAATTGAAGATACATCTGTCTTCCATCTTCAATCTTTTAAAATATTAGTTATGGCTCTGAACTGTTTTTCACGTTCATAATCTAAAGGAATGCAGAAATCACCCTCATCCCCAGAATTACAAATGTATTATTATGAAACTTGTAGTCTTGATATCCCTTCTGCATTTGAAGACAGTGGGAAAAACAGACATTTAATTAGTTTGAAAAATAAATAAAAAAATGGACCAAACTTGAAATCGACCACATTTATTTCATAAACTATTATTGGAAGCCGGACTTTTATTATTATATGTGTGTATGTATGATTTATAATATTTCGATGAGTAGGTACTTACTATAACTGTTACATTTATTATTATTATTATTATTTTAATTTTATTTATTATATGTAGGTATATCTTAGTACATACATTTCATGTATAAAAATAAAATAATTCATAACAGTAGGTAAGCACACAGAATTCTTGGAATAATCTATTTGTATGGTAGGTTCTGTTTTTTTTTTTAAATAATTTTAATTTTACTTTTTTGTGCTATTAAGAGTGTGCTTAATGAAGTTATATATGCTTCTTCCCACCCAACGATACCATAGTGTAGTATTGATTGAATTAAAGTATAACACCCAGTTTTAATTGTCTTTGGTGATAGAATATCTGTGTATCTAGGTATATCTAAAATCTAAGTCTATTAAAAAAGCATATCATTTTTATAACTCTTTTGACTATAGAGTTTATAATATGACTTACATTTCATATTAAATTAAAATGCCAAGATATTTTATTTCATGCGCTTTTTTTACTGATATGCAAGTTTGTGCGCATATAAGTTTATGGTTAATGTCATCTGCTAATGAATATCATTGTGAACATCATCATGAATAACTAACTAACTAACTAACTTACCATCACGCCGTTTCCCCGTGGGGGTAGGCAGAGAGGATAGAGTGCCATACTCTTCTGTCCTGACATACAACTTTCGCTTCGTCTACATTCATACATGTTCGCATGCAAGCTCGACGGTTGTTCAGGCTTCTAATAGGACCATCTTCCAGTATCTGGTTAATATGGTCATGCCACGTCTTCCGTGGTCGCCCTCTCTTCCTGGCGCCGTCAACACTTGCATCATATATTTTTTACTAATGAATATCAAAATGCAGTGCATTAGTAGTCGACTGACTACGTGGGCACTTCGAAAAATGAATAAAGGAACGAGTGACGTATGAAGATGAAAGTAGGGACCGATTTAGATGATTTAAATATAAGATGGGATGACAGTTTCTTTACAGTAACATCACGTGCGTCCCCCACGGCCAACAGTAGTGGTGACATCAAACACGCGGTCAAAGACGAACTAAAAAGATTTGCGATACCTTCGATGAAATGGGAAAACAAGTTAAGGCGATCGTCTAGCAGAATGAGCAAATTTCACCATTTTTTCTCATATCTTCTCTTTCGTTTTTTATCACATTTTTGTAGGAACATATCTAATTAAAAAAATTTATTCATCAGGTTACATATATTTTAAATACGAATATCTTATTAAAATGTCATAAACTAATTTAAATAATTGATTAATAAATTACCAAACCTTCGATGTTTTAAAAATGAAGAAAATTGCTCCACTTTGTGGGCCTTTTATGACTGAACGGCGTGTGAGATGTCTTTTTTATTCAATAATATTACAAAGTTAACGATTATCTTAAATTTGTTACAATTATAGAAAAATCTGTTAATACGTTTACATGCAATTTATGTTTTAAAAAATACTGTTTTTTAAAAATATTTTATTTTTTTGTGGATCTTTTTCAACTCTTTTTACATGGTTGACAACTTTTTTACTTCAATAGTCAAAAGAATAGATATTATAATTTTACAATAAAAACAAAAAAAAAATCAAAATCTTTGTCGATATTCCTGATTTTAGATATTTAATCAAGACGCAACGTATTTATGACACAATACGCAGTGCCTTGATTAAATAGCTAAAATCTGAAATCGAGAATAATTTTTTGATTTTTTTTGTATTAATTTTAAAATAAAAATGTCTATTCCTTTAATTTATTAAAGAAAAAAAGTTAATAACTATTTTAAAAGGATCGAAAAAAACACACAAAAAATAAAAATAATTTAAAAAACAGTATTTTTTAAAACATAAATTGCATGTAAACGCGTTAACAGATTTTTCTATAATTGTAACAAATTTGAGATAATCGTTAACTTTGTAATATTATTGAATAAAAAAGACATCTCACACGCCGTTCAGTCATAAAAGGCCCACAAAGTGGAGCAATTTTCTTCATTTTTAAAACAATTTATTAATCAATTATTTAATTTAGTTTATGACATTTTAATAAAATATTCGTATTTAAAATATATATAACCTGATGAATAAATTTTTTAAATTAGATATGTTCCTACAAAAATGTGATAAAAAACGAAAGAGAAGATATGAGAAAAAATGGTGAAATTTGCTCATTCTGCTAGATGATCGCCTTAAGGTAGACAGGTACTTTGCACCTGAATTACGTGTAGTAAGATGCCTTCAATATTATTATCCGTGCGAGGATAAATATTGTCAATATAAGGGACGTTCAATATTTGATGTGGTTTAAAATTTATTGACGAGTCATCAATATTATAATTGTCAACTGTTGAGGCGTTTGAGGACAAATATTGACATTCTTTACATCATTATTATTATTTACGTATTACATCAGTCTCTTCGGAGCCGTTCCACGAACTGTTTGAAATGGGTTTAAAAAAAGTAATCCATAAAAACCAAGTTTTTATTATACTCCCTTTCTCATTTACTAGTTGAAACATTTTTTTTCGCTTAACCTACGCGTTGGGCTTCGGTCGGGCGACACTACGAAAGGGAGTAATAAAAAAATCCAAAAATCCAAAATTATACTATAATCAGATTTCGCGTCTACCAAACGCGTTGAAATATTTTCATACAACTTAATAAGTTGTATGAAAAAACCACTCAAAAATTGAAAAATCCTAAAATTTATTAATTTTTTTAACGAAAATTTGATAGGTCTTCTTGATCGTCGCCCGAGTCTGCTTGCAAGGTTTCAGCTCGATTGGATCACGGGAAAGGGGATTAAAATGGATCCAAAGTTTTTTCGCCAGACAAGAAGAGGATAAGGCAAGAAGAGGGAACTAATTCTTTATATGTACCTACCTGTAGTTAATAAGTTAATTAAGAGATAAGTTAATTTAACTAGAAAAATTGTAAGTTAATTAATACAAACACTTTATTAGTTTTTCTGGTTTGTATCTTCTGGGGTACAGTTGCCGGCAAACTTCTTGAAAATTTTTGGCGTAGTGGGGGAATGCGCAGAAGACAAAATTTGGGTCTCGTTGGTGGAATGGTGCATGCGTAAACTTCCCCCCACTACGCCGAAAAATTTAAAGATGTTTGCCGGCTACTGTATTATGCTTTGTTTTTACGACCTTTGTGGCCTTCCGACTTTCGATTCCCATTGCAGAGTTCATCATCAGGGCTGATGTGTATTGATGTGTCAACACCCTACAATGGGTTCCGAAATATCGGCCAGAAAGATAGTAAAAACACGGCATAGGTACATTAATAATACATCCAAAGACACAAACCAGAAGATTCTCAGTGACTGTGAAAACCAAAGAACATACTTTATTAGTTAATTAAAATAAAAAAATTTTAGCCAGTACTTAGCCTAAAAAAAATCGAACATTGTAAAATCTCAATTAATATTTTTATTTACTGACTTACTTAGGTACTAATTTTTTATATTTTTTCTAATGAACCAAGATAAAGAACCAATTGGCAATATTTAACCACTGTGGTAGAGTACAGTACAACGGGGTTAAAAAGCATTCTCACTTTGAAAGAAAGAGTAAATAGTGAAACATTCAACAATAATATTAATATTTATAAAAATATAATTGGTGAATAAAACGCCTTCGATATTATTGACCGATAATATTAATAGTGTGCGGGGTGCTTTAGAGTGCTTCAGAAATATTGAAGCAAGATATGTGAGAAATAATGTTTTGTTTTAAAAACTCAAACATATTGTAAATTTTATCATAAACCGAAATCACCAACCTTAGTATCCCAGAAAGTATATATCTTCATTTTTTATAATATACCTACTAACTAACTTTACTACCGGCTTTGCCCGAGATCTAAATTCTTGTTTATATTAATTTAAAATTCCGTTACATTTTATGGAAAATTGTCTACAAAAGAAATATAAAAAGTCGCAACGAATTCAAAAAAAAATTCTCCGTATTTACATTGAAAGCACTCTTTTTCCAATTTTTTGGTTGTTGAAAATTCCAAGTAGGTATAACAAACAAAATGGCGTCTACTTTTTGACAGTTAATTGAAAACTTCAAAGCTTTGTATCTCATGATTGAACTAACGTTGCGAGATGAAAAAATTCACCATGACCATAAATTTCAGACGGAATAAGAATTCCAAACAAATTCAGTTAAAAGTGCTTGATTAGGTAGGTACATAAAACCAAATGCGGACTAGGTAGGTATGCAAAGATTATAAAACTTATAAAAAACATTATCTATCATAAATTTGCAACATCAGTTATTAGTATTAGATTAAAAATCAATTAGATTGATTTCATAATTTTTCAAAAAATATATTTTTGCAGTAGTTTTATTAATATATTTATGCTCGTTACGAAATTTTAATTAATTTTAAAGTAATAAATTTTATCTTCGATTTTGATAACCTCATATTTATAATATAAGTAACCTGATCAAATAAGTATCTTTGATATTGTTCAATGCAATATACATTTTTTTCTTCAACTATGTCATGATATTAATGTCTACGAAAACACTGTACTTATTGCGAAGTATTTGCGGTCTAGGCAATATTTAATTAATAAAATTTTAAATAATGTAACAATAATTACCCTTCACCGTGGTGTAGTTGTTTCAGTAAAAATCCACTCGAAACATAATTTTACTATTAATATAATCATTTCATTGCAATGAAAAAATGATTAATATTTTAAATTATTTATTTAAGTACATGTCTATGTCATCACTGAATTAAACAAATATAAAAGTTATTAAAAAACGAATATTCACGTTATAAAAATGATTGCACAGTTTTGATATATCGGGCGTGTGACGTTTGGTGTTATCACATGTTATATCAGAGTGATACTGAGGGAGGGTGGCCACAGCATCCCTTGTATTTATACGTGGGAAAATCATCCCCTCTACTTTAGAGGTGTGTCTGTGATAGAGGGCGAATTATTTGCTTTAAAAAAAGTATATTTTTAAGCTAGCTATTAATTATTTTAAATAAATTGTTGTTTTAAAAATGTTTACTTTCCTTATTTGTTATAACTTTTATTATTACCAAGGGGCTTATTAATCCATAAAAATATTTTATTTTTTAGTAATGCAACTTTATAACATAACTTTTGCAGGTCACGAATGGAGGGGGGGGGAGGGTTCGGAACCTTTTTATAATCAAAGGAGTTCTTATTAAAAGGGTGTATATAGTACATTACATTAGTCTATAAGTATAACAAAATCACCATGTGCGGTATTTCATTTTTCATGATTTCAACTCAATCTTGCCGAAATTCCCAGAAAAAGTGTCTAAAATCATCTACTTATATTCATTTTAACAAATATGACGTATGTCGATAGTTCGAAGATGTCAATAGTATTACTTAACAACATGAATAAACATAGAAAACGAAACATGTCCAAGTAAATATTAGAAAATAAAATAATAACAAAAAAATCTGGTTATTTCTTTTTTTTTAATAGAGATGCGGTCACGGAATACGCGTCACATCATTATTCTTACTATTTTCAAACTAAGCTAAACGCTTGTGCTATGGAAATAGGACTAACTTGCTAGTCTGGAGTGAGGTTCGAACCCGCAACCTTTGGATCACGAGGCGAGTGTCCTAACCATAAGACCAACAACCTACCTTATTTCACTAAGTGTCGTCTCTTTCCTGTATAATATATGTCAACTGGACAACTGTCAAGATCGACTCGCTCTACCAGTGTAGCGTAGTATCAGTGTATATATGTATAGTTACATATACATACCAATATCGCTACAGTCACCCGCCTTTTCAGGATAGAGCTTCCCTTCCTGTTTTGCACATTAGCCCCAATAGTTTTTTTATATATATTTATTATTTTTTTAAATATTTATTACATTAAACATATGACAAACTGCACAGCAGTTTTACGGCATGGTTGGCTTCAATATTTGACAATAATTTTTATTTTATAGTAGGTCATTATCGAGCGTTGCATGTTTTTTTAACAGTATTTAATAAGATCTCTAATGTCAAGCTGGTAAGCCATGTCTTTTTCTACTATAATCGTGATTAGTCCTACGAATTTCTTTTGGCTCATTGAACTGCGTACCTAGATAGGTTTTAATGAAATTGAATTTTGAGAAACTGATATCGGTAAAGTCAAAAGTGACTCTTTAGTTTCCTTATTTTTAGATAGATAGAGGCAATGTTTACGTTAGTCAATGTGAAGACTTATTAAATAATTGTTCCCGCTTGTATGCTTTTGAATAATTTGGGGTTATAATTTTTTCTACATTTTATTTGTTTCCTCCTAATTCACTCAATTTTTTCGCTGTTTGACGAAAAATAATTTTCGCTTTTAAAAATTGGTTAGTCTTGCCTAATGTTAGAAGCGGAATCGTTCTCGCTTCTCAATGATTTCACGTCTATGGTGATTTTTTTCTCTTATCATTGTTTTCTTGATGCTTTTTGTTAGAGTAGGTTACATTATTTTTAAAAATATTAAATATTGTAATCTAAAAATTACTAATAACGTGTCGATTACTAATGCTAAACACAGACTAATGGCCGAAAAGCAGAGCCTACACAAGGAACCTTTGTCTCCTCGTCACTCGTTATACAAAATGTCGATCGTTACGCGAGTAATTTTACAATTAATTTCGCTCGTTATGTGAGATACTCGCTAAGCGAGGTTCCACTGTGATTTCCTCTAGATTTCCTATTTCTTTTCCTCTAGATCCACTAGATTTCTTCGTTCTTTTGGATTATGTAATAAAAATGTTTAAGTGAAGAAAACGCAGGCAACTTATTTCGTTGTGACTTTTCAACATTTTTTCCATTACATTTCAATCCTTTCCCCGTTTACTGAAAATCTGCTAATTTAATTTTTGGGTATAGTTCGAATGAAATATGACGCAACTTCCAGATACTTTCAATGTACTTTTTTCGAAATTATATCGTGATAGTCATGAAATTTAAAAACTTAGTTTTACATGGTCAGTCCTTTTTCTATGCTCTTCTGGTATGACACTTGTCTAGTGACCGGGAGATTAGAATATGTATAATTATTTAGTTATTTAAATTATCAATAGTTTTATAAATAAATAAATAAAAGTTATTGTCGCAATTTTGAACATTATTGTTCCTTAATTAGTTAGGCTTAGAAACCGATTTCTTCTCTATCTGTATAATAATTTGTAAAATGACAATTTAATCGACTTGATTTCTTATATTAGGTCCTTACATATGAAATTGGCGTTTAGTATGGGAGGAACATAAAGCCGATTTTTTTTATTATAATATATTTATTTAATCAAAGTATGTACCATTGCTATCTATGCACTTTTGCCATCTCATAGGTAGTTCATCGATCCCTTTAATAAAAAAACCATTCGGACGGAAATCAATAAAATCTTTGAAGGCGGTTTGGACTGCCCCATCGGAGTTGAATTTTTTCCTTTGCAAGAAGTTATCCAAATTTCTAAAAAAATGGTAATCTGTTGGGGCAAGGTCCGGAGAGTACGGTGAATGTCTTAGACATTTCAATTGAAGCTCCTCTAATTTGGTAGCCGTCTGTTGTGCAGTGTGTGGTCTAGCGTTATCATGAAGCAGCAGTGGCCTAGAGCGATTAACCAGCCTCGGTTGTTTAGCAGCTAGCTTTTCCATCATGGTTTGCAGTTGCTGACAATAGACATCTGCCGTAATCGTCTGCCAGATTTAAGAAAGCTGTAGTGAACGACACCAGCACTAGTCCACCAAACGCTCACAAGTAACTTTTTTGGAGTCAATTTTCGCTTGGAGCATGGTTTGGCTGGTTCGGCAGGGTTCAACCATTGCGATGAGCGCTTCCGATTATCGTACAGGATCCACTTTTCATCACAGGTAATGATTCGATTTAAAATCCCTTCATTATTGTGCCGTTTGAGTAATGCAACGCAGCAGTCAACGCGCGTTTGTTGATTTGCTTCACTCAATTCGTGAGGTACCCACCTTTCAAGCTTTTTCACCTTACCAATTTGCTTCAAGTGGATTAAAACAGTTTTATCACTAACACCGCAGCCTGCAGCTAACTCGGATGTGGTTTGCGATGGATCCGCTTCCACAATAGCCTTCAATTCTTCATTATCAACTTTGGTCTCCAGCCGTTCACGGGGCTTGTTCTGCAGGTCGAAATTTCCAGAACGAAAACGTTGGAACCAAAAACGCACTGTGTTTTCTTTTGCGGCACCGTCACCATACACATCATTAATCCTTCGAGCAGTTTCTGCAGCACCGGTGCCACGGTGGAACTCGTACTCGTAAATAACGCGATATTTCAAGTTTTTCATTTTGTAAACTGAGTGACGCAAAGAAAAAAACAATTGAGGAAAAAACAAATGAATTAGAATTTTCAAAACACAAATACATGAGTAAAAAGCTGTATAAATTTGGATTTGGAATTCCTTACCAAAGAGAAGATATTTGAGATCAAATTTGCCAGTACGGCAAAACGCCAATTTCATATGTAAGGACCTAATATTATACTGTCTATGAGAGTCATTTTCGATACGATAGAGTCACTTTTTTTCTATAAGAAGAAACAATTAAAAAAATAAAAATTTCGCTACGCCCTGTTTTACCAAGCATTCATCTGTTGTTTACTCGGATGCTGTGTTCACTCTGAACACGCCCACTAACCCAGACAACCAATGAGCAGGGTCTATCTGAAGCCCCTCCTACCGATCGTTATTACCACTTTAATGATTCTAATAAAATAACCGAAAATTATTATAGTCACCTGTACAGGGATAGTATCGTTTTTCTGTTTTTTTTCTGATATGGCAAGATAAGTAAAGGTTAAAATTTAAAAAATGCAAGAATCATGCAACTTCCTAGATATTTGTGAGATTTAAAATTTAATTTAAGTTTATTGTACATTAAAATTGACCCAATACTATTAAACAAATATTTTATTTTGGCCGAAATTATAATGCCATAGAGCAGCGTTTCCCGACCTTTTTTGGCTTGCGTACCACTTGGTATCACTTTATCACGTTTAATTGTACCACAAAATGATTGTATTTCGAGAAATTTGTTTTTCAATTTACTTTATCAATTTTATAGGGTGACTCACCCAGAACTCAATTTATTTAAGTTTAAAAAAAAATACCAAAAGTTTTATTTTTTCTGATAAAAATGAGACATTCGAACTTTATATATCACAATGTTTTTTTTAAATAAAAGGTGCCGAAGCTCATTTCTTGTCAAAATTCAAAACCAGGACGTTTAAAGAAGTATTTTTTTAACAACTAATTTTTATTAAATTATTTGTATAAAAAAATGAAATGCGCCGCAGGCAATTTTTTTCCAAAAATTACCGATATTAATAGAAAATATATGTATATAAAATTAATTAATTAAACACGGTGAGTGTAAAAATTCTTTTGATGAAAATGAGACAATTTACACATTCATTTTTACAAATTTACAGTAACGCCGTAGGCGAAATTTTTGTTTTGAATATAATAATAATAATAATTGATTTTTTACTTTTACGTCCACCATTACTGATTATTTTTCACGTACCACCAACTACCCACTCGCGTATCACAGGTTCTACGCGTATCTACCACAGGTGTGGAACTGCTGCCATAGAGCAATGGGTTAGAAAATTGTATTTTTTTTCAATATTTACACAGGATTATTATATTCGCCAATTATCGCTTGAAAACTGAAGTACCTAGATATTATAAGTACATAGTGTAACAGACCTAGTCCACAATACTTTCCAGGTGGCTTCCTGTCAAAAATGTCCAAGCAGCACCGTGATAAGTCATAAGGACTTATCACGAGAGATGGTATCTTTCTTAGAGAATATAGTCAGGACATTAAAAGTAATAAGTAACGAATGAAACAAAAGCCTGACGTTATAAGAACTTATAGGAAAGTCCCCTCAGGTCCGACTCCTTCTGAGAGAGGTTTCCCGTGATTCCCTCTCCACATAGGCAAATGCGAAGGAGCTCCAAGTTCCACGGACAAATCCCTCCCGTTCCAACAAAGCTGGTAGTCGCTAGAGTACAATACCTGAACTCCTATTGAGGTAAATTATAAGCCTTGTACATAGCAAGCAAGGCCAAAAGTAATTGTAACTCACATCTAAAAAAATAAAATATCAATAGTTATATCAAATTTTGCATTTATTTCCAATATTTTTGAGTTGTTTCTGTAAAACGTTAGAATATTATTAAAGCAACTGATATCGATTATGATTCATTCGCTTTAATACAAGCCAAATAAAATGATAAATAGAATTTTTAACCAAGGTTTTTATAATATTCTTTAACTTTTTACTTAAACGGTCGAATAAACATTTAATTAAGATTTTTTTTCTATATGTTTACGTTCGACTCATGTATGCACGTAGGTATCTACTAACTGCACGGGCCTGGTAATCACCTAATGTTTTCTTTGGTAGTTAATGTATTAAACTTCTCAGTTTCAAGGTTTCGATTGTAAAATGTATTTTCATGGTCGTTAGTAACTTGAATGAAAAGTTTAATGTGTAAGACCAATTTGGGACTCGCAAAGGTCACGGTAAACTTTTAACATGGGGCAGTAACTATTTTTCAGGAACCCCAGGTTTTTTTTTTAATAATAATAATAATAGTTTTATTCATATCTTATTTTTTGTATTGTGTTACACTTCGACTGCCTAACTAGGGATTACCTGTTTGAAGGCAGTCGTCTTTTTAGTTGTTTAGTTTTTAATATAAAAATCCGTCATCGTAATCTGAAGTCTAAAAATTAAAGTGTTATTTTTTTAATACATTGAATAATTAATTACGGTGTACGGTATCACGTAAAATGAAACATTAAATTTTTTTTAAATAATGTAATATGTAAGTATAAAAAATATTATTTATAAAATAGTCAAATATCTTTTTATTTAATCGAAATTTATAGGTATTTTCAATACGAAGACAAACAGATATTAGAAAAAGCAATAGTAGGTATATACACGGCATAAAAGAGCTAGTCCACAATACTTTACAGATGGATTCATGTCTGCATCATGAGTCGAAAATGTTCAAGCAGCCATGACCCAATAGTAATGGAGATATGCGACATTAAAGTTTGCAATTTTTTCTGTAAAACGTCGGACTATTACTAAAGTAACTAATATGAAAAATTAATTCGCTTTAATAAAAGTCAAATAAAATAATAAAAACATTGCAGGAATTTGAATCAGATTTTTTTGCTAAGTTTTTATCATTTTATTTGCCTTATATTGAAGCGAATGAATTTTTCCAATTCGATTTAAGTTATTTTAATGATAGTATAGAATTTTACAGAAAAAAGTCAAAACTATTGAAAAAAATGCGAACTTCGATGTCGCATATCTACTATTGATATTAAGTCGCGGTTGCTTGAACATTTTCGATTCATTATTTATTTGTATTGTGGACTTGCTCTGTTAAACCCTGTAGAATATACCTACGCATATTAACAATAATTATAGCAAATAAATCTTTCAAACAAAAGGACCTATTTTCATTGTCATGACGTCTATTATGTAACACTATAAATTTCGTCAATATGTTAGCGATGAATAAGTAGTTATTAACTACATACCTATCTACAAAAAGTCTTAGTATTATTTTAAAAGTTGGTAGAAATCAGTTTGTTTCGCACACATCTACTAATTTCTTCATCCAAATGTCCCAATATTAAACTAAAGCTAACATTTTCGCTAAAATGATTAAATATTAGCATTTGATAGATGTATTGACATTTCTCACAGAACTTTACGCGAAGCATAGGTCTTTTCATATACTTAAGCTTGCGATTGAGTTAGTGTGGGTACAATGCGTAATACGGGCATTGTTTCGTTGTGTTCAGTTTACGGATACGAGAGGGGCCTATCGTAATTTTTTAATTATCTGATTTTAATACATACGTAAAAAATATATGTCAACTTTTAAATATATATTGGGTCTTTACATATGAAATTGGCGTTTAGTATGGGAGGAACATAAAGCCGATTTTTTTTTATTAAAATATATTTATTTAATCAAAGTATGTACCATTGCTATCTATGCACTTTTGCCATCTCAAAGGTAGTTCATCGATCCCTTTACTAAAAAACCATTCGGACGGGAATCAATAAAATCTTTGAAGGCGGTTTGGACTGTCCCATCGGAGTTGAATTTTTTCTTTTGCAAGAAGTTATCCAAATTTCGAAAAAAATGCTAATCTGTTGGGGCAAGGTCCCGAGAGTACGGTGGATGTCTTAGACATTCCAATTGAAGCTCCTCTAATTTGGTAGCCGTCTGTTGTGCAGTGTGTGGTCTAGCGTTATCATGAAGCAGCAGTGGCCTAGAGCGATTAACCAGCCTCGGTTGTTTAGCAGCTAGCTTTTCCATCATGGTTTGCAGTTGATGACAATAGACATCTGCCGTAATCGTCTGGCCAGATTTAAGAAAGCTGTAGTGAACGACACCAGCACTAGTCCACCAAACGCTCACAAGTAACTTTTTTGGAGTCAATTTTCGCTTGGGGCATGGTTTGGCTGGTTCGGCAGGGTTCAGCCATTGCGATGAGCGCTTCCGATTATCGTACAGGATCCACTTTTCATCACAGGTAATGATTCGATTTAAAATCCCTTCATTATTGTGCCGGTTGAGTAATGCAACGCAGCAGTCAACGCGCGTTTGTTGATTTGCTTCACTCAATTCGTGAGGTACCCACCTTTCAAGCTTTTTCACCTTACCAATTTGCTTCAAGTGGATTAAAACAGTTTTATCACTAACACCGCAGCCTGCAGCTAACTCGGATGTGGTTTGCGATGGATCCGCTTCCACAATAGCCTTCAATTCTTCATTATCAACTTTGGTCTCCGGCCGTCCACGGGGCTTGTCTGCAGGTCGAAATTTCCAGAACGAAAACGTTGGAACCAAAAACGCACTGTGTTTTCTTTTGCGGCACCGTCGCCATACACATCATTAATCCTTCGAGCCGTTTCTGCAGCACTGGTGCCACGGTGGAACTCGTACTCTTAAATAACGCGATATTTCAAGTTTTTCATTTTGTAAACTGAGTGACGCAAAGAAAAAAACAATTGAGGAAAAAACAAATGAATTATAATTTTCAAAACACAAATACATGAGTAAATAGCTGTATAAATTTGTATTTGGAATTCCTAACCAAAGAGATGATATTTGAGATCAAATTTGCCAGTACGGCAAAACGCCAATTTCATATGTAAGGACCTAATATGAATATTTCAGCAGTTTAATTAATGAATAGTAGATATGCAACCCTACTTCAGTTCAAAAGACAATTTTATAAAAAAAAGGTTAAAATTGACTTGATGTAAATCACATTGTTGCAGGTTGCATGTCATTTGGAAAGAATTTTAAAACTCATTATCCATTAAAATGAAATTGCTTTGGAAAAAACTTTTCTCAATTGTAATAAAGTTTTTCAACAATGCGCCTCCCCAAAATGAACACCGCTGCTCGTAAAAGTTGTTGTTTATCTATCGATTTTGTTTTTCTTTTGTCATTTTCCCGGCGCAAAGACGGAAAATCCCGTAACCCGGAAATTCCCGTTAAACGTATTGAAAACGGTGTATCCATAGTTGCGGGTCCTGTTTGGCCGATATATATCCTGCGCCCAGACGGCGTAGCGCGCTCCAAGAAAATTTCAGTAACATCACTCAATATGCCGGGGTACGCTAATTGTACTTTTTCGTCCCGTGCAATAACTGAACACACTTGATAAACCAATAGAAATTCAATTGATAAATGAGACTCGATTTTTCGAACAGAGATTTGTTCTGCTGTCAAATTTCGAAAAAATAATCTTGCACGATTGTTGTGAATCACTAAAAAGTGTCGGATCTGATGTTAAATTTAAAAATAACTCGGTTTACTTCATCATTTTGAACAAATACGTTCTTGAAAAATGTCTTACAATTTTCGAGCTGGTCAGGTAAGTCCTGTATTAAAATAATTAGAGTAGAAACTCTTTCCCAATTTACACGGGTATCAATATTTTCTTTATTATATTATAACTGCTCCGTTCGCATCCTTTTCCTTTTCAATCCTCCTGAAATCAGGTTAATTAATATACATTTCCCCATTGATGTAGAGAATACAAATAATTTAAATGAGTACTAAGAATATAATACAAAAATGACATACGAGATTTTTGAGAGCTTTCGCCATTTCGATTGATTGCAAGTTAGTGCAGTGTTGTAAACTGAATGTACTTTATTCACTTGCAAAGTCGCATTTTGAACCTGTTTGTTTTGTAAATATTTGAATAGAGTAATCCTCACGATAAATTTATTGTCATTCTGCACAATAGGACACTTGTTCATAACAAATAGAGGGATAGAGAATTTTTTAACCCACGAATATCAGGCGTTCAACTGCTCACCATTAGCGGCGAATTAATTTAATGCATAATTATTGATAACGTAAAGATAATAAATTTAGCTTTTAAATTAAATTAAAATTGATCAAATTGTTAAGGGAAGGACTTTGCCTGTGTCGAGACGGATTTCTCTAGTGAGACAGGCATAGTCCAACCAAAATCTGTACAATTTTGGATATAGAAATAAAAAAAAATCAGATATTTTTGTCTACAATCTAAATTCTAAAAATCTATCTAAATTTATCTAAAAATCTATCTAAATCTAAAAAAATCGAAAGTCTAAAAATCTACATGTTAGGACGGTCATTACAGCTTTTAAGTGGTAAATTCCGTTTACGATTCCGTCCACACTAATTTTTGAGGAATATTTTTTTTTCACCTCACCTCTTTATCAGCCCTGCCATGCAAAATAACATCACTTTGGTTCTCTTTTTTTAGTTAGTAAAAATTCCTGTTAATTAGCGCCAAATATGGTTTGTTTTCTTACCTATTAACGCCCCTATGAGTTTTTGCAATAAATATCTATAAACTCAGGCGTATAATGTATAATAGGTACAGTTAATATACGATAAAATTGACAAGAAAAGAGAAATTGACCAATATGATAAAAGTATATAAATATGTACCTATATCAATGATACCTACGAACTTTGTAGAAACCACGTTGATTAATTTTATTTTAACAAGTTTCGATACCATTGTATACGTACAATACAATCATGTCCAAACCGGTCGACTTTTAATTAATCAAAGCTTTTTATGTCAACTTTGTCATTTTTAAAAATTAATATGTAATTAATGTGAATTAGTGATGGACAAATCGTTATTTCAACCGGTTAATCATAGTGCAGTTATTTGAGATTTTTATCTAATTGTATCGAAGATTGTTAACTGAGATGTAACCGATATCTAGTACACATGATTGGCTATTTAATTGCGAAAATCAGTTTCCAATCATTGATACAATCAGATACAAATCTCAAATAACGGTTATTATGGAACCGGTTAAAATACCATTATTAATGTGAATATGTAAGTAGGTATTACAAAACTATTAATGGCTTTTGGAGAATGTTTAGAGAAGGAATTACGCCACATTCATGCTGAAAATCCCCTACCATTCTAAATTTTGCTCTTGTGTCTCGGAGATTTAGGCCCGAATTCAGAGTCAATACTTAGATGATTTAAAAGTTAAGGTACGCCTTAAAAGCGTAATTTTCAGTACAAAATAAATTTTTACTTTATACTATACTTTAAATCATCCAAGTACTGACTCTGAATTCGGACCTTAGGAGTAAAAGTCAGTATACATCAGTCAGCCATTTTGCTTTACATATTATAAAATATAACAAATGACGAATGACAGCCCACTTTGCGCTCAACTCGGTACTGTGCTTCTTGTGAGTTTCGAGACAAAAGTTTCATCTGCATACACGTACTTTTAGTAATGCTAGCAAAATGAATTGTATAAAATGAATGTCTATTATCTATTTTATAAAGAAATTACAAATCTAGAAAATTTTGGATTATGGCAAAATATCGTAATGTCAATGCGGATAAATCAATTAATTAATTGATTTATCCGCAATATAACACTATTTTAATTTTATTTCATTTTATATTAAAATTTTGATGACCGCACATACTTACAGAACAAAAAAGTTAAAATAAAAATATGATCATCAGTGCTCTTCCAAATACTCATCCAATGCACTTATTACAATGTAATTTACCCACCGTAAACTGAAAATAGTATTTTAATTAAATTTAACGTTGTTTTGTTTAAGTTCATTATTAAAACAATTTAATTTAAACACTAAGTTGAGTAATAATATTAAGCCTAAGAGCTTTCAATGGTGACACTCATCACCTTCAAAGGCAACATTAGAACTCTATGAGTTATAAGAAAAAGTTTAATGTTGCCTCTGAAGATGGTGTGTGTCACCATCGAAAGCGTAGGCTTACATATTATTACTCAACAGTGGATTAAAACTAAGTGTTTAAATTAAATTGTTTTTTTTTTTTCAATAAACTTTATTGGGTAAGAAGAAAATTTATTATGAGGTGAAATGTTATTTTTTGATTTAGATATTTTCGGGCAGTTTAAAGGCAAGCCGCCACTGACTTAGGTACCTACCATCCCATGCAATGGCTACCCTTCAGATTGATTGTAAAAATGTATAAACGTTTCACTAACAATACTCGCGGGCTTAGTGGCACTCATAAATCACTAGGGCTTGTGTCATAACAGACACCGAGGCAACACTCGCCACCATTAGTGATGCGCCGTAGTTAAGGTTGAAATGGGGAACTTGTAAACAAGTTTTAATCTGGGATTACTTCATTTTATTTACCACCGCGCCTACGCACCGGGCAGATTAAAAAACGCAGAACTGCTCTGGCTGATTATTTTGCGAGGTGAAGTCGTTTTTTTATTTGGCTTTAAAACATCGAGCACCTAGGTAGCATAAATATTAGGTCCTTACATATGAAATTGACGTTTAGTATGGGAGGAACATAAAGCCGATTTTTTTTATTATAATATATTTATTTAATCAAAGTATGTACCATTGCTATCTATGCACTTTTGCCATCTCATAGGTAGTTCATCGATCCCTTTACTAAAAAAACCATTCGGACGGGAATCAATAAAATCTTTGAAGGCGGTTTGGACTGCCCCATCGGAGTTGAATTTTTTCCTTTGCAAGAAGTTATCCAAATTCGAAAAAAATGGTAATCTGTTGGGGCAAGGTCCGGAGAGTACGGTGGATGTCTTAGACATTCCAACTGAAGCTCCTCTAATTTGGTAGCCGTCTGTTGTGCAGTGTGTGTTCTAGCGTTATCATGAAGCAGCAGTGGCCTAGAGCGATTAACCAGCCTCGGTTGTTTAGCAGCTAGCTTTTCCATCATGGTTTGCAGTTGCTGACAAAAGACATCTGCCGTAATCGTCTGGCCAGATTTAATAAAGCTGTAGTGAACGACACCAGCACTAGTCCACCAAACGCTCACAAGTAACTTTTTTGGAGTCAATTTTCGCTTGGGGCATGGTTCGGCTGGTTTGGCAGGGTTTAGCCATTGCGATGAGCGCTTCCGATTATCGTACAGGATCCACTTTTCATCACAGGTAATGATTCGATTTAAAATCCCTTCATTATTGTGCCGGTTTAGTAATGCAACGCAGCAGTCAACGCGCGTTTGTTGATTTGCTTCACTCAATTCGTGAGGTACCCACCTTTCAAGCTTTTTCACCTTACCAATTTGCTAAGTGGATTAAAACAGTTTTATCACTAACACCGCAACCTGCAGCTAACTCGGATGTGGTTTGCGATGGATCCGCTTCCACAATAGCCTTCAATTCTTCATTATCTACTTTGGTCTCCGGCCGTCCACGGGGCTTGTTCTGCAGGTCGAAATTTCCAGAACGAAAACGTTGTAACCAAAAACGCACTGTGTTTTCTTTTGCGGCACCGTCGCCATACACATCATTAATCCTTCGAGCCGTTTCTGCAGCACTGGTGCCACGGTGGAACTCGTACTCGTAATAACGCGATATTTCAAGTTTTTCATTTTGTAAACTGAGTGACGCAAAGAAAAAAACAATTGAGGAAAAAACAAATGAATTATAATTTTCAAAACACAAATACATGAGTAAATAGCTGTATAAATTTGGATTTGGAATTCCTAACCAAAGAGAAGATATTTGAGATCAAATTTGCCAGTACGGCAAAACCTCAATTTCATATGTAAGGACGTAATAGTTGTGTTAGAAATATGCATCATAAGAGGTATCTTTTTTATAAAGCGCTAGTAAATATAGGTACACATACGGAGCTGAGATATGGATACTGAGTAGGAGGAATGAGCGAGCTGGACGTTTTTGAAAGGAAAAATTGAAAAAAAATTATCTCTGGACCGGTAACACAATGAGCTCTGCACTTGGTAGAGGAGCTAAGCGTCACAAAATGTATAAAATTGGCAAGACTTCGGTGGCTGGGTTGTGTGACGAGGATAACCACAAAAAGATGCTGAAGATCAATAGGGCAAAGAAGGCCAACACTTTTTGAAAATTTCCTCTTTTGGCGCATTAGGGTAAAGTTTTTATTGTAACGGAAGTTGCACAAGCGCAGCGACCGCATTGTGGCGGGAATGCGAGACCACGAAATGCACGCGAATCTTTAAAACTCTTAAAAATATATTCACTTGAAATGAGTGTTTCAGTAATATAAATAATGGATTGTCGACCATCTTGAATCGAATACCAATCATAAAGATGCTCAATTGAAAGTCTGACGAATGACTGGATATGGAATAGAAAATTAGAACTATTTATTGAATTACGATTCTAGGTATGTATTAGGATTTCATGTTTTGTCGATGTTTTTGCAAAAACGACGTATTTGTTAGATATTCATTTTTAAAACAAAAACACATTCATTCATTCGATATTCAATGCGGCTGTCAAAGTTGTATAGTTTCGAAACTTTTGGATACGGAACCGTTTTTGGCCGAAAATCGATAAAACATGAAAGTGGGTAGGCCCTTGGACTTTTTAGAAAATGCATTATTTTAGCTAACACAAACCAATAGTTAAATTTGTATCACTTCAAAAACAAATATTAATAATTAAAGTACAATTTATTATTATTTAATTATTATGTGTTATAAATTACATTTATCATCTCCCTGGACGTCATATTATTGTATTAATATACATTTTTAACCTTAAACTCTTAATATTTTATTTCTACCGCGCGTACATGAATACACGCTCCTGTAATTTTTCTATAGTGTGACAATGTAATCAAAGACACACCTGCCTTGAAGATCCAAAACTGGAGAGAGCTGGCGCAAGACCAGATGAGTGGCGGAAGACTCTTGAGGAGGCCAAGCTCATGGCGTATCTTGCATTTTGTATCACATTTCTGAAAGGAGTTTATAAAGACGCAATACGCTGTGTCTTGATTAAATAACTGAAATCAGGAATATTGACAAGATTTTGTTTTGTTTAAAACAAAAGGATCTTTTTTAAAATTTATTGAAGTTAAAAAGTTGACAACTATGTAGAAAAAATCACGAAGAATTTTTTTTTCTCTATTTAAAAGTAGACTCATTGGTGTGTGGCTATTACATTATATCAATGATTGTACCTACAGAATTTTTCTTCGATGCTCGTTTATCTTTCTGTCAACTATCGTGTGTTATTCGCTGAAATACGTAATAGTAACGTATATAGTACCTATGAACACAAGAATACGGTTAAAATAGAAATGCGTGACCTAATCCAATTTACAGCCATGTTTGCGCGTGACTGAAATGTCAGCCGCATTTTTACAAGGATCTTGCTGTAACACGGATCTAAAAGACTTATTTTTCATTTTAAATATCTCTTCAGTCTTTAGAAGACACCACGAGAGTGGATACCGTCCGTCTCGTGAGCAGATGTTTGTCTGTGCAGGTCCATTGACGTCATCAAGTGGACCTGCCCGCGTGCTTTGGGCGTTCGGGCCCTAAACGAGATTATAGGATTAACGGTGAAATATGGTGAGCGGAGCCAGTGAGGGGCCTACATTGGGGTGGGTCATTTTTTTCAATTTTCGAATTCAATAGTACCTACTCAAAATTCGCATTTTCGTGTGTAAATACTGCAATAAAACTGGCACTTTTGGCTTGCTCAACGGCCTTGAAATATGGAAATATCAGAAATATATATTTTTGTTGTATTTACACATTGCGTTTTTAATTAAATGCAATTGTTCTTATATTAAAGTAGCCAGCATTATAATCAAACCACACTTTATAAGCTCATTTTGTCAGTTTGTTAACGTTTAATACCTACCCTCGTTCGGGCAATCTCAGTTTGTTATTTCCAGTCATTAGACTTAAAATTTTTGTCAAATTTTTATTTTGTAACGAATATAAGTTATCCGAAAAAAATAAATTAAAGGAAAATAACACTTTTTCAGTTCCGAAATCACTAAAAAAATATATTTTTAGAATATTTGGCTGGTTTGAGCGAGCCAAAAGTATATTTTTTCGCATTTCTTTATACATAGCTATAAATGCAATGTAACTTTTGATAAACATTATCTACGTTAAAACTTTTCTTTTACAACTTATTACTTTCTACATTTATTTTTTTATTTATTTATTTATTTAAAAATCCTTGTTTACAAATAAGATACTTAATACTAATTTAACAATAGAATATAAGATAAAACATAAGATAATTTACACATTTTTTTGTTTTGTTTAATTTGTGGATTATGCCACTCTACTAGGCTACGCCTGTCCCAGAGTGGCGTTATGGCACACAATTATAATATTATTTCGAGTTCGTCAGTAGTATTTATTTTCATAAGGTAGTTATTATGTATCTATAGAGTATCAAGTGGAATGTTAGTGAAAGTTGAGTTAGTCATAAGTCCAAGTGTAAATATGTGTAGAATAATTGTTTAATGTAAAAAGGGTTAAAGTTTTGTTTAAGATTATTTTTTTATTTTCCTTAATTAATTAATTAATTTATTACTTTACTTTATTACTTACATTATTATTACATTTATGTTGTTAAAAATATTTAATTTTTTTTTCATGTTATTCCTATGTACAGACAGCTATGCTTCTTTGTTTTTTATATGATGTAAAAGCCCAAATCAGGATTTTTTTCGCCAGGCAAAATGACACACCCTAGCCTACATGTGCAGGGGATGTTAAACACCCTCATCCCCATCCCTTTGTCGCTATCAATGGCACGGTAAGTGCGACGTGTCACAGTAGGTACTGACTATTGTGCCATTTCAGCTCTCACTCATTGATCATTGTTCGATTGTCATCGAAAAAATTGTGCACTCTTAAAAAAATACTTCCGATACTGCTTGCAATAATCAGGCAGATTTCGTCTGCGTGTGCTGTGCGCGAATTTTTTATTTACATTTGTCTATTCTTCTTCTTCTTCTAATACCTGTCTGGTAATGGGACGTTAGTTGGACCGTGAGCTTTCCGAACAGTTCCCATACATTTTTCAGAATTCTTCGTAAATTGGATGAAAAACATTAACTATGTTATCTCCACGTGAGTTGAATTGTCATCTTCTCAAAACTCGAATGGTGAAATGTAAAATTATAATTAAACTCATTTAGAGACAACATAGTTTGTTTTTCTGTCAATTAAATGATCATCATGAATAATTTCTACAACGTAAACCCAAAATCCATCAATAATACAGGATTCTTCGTCTTGTAGGGCCTCCTATCTGCTCGCGATTTAGCCTTAAATGATAGTATCAGGATATGATATTTTTCTGTGGTGTCTCATGACGTGGCAAATGTCACGCTTGGTGGCCTAGTGGTTAAGACACTCGCCTTGTGAACCACTGATCGAGCCATATTCCAGGAGACCATCAAATTAATCCCACTTCAGAGCATAAGCGTTTAACTACTTGTGGTTTGAGAACAGCAAGAATGTTTTTGCGACATATATTCCAAGTAGGTATGCATCTGTATATTATTTTAAGTCTTGGGTTTTCACACATATGGATATAAAAATAATTGTTTTTTAAGTTCAACCTTTTTAATTTTCTGAGACGCGTTTCGCCTTATAAGGGCATTATCGATCTGAATATTTTACATTCAACAACTTGTATTTATATTAAACTGCTTTTTATTAGCTGTTTGTACCCGGCGTTGCATGGGTTAAGGATTAAGTTGAAAATAAATTTGTGGGGGAAACAGAGGTTTGATTCGAACAGTATAGATTTGCATAGAATATATGACGGTGTGGATTTGTATAGAGAACAGACAGACAGACAGACATTGAGTTTTATAGGTATAGAAGTATTAGAAAGAGATGCTATATAATTTTAAGAATTAATTAAGTTTTTTTTGTATTTATGCACGATTCTAAGAAACAATCAAGAAACAGTAGCTTGTTGGTCTTTCTCTCGTCTCGTGATCCAAAGGTTACGGATTCGAATCTCACTCCAGACCAGCAAGTTAGTCTTTTTTTCATAGCACAAGCGTTGAGCTTAGTTTGAAAATAGTAAGAATATTGATGTGACAAGTATTCCGTGTTCACATCTCTATTTTTTTAAAATAAATCCTGTTCAAATACTAATGACAAGTAATACCTACAGATAAGGATGAGAATAGATTTACAACTTGATATAAATGTGATAGGGAATTCTTGATAACAAATTATGTTTGAGCTCTAATGATAATTTTTTCAAATGCGAAGATTCCAAATTGGCGTCTCAAATTTGGAATCCCAGAAATCTCCATAATAACACATCTCCACATCTCCTCAATCCATAATCTCCATAAACTTCATAATCACACATATAAAATAATTATATGTGTGATTATGGAGTTCCACAAACTTACCTCTGAAACAATAAATTTTGAGTTTTCACTGTTTTAATGATTTCTTTTTCCTTTGGCATCAAAAAAATATTAAAGAGGATAAATTTATTAAAATAAAATTCGAAAAAAAAACACAAGTGATGCGAATATTTTTATAAATATAAAATTGAAATGTTATGGTTATAAATTAATGGTTCATATGAGAAAAAACATAAAAAATAGGAAAAAGAAAACATTTCCAATATACAAGGGAAATATATTTTATTATTTTCAATAAAATAACCAACTTGTTTAGTATATTACGAAACATGAGTTTACATTAAATTGTTTTATAATAGTTTTCATTGGATACAACGGTTATTTAAATATAACTGAAAAATAATTGCGAAAATTTCTTCTATACGCGACCCTACACGCGATTTATCGTTTAATAGAAATATAAAATTTTTCTATAATATGGCAAATTATTGGTTTCTAATGAATAAATAGTTAAAAGTTAATTTATAATATGTTAGCAATGTCTTACAGTCAACCGCGACTCGAAAGTAAAAATGAACTTCATCAAATCCTATTATTTTTTAGGATGAAAATATATCTTTCCATTTTTATCCAGTTACCAATCATCGATATAATTAGATACAAATTTTAAATAACGGTTACTGTGTAACCGGTTAAAGAAACGGTTTTGACCATCACTACTCGTCTATTCTAACACCAATTGTACTTAGTTGTTGAGACTTCTAACAGGACGATTCTCCAATGTATCTGATTTATATGGTCGCGTCGTCTTCCGCGAACATTGTCTATCTGGTGCCACCCACACTTGCGTCATACATCTTCCTACCATACCCTAGTCATGTAAATTTACCCACATTAATCATATTCTCTATGTTAATGTCAGCTTTACATTCGCTCCTAATGTGTTCATTCTTTGCTCTATCACAAATTGATTTGCTGAATACTCGTATACACTCGAATGACCTCATTTCCACGGCATTTAGTCTACTATCGTCCCTCTTTTAGCTCCAACTTCCATAGCAAGGTACCGTGCTCGTACCAGGAAACTACGATAAAAATGGAATAAAAATATGCAAATATCATAACAAACAAATCTGGACCAATCGCGTGATAAAAGGTGTTTTTACGCAGCAGGTCGATGTTATTTTTGAATAAATTTTAAAATTAAACAATTTTTGTACACGACTGTGGGAACTATAAACTACTGCTTGAGATCCTCAGTGGATGATTGCCACGTGCTGGGAAAAATAATATTGGCCAAATGGCTGCCTCAAATAGGAGCTTTTTCGATGACATTTTTCATTATATTTTGACATCCTTCTGGGATAATTTGTTCGATATCTTGACGAATGTTCTATTTCACATGTTAAGTGTCATTTTCTTATTACCGTATTTTTTTCTTACGTGTGCTGCATGCACTTTGGCATATTCACAATGAATGAACCATCTATTTTGATAAAATGTTAAAATATTCGTAACACCTTTTTGCGGCGTAGCATATAAGTAGATATATGTTCCATAATTATTTGCAAAAATGAGAAAAATTCTGGTACAAAATTTTGCAAGGTATTTATTTATTTATTTAATACACGGCACAACGTACCATTAAAAAAACAATGTATATAAAGATGTATAGATAGATAGGTAATAATAAAAAAGGAGATAAGGTATAATTCTATCAAAAACAATTAATAAAGTGATATATAAAGAAAAATAAAACATAAAGTGAATAACTTAAAATATAACAAAATTACATCAAATGAAATAATAGTTATCAATTAATACTTTTATTTGACTTGTTAGTAAAGCGATGTTCGATATTAGTTACTTTAAAGATTGTCCAACGTTTTACGGAAGGTGGGTCAAAAATATTGAAAAAAATGCAGAATTCGATATCGCTTATCTCCATAACTATTGAGTTTTTAATTAAGTGTTAGAGCATTTTCATCTCCCATTCTAAAACGGTAGATTCATGCCTAAATTATGAGCCGAAAATGTCTAAGCAGAATGTCCTTATATCAATAGTTAAGGAGATAAATGACAAAATTTACATTTTTTTTCAAAACTTTGATTTATCTTCTGTACATGAGACATCAGAAAAGTAACTTTTGTCAAATATTAAAATTTATACGCTTTAATACAAACGAAATAAAATGATTAAAACCATGCAGAAATTTAATTTTTTTTGGGAGGTTTTAGTAATTTTATTTGAATCATGTTAGGGCGAATGAAATTTTGATATTTCTTATGATATAAGTTATTTTAATGATAGTCCAACGTTTCACAAAAGATAAGTCAGAAATAATTATAATTATAATTATAATAAGTTAAAATTTTGGTAGGAATCCACCTGCAAAGTATTATGGATCGCCTCTGTAACACCCTGTACTATTTTGTATCCACAACGCAATAAAAAACTTTGAGAGGATAACATATGGCTTGTCTTACTATGGGTCTGTTCAAAATAAGTTTTGTTGCACCCAATACCGAAGCAAAATAGCTCTACGGGTCCGTCCGTTCAGGTTAGTGAATTGAAACAAATTGCAGAGACCGACTTGCTGTTCGTGTCTGCGGGCAATAATATCTTATTCGCCGGAACGACGGTCTACTCAAAACAACTGATTCCTGTGACGATCGAAAACAATGTCGTTGCACGCGTTCGCCGGATATTATTCACTTTTCTCGGGCACGAACCTTCGATCAATAAGCGAGAGAGGGCAGCAATTTTATAGAGTGAAAAATTATAGAAAGCCTTTTTGAAAATTTTACGTGATTTCTTCTTCTTCTTTAAGTGTCCTATTGGATCTTACGTTGACGACCGCTATCTTGGGTATTTCTAAGCCAGAACTGCTGTTTTCTTCCGACTACTCTGTGACCTTCAATTTTCCTTCGACAACCAACTTAAGCAGGGTATATTTTCCCCCTCTCATTATGTGACGAAAATACGATGTCTCACGGAGCTTGATTGTTGTTAACCCTTTAGACATTGGCTCTGTGAAAGACTTGAGCGTCAGTTATCATGTCAGTCTAGGATATTCTTAACATTCTGCGTGGAATCCACATTTCGAACGCCTCTAAAAGTGCTAACCTTGAGGGCCCATGCTTCAACACCGCAGAGAACCGACCACAAGTAACATTAATTTGAACAACCTTCGTCTGAGCTTCACATTGATATCATAATTGCATAAAAGACTTTTCTAGCCGCTTCTATTCTGCAAATCTAGGTGATTTAACTGGTAGAAATGGGACTGGAGTACCTATATAGAGCCCTTATTTAGAACTAGAACTCGGGAGAGAAAACCCTTCGACAGAATCAGGGACGGATTTTGTAATGCGGAGGCCCGTCTCGCTAGACATTTTGACACCCCTAAAATGATATTTATTTATCGATCAGCCATTTTATATGGACTCTTAAATAAATTTATATTTTTACTTCCTTTATATTAACTCGTGGCGTCTGCTTGCTTGCTTGCCGACTTGCCGTCGAAAAAACTTTGGATCGATTTTTGACCCTTTTCCGTGATCTAATCGAGCTGAAACTTTGCAAGCAGACTCGTGGCGACGATCAAGAAGATCTATCAATTTTTCTTAAAAAAAATAAAATAATTATAGTATAATTTAGGATTTTTCAAATTTTTAATGGTTTTTTCATACAATTTGTATGAAGACATGAAGAGATTCCAATGCATCTGGTAGATGCGAAAACTGATAAAATAATAATTTTGGATTTTTCGAAATTTTTTATCCCTTTCGTAGCTTCGCATCCCAACGAGCCCAACTCATAGGTTAAGCGCCAAACCAGTTTCCACTAGTAAATGAGAAAGGAAGTATAACAAAAACTTGGTTTTTATGTTTTTTTAAATTATTTACGCACGGGTATTTATTAACATAGAGATAAAAGAGGCTGCCCTCATAGTCATTAGCTTCTTATCCCGGAGGTTTCGAATGAAACACGGGCGGTGTCTTTTTTATTTTTTTATCTTTTTATGTCAAACAGTTACCCCAACTTTTTGAACACCGCGAAGCGACCACTACGTTACTTGATTTATTTCTACTAGTATTAATAATTATTTTTTACTCAGAATATTTTGAATATGTTCAAATCCTTCAAGAACACACTACCGGATTTTGTCCCTAGGGGGACATCATTAATCAAGATATATTACAGATATCTTATAGAGACGACGCTATTTTTTATATGAGAAAGTAGGTATGGAGGTCTTTTTGGGTGTTCATAGGGCTGACAACCTATCGTATGGCTTAAGTGATTATTTTAAACATATAACGTTCACCAATTTCACTCATGATCGACTACCACATCTATCAAATTTTTGAAAAATGCGTATACGTTTAATTTTCACATCTTGTTTCATACGCGAGTTGTAGGTACTTTACTACTGCCACCTGTGGTTGAAATTTGCTGTTCCCGTAAACTAGCACAGATGTCGCCGTTGGTAATGAGATATCTTTATTTTTTATTGGAGTTTTTAAATCAATCTTCTTTTTATATGTACGAGTATATGACAATCTTCGAAATTTGATAGATGTGGTAGACATCATGGGTGAATGAATCAAAATTTTGATAGACTTAAGTCCTATAACCCCTATACTTAACATCTCCTATAAAATAAAATAGCTTCGTCTGCATGAGACATTTGTAATATTTTTTGAATATTTTTTTTTATTCCGTCTCCGATTTTCCGCCCTTTAGTATCGTCTTACTTGCCCGAGTGATTCCCCGGTTGCCAACCCGTTAGCCTGTGCGACCAAAGCAGCAAACCCGATGATAAAAAATGTCGGGTTTGTTACCGGATTATCGGGCTTGTTAGACGAACGAGATTTATAATAGTTTTCTCGTTCTGGTTCGGCGATCGGACAGGATTTCACAACCTGTCACGGGGCGGGCATCCGGGCCGCCCCCACCCACCCCTATTTTATAATTTAGAAGCTCGTCCCATCATAATGTGTATTCGTGAGCCGGGGTTGGCCGTTCGTGTCGTCATGAACAAATTCGATTATTATTTGTGTATCGGCACGCGAAGGAGATATAAACTCGGAGAAATGGAAACCCGTGCTGCCGCGTGCGCCCCTGGTCGACGTCAATTCCAGACGTCGAAGCTGAGGAAATTTTCCGACACGTCAGACGGCGCGGGGCAGAAGATGTCTTCCTCTCCCAGAGGTCTCTTGTCCAATCACAAAATTACGGGTCCACCCGTCGTGAACTCGTACTCAAGGTTGGACAGTCCAACCGAAGTCTGATTTGAAATAAAAATGATCTTTTAACAGACTACATGATTTATTTAATTCGAATTCTTGAGTATGAGGTATAATTTTTTTAATATTTTCATATTAATGACAGTGAAATTTTCTTAGTACGCATATAAAATTTAATTAAAATAATCGATCGATGCATTAATGGTTTTACGGATACTGCAATAAAGGAAACAGAACGTTTAATTTTTGTCTTTTTTAAAACGATATATTTAACAACTTGTCGAAAAATATTAATGTCTGAATAGCACCACTTCTTTTTCAAACTTAATACAATCAATTTGTAAATAAAATATATGGTCTTTATTTGAAAATATACGAGATTAAGTGTACTAAAGATAACTCTATTGCATGAAAACTAAAATAGTTTTTCGGGGTTATAATTTTTTTGATGTTATAACAATATATTTGTTCATATTTTTTTAAGGAAATGCTTCAAGAGTAAATGGATCTATCATAATAAAATTGATTAAAAGCCTGTTTAGTTATAGGTTTTGCAAAATGATTTAATAAGTTTACGTTAAATTTAGCAAAATCGAAAGCAAATACGAAAATGGGGCCTCTTATGGCGCGTTGAGAGTGAAATTTTAGAATGCACCCAAATGCGCGCGCATCACGCAACGGAATATTTTTGCTCCATAAAGTCATGACTTGGCGATCAAAAGCTAAGATGGCGGTTTTCTGAGTGATATTTTGCATAAAAGTAATTCGTATACTTACTTATCATCACGCCGTTCCCCGTGGGGGTAAGCAGAGAGGATAGAGCGCCACACTCTTCTGTCCTGACATACGCCTGACATCGCCTCATCCACATTCATACATCTTCGCATGCAAGCTCGACGGTTGTTGAGGCTTCGGGACCATCTTCCAGTAACTGATTAATCTGGTCGTGCCACGTCTTCCTCGGTCGCCCTCTCATTATGGCGTCGTCAATCGTCAACACTTGCGTTAAATATCTTTCTTACCATTATTTCCTCATGTATTCGCTCAACATGCTCAAAACCACCTAAGCGACCCTTTTTTGCTAAGATGCTAAGATCAGCTTTACATTCATTCCTAATATCTTCATTCTTTACTCTATCATAAATCATAAATCAAAATCATAATCATAAATTTTACCTTCTTCTTCAAAAGTAGCAAATTTATTTTGTGGTAACATAATTATAATTAATATAAATTAACTTTGTTTAAACCACTTATTTATTGAAAAAAATCAACATGTTTCAAAGCCAATGGCTTCTTCATCAGGAAAACAAAAATATTAATATTAAATAATATTTTTGTTTTCCTGATGAAGAAGCCATTGGCTTTGAAGCATGCTGATTTTTTTCAATAAATAAGTGGTTTAAACAAAGTTAATTTATATTAATTATAAATTTTACCATTTCCTATAAATGATGATATCAAGCTGTATGAATGGTGTTATGAAATTTGCATATACTTATATATGCTCGTGACATTGTTATGAACGCTGTTAAGAAAATTGCATATTCTCCGGGCGCTGTTTTTATTGTTTTTTTTCTATTTGCTGATGTATTTTTTATAATATAATTGTGATCAAATTCGTAATATGTCATTACGATGGTTAATTATGTGCCTACTGTTTCATTTTCTCTTTTTTATACGAGCAAAATATAATTCGGTACGTGGATACAGTATTTGATATTTATTTTAGATTTTTTATCCGTTGAGTTTGTGTTATATAACTTGGAGTGGAGTTGGAACATAGATAGACACGATGCGCATGAGCAAATCAACCACGAGCTGTGTTCTAACGCATGGTATACAACACAACGCGTGTTTTTTATGTATGCCAGAGATGTATAACTTCTAACGCGCGTACGTAAGTGCACGAACCTAATTTTTGCATCTTTATCAGTATTGTCGCCTCATCTTCTTCGAGGTCTTTCTCGAGTTCGCTTCCCTTGAGGATGCTGATTCAGTGCCTTCGATGTGGGTTCCTCGAAGGAGAAATTCTTTGAACATCTTGGCCCAGTGATAACAGTGATCTTCAATGTAACCAAGATATTTGACTAGTCGTGTAAAACCCGCAGTATATTTTTCGGAGTAGGTACCTACTTTCCTTCCCCAGACCCAGACATTTAGCTTATTTTTTCTACCCGGGCCAAGACTCAAATTTGGCTACCGTTTGACCTGAGAATATTTTTATGAATTATTCTTTTGGGCTTGCGTATTACCTCTTCAAAAATATATTATTGGCAATGTTTCTTCTAAGGTGAGCGGGTATGCCGCCGCACACTTATAAATATTTGTCCGCACGCATGTTGCCACACCCCACAAACAGAAAGAAAATAAATAAAATAAAGAAAGATTTCAGGTTCGCTGAAATTTTTCTTTATTTTTAAAATTATTTATTTATTTTAGGTTTTAAGTGAATAGTCAATTTGAAAAGAAAACAACATCTCATATGTTCCAAACCATATGTTATGAAATGTTTTCGTTGATTTTGAGAGCCTTTTGATTAGATTTTTAGTGCACACATGATGTGTGTTGCAAAGAAAGAGAAAAATAATTATTTCGATTTAGAATGATTCTACTGAGCTATTGGTATATGCTATTTTGCGTTTCACCCAAGCAGAGAGCTAGAGAAAATTTATTAAAAGGAGCATCTAAATAAATCTCTACTCTGAAGAATTGCCACCCTGCTGATTTCATTCCGATGGATTCATTAAATTATTGAGACAGGTTTTTCATTTTGCAGGAGAGTTATTAGATTGGATAACGAAAAAGTTTAGAATTAATTATGAAACATTATCTTGACATTTCAAACTACGAAATACCTTACATCGGATTCTCCTATAAACGGTGGCAACACAGCTTTAAACACGGCATTAAAATATAAGCCAGTCGAGGTTATTACCATGTTTTTTTTAATAGTTAGATTATTGTACAAAATTACCTTTACCTTCTAAACCAGGGCTGTCCAACTTTATTTCTTCGCCCGCAAATTTTTTTCTTGGACAGCCCTGTTCTAACTTACCTATGCCAATAAGAGAATTTTTCGACGGCACAGAACAGCGAAAAACAGTTTACATTTTTTTCTAATCTTATGTGTATATTGTGCATTTTTTATAAAATTATAATACACATACCTAACACATGATAATTTATTATTTCAAAGATTGTAATAAAGTGTGCAGTGCAAGATCGCTAAGGAGTAAATTTGGCGATCCATTTACGATTTAGTAAAGAATGATCAAATTAGAAGATAACGTATGTAAAGGATTTTTAAAATTCTGAAATGACGGTCTCGTAAATTTCCAGGGTCGGCCTCAGGTCGCCAATTTGCCTCTGTTCTCTCATACACGATTATGGTACAATCAAAAATTTGTTTTAAGTGTCTAATTTTCTTTCTATAACGATTTTAGCTTTGTAAATTTCAACCCTGCATAAAAATGGTCGATTCGAAGCAGAGGTAATTTTTTTCTGGTTAGGGTTTTCTGGGCTATTTCGCTCTATTAATATAACTTCCTTGGCGGACGTTTCGGATTCTATTGCAAGGGCCCATCGACAGGGCTGATTCGACGTGTGAGTATTAATGTTGTGGTTAAGTATTGGCTTGCAATACCGTGAGGAAAGCACGATGTATCTCAATGTGATCATGCGCGCTGTTTGTCCCAAATGTGTTCAAATAATATCGAACCTTTATTTTTTCTGCCCAAACAGTTTAAACATATTAGGTGTACCCATAAGTAATCAAATATTTAAGTGGCAACAAAAAAAGCGACATTTACATTTAATTTTTTGCCATCTTGTTGGTAGACTTTTAAGAAAAATATGCTTCAAGGTGTTTTTAAAGCGTCATTGTCAAACCCTATCGGGCGCCCACTTCGATCGCTATCGGACAAGTCAAAATCACCGTCGGAAAATTTTCTAAACCAACGTTGGCACTTATTTACTACTTTTTCTCTTACTTACAATACGTCTCCATACACATCACAAATTTTCTTTGTTGCAACCGTTGCATTAACACCCGATCGAAAATGAAGCAGCATGCAATGACGCAAATGTTCTTCAGTTAGTTGATTGTCCGCCATTTTACAAAGTAATAAAAAAATTTAAAATTAATTGTCGCAAGTCACAAGACCACGGATTATAATATTGCGTATAAAACACGTCTTTACACGTTCAGTTTACTGAGCTTGACTGAAGCAAACATTCCACACCAAAAATAATTGATTACTTATGGGTACACCTATTAGTAGGTGTCTTCTGGTTTGAGTTTTCTGGGATATTTTGCCGTGTTTCTACGACTGTTTTGGCTGACATTTCGGATGACGTTTCACAAACTGTGAAAAACTTAAAGTTTGTTTACGTTTTAGAGCTTTCTGATTGATTGAATTCATTAATTTCACACCTGTCAAATTAACGGCATTAAAATGTCATATGTGCAATAACTATCAAGATACAGAAATAACAATATATCTAGTTTCAGAATACGTCCGATTATACCTAATTATTCTATGTATGTCGGTTTGCAAAGACGAAACGAAATTTTCAAATAGGTAGGTAGGTACCTACGCTTTAAGATTTTCACCGTAAGTGCAATTACCAATTTCAACGGGACGGAACATATATGTACTGGTTCCCTACCTACTCTCCCACGGTCTGGGGGCGCGGCCAGCGATCGGGGGTGGTTTTAATAATAAATAATGAAAGTCGCCGCCGCGGCGCTCCCCGCGCTAATCAGCGCCACGCGTCTAGAGAAAGGGTGACTTTTGTTCTCTGCACTTAGTAAAGGGTTGCATTATCTGTGCGGCGGAAAAACACCGCAGAATTGTAATTTGTCATGGGTTTCAATATTAATATTCAACGGATGGCGGTTGCCAAGAAGCGTGAAGGGTATAATAACAATGATTATTTAGAAACACGTGTTTTTCTCGAGTGTATAATATTTCATTGCATTCATATAGGGAATACGGGGCTCAAACTCTGATTGCACTGTAGCGTCTGATGTACTAGCGGGTCGATTTTTTTGTCATGGCACTTTAAGAATGTGTTGTGTACCTTCCTACGCATTGGTGTTCGTTAGCGATATCTATGCTAAATAGAGACAAAGTTATATGAGTCGCTTACCGCTAGAAAGTGATGCAGCAACATACTTGACGTCAGTGACGTTTTCGGTTTTGTACACCGCGCGCTTTATATTGTTTAAAATAAATGTACCTAAATTTAACGCGTCGATAATAATTACTATTGAACCGTTCTGAAAACTTTCGGAAATTTGTGTTGGTTGTTAAATTAATATTTTTTTTATTATTAATATAATAAAACATAATGTCCGTTTCTAACCAAAAAAAATTACTTCAAGGTCATCAACTGAACCATTATTTCAATATCAGTTTTTCATTCCCTATCCATTAAATATTTAAAATTTGTAAAAATCTATGTACTATTATTATACTATATCTAAAAATAAAAAAATATTACAACAGATTTGTGGTCGACTGTATAGCGTCATGAGTAAAAAATCGACATGCGCTCCAAGAAAATTATCAACCTGTTCAAACACTAAATTTATTTTTAGTTGCGTTTAAGCTGCTCTTGTCTAATCTTCATGTGACATCTAATTGCAACATCCAGCAATTCTATCAATGGTAGTCTCTTCTATAGCAGGACATTTCGAATACATTTTTGGCAACGTATTCGCCTCGTTGTACCTATATCCAAAAGTAATATTGTTTTGAAGGATTGATGTATCTAACGTGACAAAAGGGTGTCGCGCTCCAACCTTTCTGTCTACCCTTACGGGGAAACGACGTGATGGTAGGTTAGATAATGTAATCATCTTATGAAACCATAACATGCAGAGTGAACTTCTGATAAATGTCAGCAAATCGAAAGTGATGGTATTCGAGAGAGACGAAAGAGTGAGTAAACAACGAATGCTTAGAACAAGTGAACGAGTTTTGTGTATTTGGGAAGTATGTTTAGTAGAGACGGCAAGGCTGAGAACGATATCGAAAGGAGAGTGACTGCGTGTAACAAAGTAAATGGTGCTCTAAATGCAATAATGCCCAATAAGAATCTGTTAAAGGAAGCAAGACCAGCGGTACATCATGGCGTTCTAGTGTCAACTCTGATTTATGGAAGTGAAGCCTGGAATTGGTAAAAAAGGAATGAAAGTAGACTGAATGCGGTGGAAATGCGGTCACTAAGACGCTTGTGTGGAAAATCTTTGGTTGATAGGGTGAGGAATGAACAAATTAGAAATGAATGTAATGCTGGCTGTAGTGTGGTAGATAGAATAAAGAAAGGAGTGGTGAGATGGTTTGGTCATGTAGAACATATGAGTGAGGAAAGGATGGTTAAAAAAATATATGGGACGAGTGTTGATGGCAACAGGAATAGAGGTATTGGAGGATGGTCCTGTTAAAAGCCCCAACAACATGTATGAGAAGATGCATGAATGTAGCCGAAGCAAAAGTGGTGTATCAAGATAGAAGAATATGACGTGTGGTCCTCTCAGCCTACCCCTTCAAGGGAAACGGCGTGATGTTTTTTTAGTTAGTTATGTTCGTTATGAAACCAACAGTCAAACGAAACACAACGTAAGTTATTTTGAATGTTTAAGGGCCGGTTGTTTGATCAGCGGTAATGGTAATAGTTAAATAAAAGCATAGATTTTTGCGATTTCTACCAATCAAATATCCCATTTCGTAAAAACCTGTGCTTTTTGCTAAATTAACCATTACCAAGTATCGAACAACCGGCACTAGGGGCCGGTTGTTTCAAGTTGGATTAAAGTACCTAAGCGTTCGTTTAAAGCATAGATTTTTGCATTCTCCACCATTCAGACGATCCGTTTTCGTAAATATCTATGCTTTAAACGAACGCTTACTTTAATCCAACTTGAAACAACCGGCCCTAAGGGCTGTAAAAATAAATGAAAATAAAGTAATTCCGAATTTACGTTTGTCGGTGTAACGTAATTCGGGGTGTTGGTGTACCACAAAAAAGAATATAGCGAAGAGATGGGCCAGAATTAAAATCGCGATGAAAATATTTCTTACCGTAAAACAACGTATTATTTTTGGTGCTTTGGCAAAATTACACAATTTCTCGATTTGATTTTCAACGTTGCCAGATAATGTCAAAACCATAAAATGCTTTATTTTGCTACGACATAATATGTATAATTTTCTTTTAAATTGCCGAAATTTATTTGAACGTCTAATGAAATTTGGAATGTGAACCGCGGAAAGCTATTAGCATTTTCCGGTCGAGTTTTAACCTACCCCGAAAGCGGGGCCTCGTCATTTTAAATCGGGTAGTATTCGCGGCGGGCTTTGATGGGGAGGTTGTGCCGCCGAATTTAGAATCGGGTTTTCGCGCGTATTTTTTATTGCGGCAAAATTATCGCCGAACATATTTTTTTCATGAAAAGCCAGTTCAGAGAGCGCACATAGGCAATTTAATGAAATATCATTATTTACAAAGCCTCCGCAGTAAATTTTATTTATACAAACACGTACAACTGTCGAAACAAAACATTGGAGTTCTTTGAAGGTTCTTGTAGGAAAGTTTTTATTTTTGGAAACTTGTGTGGGTAGGTACCGCGAGATAAATAAATAAATAAATAAATTATTGTATGTTTTCTTGCACTACTTTTCTGGATGGTTTCACCGTGTAGGTACCTACATTGACCGCGGTTGTTGACGTTTCGAAACACGCATGATCTTGATGTCATTATTTGAATAATAGTTTTTTTCTAATTCATAAATTGAAACATGATTGAAAATGGATAAATTGAAAATGACGGTTAGTTACGTATTATGACGAAAGGCGATATTTTTACTCCGTGAATGAATGAATTGAAATTTTTGGGTTATTATTATTATTCTTACATAAATAAATATAAAATACTTTTTTCTTACGTAAATAAACATAAATAAATTACGTAAATATCGTCAATTTTGATCTAGTGATATTTCTTACCTGCAGAAACTTTACGCGTAGGTATCTACATAAATCAGTAGGACGTCCGTCTATTTTGTCATATGATAATGTAACGATATTGGGCTAAATCGGTTGTATATACAATAAAAATGAGTAGGTATTTCACTATATTATTGAATGTGTTAATGACAAAATGAAAGATAATTTATGTTTAAATAAGATATTACATTTTAAAGTTCCGAAAAATGTACCGTATATTTTGACATTTCATAGGCAGGAAAAATGAATTTTCTGAGGAAAAATGTATAAATCATAGACAATGTATAAGTTTACATGACTTTATATTTATAGACGAAAGAAATAAGATGAATATTTAACGTAGGTACTTTTTGTATTTTATTGATAGGCTTGATTTTTGATGGTTTGAATCCTTTTATTATTAGGTTTGGTTAGGTTAGGTATTAGGTTTGGTTAGGTTATTAGGTTTTGTTAGGTTAGGTTAGGTTATTAGGTTTGGTTTGTTTAATTTAGATTATGGTTATTTTTGTTACATTAAATTACCTTGATTATTTTTATTAATATAATGTGATTATTTTGATGATTTTTTTTAATTTTCAAATAATTTATAGATTCTTAATTATTTTTCTATATTTTACTGTTTGCGTGAATATTTGGTGCTTTTCGTAATTGTAATTTCATAATATTTATTATTATTTATGGTTTGCGCTTTTTTTTTATATATATATATACCTTTTTCTACGGTTCTGAAAGTAATAATTGACATTCAAAATGTATGGTATAATTATCGAAATTTTAAAATGCAATATTTTATTTAATACTTATAATTTAAGTGTGAATTATTTTTCATTTCGTAACCAGGACATTCAATTATATAGTGAAATACTCATTTTTATTGTATGAACAACGGGACCATCATCTTGGATTGTACCCGATATTTTTATCAAAAGTTATATTTTTAATTTCGATTATGATTTCAAATATCTAACGTCTTGCTGGTTTTTTTTGTCGAATTTTTAATAATAGTACCTACATACTGAATTTGATGTTTGAACTTCCAAGTGGCAGTCATCATTTAAGTAAAACACTTAAAAATTATCCAAATATAATAATTTCGTTGCCTGTCTGTCTGTCCCCGTAACTTCAAGTAACGACAGTAATTTTGTTCGAATTCACGGCTAAAAACAAATTAAACGGCTGGAGATGAGGTTTGAATCTCGGGCAGCAAACCCGAACCGGCCGCTTAACGCATGTTGCTACCGCCGAGCCAGTCAAAAATACAGTTCATATAGTACTTAGCAAAGACGCGAACCATTCCATGTTCCGCCTAGTACGATCGCCAGGGTTCAAAATAGTACCGACCATTAACTGCCGGCAGGGGAAATATAAAAAAATGTTCAAATAATTTGATAAAAGTCGTCATTACTTATTCATAGGTGTCAGCTATAAATAAGTAAATGCTTATTATTCAGGAACACCGGCATGTAAAAGTACCGTCATTTTTGACGGGTTAAAGCTAGTTTCTTAATAATTTTATATTTAAAAAATTGAGTCACCATTATTTTTAAAAAGTCCTTAGTATGTTTTATTAGATATCAAACATTTAACTAAATTAGTTTTTTGCGATTAATTATTACGTAATAAAATAATAACTCCACATTAAATTGTTCAATTAAAAATTGAGTCCCCAATCGGTTGTAAAGAATACAATAAAATATAAATAAAATTGGCTGTAAAATGGTAGAATAGGGTAAATCATTATGGGGATTTACATCACACGGAGATACTCCAGCATCGCACTTTACTGACGCATTCCCGGATATCACCACAAAGTGCTAGTGTACTTGTTGACAGTGCAGATATCATAGTCAGGAATGGGATATTATATGGGGTCTCTACACATCACTGCAATATTAAAAGGATTGAATATTGTAGAAGAAAATTTTAGATAATTTTCAATATTGACGAGAGTGTGTAAAAATACGTCAGGAAGGGAAAGAAGAGCACTGAATCTATCAAGAATAAAAAATGTGTTTCAGTACGAGCGTCCATTTGCTCCCAAGAGCCTTCGCAACTGGGAGGTGCCTCGCTGGTTCCCATCAAGGCCACGCACACCGCCTGCCGGCCCCAACTATTTCCTCGCCGACAGTGACGGTCGGCTGCTGCCCCGGGCACCTCGCAACGGCGCACCCGCCTGGAAACACCATCCCACTGCATGGGACTATCCCGATAGGATCACACGGGAGCAGGGTGAGATATTAATGTTATCCTCAAGTTTTCATAACTAATACGCATGCAGTTCATACATACATAAATAGGCTGTGCGTAACTAGATATTCTATGAAAGAAATTAAAACTAAAAGTTTATTTGATATTTTTAATTTATGGTTATTATATGTAGTAATTTATAAATATCAATTACACTTTATGTTGAAAGTGACTGTTCCTTTTGAAACTACAGTAATGACAAAATAACTCAGGGTGAGTGTAGTTTATCTCCAGCCCGCAGTTCGGATAGCCAATAGCTTGCTGTATCGAGTCGGAGATCGGCCTCTTCTTATGGACTCCAACCTTTCTTGTCACTACCGGTTTCTCCAGGTTATCATCTTTGAAAAATTGGAGGTGCTTCTTAAGCAGATTGTAGACAGTCTATCATAAATCTTTACTTGCAACAAAATTGAGGCTTTTGTGTGGATTGTAGTCCAAAGGATTCTAAGAATAGGTGTCCAGCGTTTTTTAAAGGCATACATTTTAGTTTAGAGAAAATTAAAATTTTCCGCTTTGATTTTGCTGGGGTGATTCCGCACAGCCGTGATTCCACAACAAGCAATTTCATGTGAATTTAAATACAGTCGAACTCGGTTATAACGAGCTCGGATATAAAGAGATCCCGGCTATAATGAGAAAAACTGTGAATTCATTTTGATTTGCGCATATTCCCATACAATCGATCTCATCTATAAGGAGCGCGATTCCCGGATATACGGAGCAAATTTTAGAAACTCTGCAAACATATTTGCTTGGGTTACAGAAAAAAAGACAAATACGTACTCATAACAATGAACTTTTTCACTTTGCTTTAAAAACGGCTCGCACTTAATTAGGGTTCATTTTATGATTTACACAAACTTGTGTCCCACGTGTGTTGGCAAGCAATAGTTTACTGAAGGTCGAGAACACTGGTCATATAACTCCGATTATTGGGGGTTTCCAAGTTGTTTATGGTGACAGTTTATTTTACACAGTTTACTGTATTAGCATTTAAAAGCCTAATCAGTTAAACGCGAATTGTTCTATCGGAAACATGTTCACTAACAAACGAAAGTGTCCCTAGGTTCGCAAAAAAGTCAAAATTATCAGCGTCAAAAAGTCTGTAAAAAGTTTTCAGTTTCATCGCTCTGGAAAGATAAGGATGTTTATTTAGCTGCTCTTGAAAATAACATCACACAATCAAAAAAAGTTGTGAAAAAAGTGAATCCCGGATATAAGGAGTCCCGGCTATAAGGAGCAAATTTAGTTGGTCCCGTCGCGTTCCGTATAACCGAGTTCGACTGTAGATTAAAAAAAAAATTAAATTATCCATACATTGGCATTTTTGTACACAGTTATAATTTCATAAGATTTAATCATATTTATTACATTTATATACAAGATTTAAATTTTCTATGATGAGTGTTATACACTAAATGAAAACTAATTATTAAACACTGGTGTATTTAAATTTACCAAAGGCAATCATTTTTAAAGACTTTCATAAATAGTCAGTCATGTGTTCTAGCTACGGAATTGAGTAAAGAGCCTCCGCCCGGCAGATACCTCCAGTGGTTGCCCAAGTCGGCCAAATCGCAAATTGTGCAGAATCCTGGATTGCTCGATGTAACAAAACCTCCAACTCCAAAGGTAATTAATTCCTGTGTACAGTGGAACCTCGACTTACGAGTATTTCTAGATATGAGTAAATTAAAAAAAAAATTGACTTGACATATTGTGACCAAACTCAACCATTAATATTAATAAGTGTCTTGCTTTTTATGCACAGACTGTCAAACACGAGAATTCTTGTCACACACTTGTTTGAAAGACCATCACACTAGTTGATGTGTGCTAATGCAAGTTAAGCCCTTTTTCGTTTATCATTACGAGAATCCACGAGCCTTCAAGGAATTCAAGGTACAGACGAGCTAGTTAAATGTTATATGGTGGTCCAACAGCAAGGCTTGAGTCACTTGTATATTATGAGTGGATCAACAATATGTCCGTGAAATGGAGGACAACTTTTGGCTCTGCTTAAATTCCTGGTTGCAGTTTCATGAAGAACAGATATTATATTGGGCCATCATTGATGAATATCAGTAATTCCAATGTGAATAATTAATAAATTCGATTATGTCTTTTGTAATAATTATTTTGATAGGTATGAATATTTGTGGATCTTGGAAAGAATTTGTAGCGGTACCCAGCTGATAGCGAGGACTCTTTTTTATTAGATTAATATAAACAATGACTGCGGTGGAGCCGTTGCCTGCAATGGAAACAATGGGATTAATGTGAGTCATATTAGATGACGCCGTGCACTAGTCTCGATCCATTTCAGATACCGTCCTGTTGTTTAGAAAACCCTTTTTTTTGTCCGTGTCTCGCATCAGCGGTACATTTCTCTTTGTCTGATCTTTGTTCATCTTTTACCTATTTCTTACTTGTATATTTTAACTTACTTCTGGGCCCTATCTCCTGAAAAATTAACATCCAGTCATTCTTTCATTCAATGACCACTAACTAACCTTCCTTAAAAATTAAAAAAAAAAAAAAACTTAAATCTTTATTTACTATGGGGAAATTTGCTTCGACATATGAGTGACCTAAGGTATGAGCATGTTTATGTAACGAATTATGCTTGTAAGTCGAAGTTCCACTGTAGTTAGGTAATTAATGAAATACATTATTTTTTATTATTTAATTTATTTTTTGTTGCAGATTTCTTGAAAAAATATTTTTATTTCTGAATAAATATATTATTATCTAAAAAATATCATGAATGTGTTTTATCTTTTGTTGAAATAAATTATTGAAATATTATTATTTTTGTTTTATTTTATTACAGTTGGAATGATTGAATCGGTTTTAAAACTTACCCTAATCATTTGGAATTAGTCATCAAAAACTATTCTGAATTAAAGAGTTAAGGTTGTTATTACGGTCGTTAGACATATTTAACTGTAAATGGTTACGGATATTTTATACGAAACGTATGTTTTTCTGAGAAACGATTCTCGACGTTTCCTTGAATTCCTATCCACCTCTATCGTAGAAGAAGTGAACACTCCACAACACAGTGTATATAATTTACGCCCCCGGAAGCATTAATCAGTCCGCCTTATATATGGACACAGGTCGCCCTCCTGATGACGTTGAATACGAATTCAACGAAACGTCGAGAATCCTTTCTGGGAAAAAAATATGGTTCGTATAAAATATGTGTAACCATTTACAGTCAAATACTATTCTGAATATAGAGATACCTGAGTATTATAGAATTCAGTCAAATACTTAATGTTAAAAAAAATTGAAGAGAACTTTGAACTCAGCTATTTCTGTACGACAACACATAAAACGACATTAAGATCTCAAATTCAGCTAAAATTGATTAGGGCATGTTTTAAAATTGTATGATTCATTTTAATAATCAATATGTATTTATTTAAGTAATTAATATGTACATATTTATTTTTATTCTGTTAATAAAAATGTAGGTACCAAATAATATTAACATGCTATATTTTTCAGTGGGAAATGTGTTTATTTTGGTAATTTGGTGGCAGATGTTTCTGTACGCAATATGACAGATACATTCAAGTATTATAATTATTATTCGTTAAATTTTTTAAAATAACTAATAATCAAACATTGATATGTGTACTATAAATATTGTTAAAATAACTAATAATCATACATTGATATGTGTACATTATTTTTCTTTAAAGCAGACAAACCGAGAAAACGAAACAGAGTATCAACCAGGTTGTTTAACAGACCCAAAAAAGAGGATTGACATCCCACCTCTTTTTGCAGAAGAAAAATCTCTAGAGGAATTGACAGATGAAATAGAAATAAAAGAAGAATCCTTGGAGGGAGAAAAAGAAACCGAGAATAATAACATGCATGAAAAAATTTATAAATATAAACAACTGGACAAAAAAAGAAATGAAAATAAACCTTTGCCAGCGGTGGAGCCGGTTACTGGATTTCACTATGCACGAAAGATGCACATGGACAATCTTTTACACCAACCTTTACCCGACGCTCTAGTAGCGAAAAGCACTCGGAAAAATCTGAAAGAACCGGGTCAAGACCTGGATATAAAGCCGTACTCTTCTGGATGGAAAGGGTCATTTCCCGAAACTCATCGACCTCTCACGAGTGGTGCAACGGAAAAGAATAATCAGAATCTTGAAAAACTTGTGTTAATCAGACCTGCAACCTCTGGAGGAGAAAATGATATTTGCATGAAAAATGCTACTCCAATGGACCTCGCAATACGCTGGGATTTTAGAACAAAAGATCCTAAGGATGAGCCAAAGAGGTCCAAGCACATAGATGGATCAAATGGTTCCAAGGCGCCGGCTGTTTTTGCTATGGTTCACTCTCCCAAGCAAGATGGAATTCCAGAGACTGGAAGATCTAACGCAATATTTTCCTACAATGTTCCACCGGAAGATTCAGAATGTGGCAGAGTGGTTCCCTGCTTTGATAAAGACATGTCGAAAAATAAAAGAAAGGGATCTTGCGATGTCTCTAAATGTGAACAACACTCGCGGTATGAGAAGCAGAGGTCCCCCAGTGTTGACCATAATTTTAAAACTAAAGAAAGTAAAAGTGAATCAGTTGAAAAGAAAGAACCGAGAGCTCATAGTGAAAAACGTATCAAGAGTGGGTCATGCGACGGAATCAATGGATGTGGTACATCAGATGGACAATCGTCAAGGAGCTCTAGACAATCAAGAAAATGTGGAAGTATTGAAAATCATAGGCCTATAAAAAAAGCATGGACTGAACAATGTAATACAACAGATTTGAAAGAAAATACCCATAATAATCTAGCAATCTATAAAAATAATGAAAAGAATTACAGAAATCAGAGAATTTTAGACGACCTTAACAATAATGGTAGTTCAATAGAATCTTTTAAAAAAAATCAAGTGTGCCAAAGTTCATCAAAAACCTCAAAAATCAGTTCAAATACTTCTAAAGAAGAGAGTACACTGTGCCGAGGTCAAGAATATCCTAAATGTGCCATCAAAAGTACCAAAAATATACGAGGTTGTATGGCGTGTAATGAAAAAATTACAAATCACGATAAAAACCACAATGCAAACGATTATAAGAAACCAGAATACAAGATGGCATTTAAAGCGGGAAATCCCAACTCCATAGGCAGTTCCGATTGCAAGAGTGGTGAGAATTCCAGCAGTAACACAAAGAATTCTTTTAAGATTCCCAAGATGAGAGATCCATACAGTAATAAATCTTACTCTGTTCCCACGTTGGCTCCTCCCTTCAATCGGTGGAAAGACACAACTGGATATCCCGAACACTGGAGGCTTGCTAGCATATATCAACATGCCTACAAACATCCAGAAGCTAGGAGACATCCACTGCTTCCAGCGGTTTATAAGTGAATTGACAAATTCTCAATTTTAAAAATTGATTTGTGTTTGAGAAAAATTATTAATGCAAGAATAAGGATATTGATGATAAAGTGCATTGTGCATTGAAAAAATCATCACTACACATATCCAACTCTTCCTCAGTGATTGTGGGTTAAGATCTAACAGTTTCATATAGTAACAAATTGTCAATAAAAAACTATGTAAACTTTCTTTTTTTGTAGCACTGACAATAAATAAAATTTTGTTAATGTATGCATTTTTTATTGTAATTAATGAAAATAAGTTAAATGTGTAATCTCTGAAAGTTTATTTTAATTATGTATGAATGTATTCTATTTAAAACTTATATGTATTTAAAAATCAAAATATATGTTTCTTTTTGTTTGGGAGGTAAGCATACAATAAAATATTAAAAAATAACATTGGTTTTATTCTATAAAAGTAACACTTTTATGATAGAGACATTGGAACATTCTGTGAATGGAACGTACGGGCATAAACTTGTGGACTCTTGGACACACTTGTGAATTAGTAATTCATTGATAATCTGGTGATATAATGGAAAATAAAAAAAATCCATGTTTGCGGGATATCACCTTCATTAAATAATCAATCAGGGTTCTGACGATACACATTGAGAAAAATTGTGTCTTTGCAACATTATTCCTTTTTGGCCTGCATACGGTCATCTGGAATCCATTTCATATCTTA
>JADDOH010024840.1:0-46447 GCA_016648135.1 Agrypnia vestita
TTTTCCTCAATTGTTTTTTTCTTTGCGTTACTCAGTTTACAAAATGAAAAACTGGAAATATCGCGTTATTTACGAGTACGAGTTCCACCGTGGCACCAGTGCTGCAGAAACGGCTCGAAGGATTAATGATGTGTATGGCGACGGTGCCGCAAAAGAAAACACAGTGCGTTTTTTGGTTCCAACGTTTTCGTTCTGGAAATTTCGACCTGCAGAACAAGCCCGGTGGACGGCCGGAGACCAAAGTTGATAATGAAGAATTGAAGGCTATTGTGGAAGCGGATCCATCGCAAACCACATCCGAGTTAGCTGCAGGCTGCGGTGTTAGTGATAAAACTGTTTTAATTCACTTGAAGCAAATTGGTAAGGTGAAAAAGCTTGAAAGGTGGGTACCTCACGAATTGAGTGAAGAAAATCAACAAACGCGCGTTGACTGCTGCGTTGCATTACACAACCGGCACAATAATGAAGGGATTTTAAATCGAATCATTACCTGTGATAAAAAGAGGATCCTATACGATGATCGGAAGCGCTCATCGTAATGGCTGAACCCTGCCGAACCAGCCAAACCAAGCCCCAAGCGAAAATTGACTCCAAAAAAGTTACTTGTGAGCGTTTGGTGGACTAGTGCTGGTGTCGTTCACTACAGCTTTCTTAAATCTGGCCAGACGATTGCGGCAGTTGTCTATTGTCAGCAACTGCAAACCATGATGGAAAAGCTAGCTGCTAAACAACCGAGGCTGGTTAATCGCTCTAGGCCACTGCTTCTTCATGATAACGCTAGACCACACACTGCACAACAGATGGCTACCAAATTAGAGGGGCTTCAATTGGAATGTCTAAGACATCCACCGTACTCTCCGGACCTTGCCCCAACAGATTACCATTTTTTTCGAAATTTAGATAACTTCTTGCAAAGGAAAAAATTCAACTCCGATGGGGCAGTCCAAACCGCCTTCAAAGATTTTATTGATTCCCGTCCGAATGGTTTTTTTAGTAAAGGGATCGATGAACTACCTATGAGATGGCAAAAGTGCATAGATAGCAATGGTACATACTTTGATTAAATAAATATATCATAATAAAAAAAAATCGGCTTTATGTTCCTCCCATACTAAACGCCAATTTCATATGTAAGGACCTAATATATGAGAATTCTATTTGTACCATATATTTAAAAAAATCTATTAATTTTCTATGCCGTACTTACCAAAACTCGCATAGCTCATCAATGGTTACGAAGATAAGCAATTTCAACGTATTTTTCTCAAGCTTGATTGCTTTTGTCACGTGTTTTGCTGCAGTAATCGTGCCTCGTGGCCTATTGTAGCGTTAAAAAAATACTCAAAAGTTAAATACGAAATTGCTGTACTCCGGCCGAATTAACTGGAACCAAATGAAAATGGCCATTTTGAAAGTTGGCTCTATCGAGAGTACCTACAAAATATATTTACGTTAAAAGCTTAAAGCGGTTAATGAATAAAACATTTTTACGAAAAAGAGATTTATTTGTACCGTGGAGCAGGAGTTGAAGCCTAATCCTTTACGGTGAGCTTTTAATCCGAGCAGGAAAAATTTAAAGGTGAACTCGACATTAAACGGGCTTTCGAAAAGCATATTATTCCGTTGCAGTCAAACAGCACAGAGTTCAACGATCATTTTCAACATTTCATATATTTTCATACTATTTATCATGTATTTTCCAGCTTTATCTATTACTTCTTCCGTGTATATTGTACATGTAGTTTTCTGGGATATTCTGCCGTGTATATGCGAGCTCTCTGGCCAACGTTTCGGATCACATTGCAGGGTCCATCATCAGGGCTGATGTGATGAGTGAGTGTTGAAGTGTAGGTTAAGTATTGCCTTGTAGTGATGGGTCCGCTCTGTACTCACTACTACAATGTAGTACTACACTACATTGAAGTGCGCATTTTGATGCGTAGTGCACACTACAAACTACAAACACCAAAGTCATTGAAAGTATAAACTTCAAATAGTACACTTCATTTCAAAGCGAACACTACAAAGTACATACACTTCAAAGTTATGTATGTATGAGTATGTATGAGAAGTATGTACACTACAAAGTATGAGAAACACATTTTAAATAGTGTATTTTTTACGTGAAATTTTTGGAAAGTTGATGTAGATATATGAAGAAATCTCTGGAATCTGTAACAACCCCCCCCCCATGGTCCAAATTTTTATTTGGGAAAAAAATACTTCATTTCATTTAAAAATTTACTTCAGTATTACTTCATTTCATTACTTCACTTCATTTAAAAATTTACTTCACTATTACTTCATTTCATTATTATTACAATTACTTCACTTCATTTACTTCACTTCAGTTACTTCACTTCATTTCGTAGTACTACAATTACTTCACTTCAAGTAGTTTTTACTACAATTGTAGTATACACTTTGTAGTCTTCAAACTGGTGAACGTGTGTGTGTTGTAGTCTTCATTTTGAAATGAAGTTTTTCCCTTCGCTATTGCCTTGCAATACCGTACCGAAGTCAGGGTGTCTCCAAGTTTGTGTTATGTTAAATACTGGATTGCAGTACCGTGTCGAAAGCAAAGTGTGTGTCTTGATGTAGTGTGTTATGTAACTACGGCACATCATAAGAGACAAATCTAACAACTCCGAGAAAAACACAGAAGCTGAGATCAAAGGGATTGCTTTCTTGCCTTATATCCATAATGTAACAGACAGGATTGCATTGATACAACTTTCATGAACCTTTTAGAACATTCTCTTTACAGAACTTTCAAGAAATTTATCGAATGTACAGGAACCTTCTAGCACACATTCCGCCACTCAGTTTAGAACCTTATAGAACGGGAATTTTCTAGAACAATCTCCTTCCAGAACTTTCTGGATCACTTTTTTCCGGAACCTTCTAGACTCACCGACACAGTCGGCGCGCCTATTTTGAGACAATCTGAAGCATTTGCGGCCTTCCCATAACGAAACAATGTGCTAAAAAGCACACTTTCGTCACCCACTCCCACCCACGTACAGCCACCCCCACCAAACTCGCATATTTTCGATGTGACACCAAGGGCTATCCACCACCATAACCACCGTGGTGGTTGTGGTGAAAACTTGGCGGGTAATATATATATATATATATTGATTTTCAAGCAGCGGTCCACTCGAGAGAAACCACACAAAATCGAAATCTACCGAACAATCCAGAAAATCGAAATTTTACGAACAGTCTAGAAAATTCTACTTGAACTAGAAAAAATAATTTGAATAAATGAATGTTATGTCTGTTATGTGTGCGGACTATGAACTATGAACAACTGAGCAGTAAATTTTGTTCAAAAAAAAAAGAAAAAAAAAACGAGTGTGCCTTACAGTAGTCACATATGTTGTGTAACATTTGACATCTCACAATTAAACATATCAATTGAGCACCAACAGAAATTAAAATCAAAATTTAAAAAAGCTAATACCTATATTATTATTAATTAGTAAATACAAGTAAGGAAAATGTATGTGCATTTATTTATTATTGAATTTTGCCACACTAGGCAGGTACCGTATATCTACATACGCATTTTGTTTAGAAATGTGTTTGGTCAATTATATGTTTTTATTTATTTACATAAATGGCGGTAGTGTGCCACCATACATATTGTATGAAAACTTTTAATGAATATTTATATATAATCACATAAATTACATAAAATTTGAGAATGTAAATGTAAAAATCAATTAAGTATTTATTGGGTAGTTTCGAAAATATAAGCCAACATATATCAAAGTTACAACATCCATACGCTTGACACCAGGCTAGCAACATATATACAAAATCAGAAGCATTGGCTGGTAGTATGCGTCTTCGCTGTGATGGCACTTGCTGGATATTGATTTGTTTATAAACGATGATTGTTTTCCATCGTTCGCTCATTGGTTAAACGAAATTGCGCGCGCTTCCCCGGCGTTTTACTTCCTGTTACGCATTTCCGTCCATTTTAATGAAATCACTGCCACAGATTGCAGGAAATCGAGAGGAAAGAAGTTACACATCAAAAATAAATTATCATTTTTTTCATTCATAAATTATTAGGACGCGTAAGTGAGTATAGACCTACTTGGGAGATAATAATCTGTAAGTTATTTTTACAATAATGCTTGCCGATTTCGGTGCTTCATCCCATGAAGTCCAATAATAAAATGTTGGTGAATGTTCGGTCTATTAAGGCAAAATTTAAATCAGGTTTCTGTGTACGAGGGTTGGGAACATGCGTGCGGACAAATTCTATAAGTGTGCGGCCGCACTACCGCACACCCGAAAGATAAAATTACACGCAAACCGACATTATAAAGTCAAGGCATCAAAATAATAATCTGACTATGAACAGTTGTCTATTTGTGCACATGGAATTAAGTATAAGTATAAAATTTAGAATTAAGTATAAGTATTAAGTATAAAATTGAAATATAACAATAAAAATTACCTGTATATTTTTTACAGCTTAGTTTTTATTAAATTGACAGCCAAGGGAATATGAAAGTGCTAAAAACTAATAATGTTATGCAGGCAGAATAAGCTATGACAAGATACTATGTAAGTTATTTTATGTAGGATCATTTTAATATTAAATTTTTTTATGTAATAAACCCATGCCAAAGACAAAATTAGACTCTAGAATATTAATGAAATAAGATGTAGGTTTATGATATTTGGGCATGAATTACAAAATTTTCGGTTATTGGTAATTATAACATAGAATCTTCCGTTACGAATAACCGGTAAAAATATTGTCCCTAAATACAGAGAAACCGCAAAAATAATCGATTTTCCAAAAAGTTTTATTTTTTAATTTAAATTACAGTTTTTCGAACAATCTACAAAATTCTAAAAACATTTGGAACGCACGAAAACATACCAGAATCCACAAGCCCTTATAAATAAGACAACTGACGACACGTGAAGAAGTTTGTTGTGATGTTTAGCGGAAGCAAGAGATAAAAACGAAGAGTGAAGCGAATCAACGGGCGACAATAAAGTGCGCTTTATATTTAACCAGCGATAAAATGTTAACCGACGTGCGAGATGTGTTCGAGAGTGATAGAGCGATACGCATGACGTAAATCATATTTCTTAGAGACAAGTGGAAGATTCTCAAGTGATTAGTGCTCCAGTTAAATTTGTGTCCGGTGATTTATGTGACAATATTTTATATATTTCGATTCATTTGTCTCCCAATGCCGTACTTACGTGACGGTAGTTTATTTTGGTAAATTTAAAATTGTATTTTTTAGTTTTTATTGTAATTGTATAATGTTTTCAAACAATATATGCAGCGGATATGTTTTGAGATTATTTTTTTATAGTTTTTTTTTCAATTGCGAGAAATATTTACAATTAGCAATTAATGATCTTACTAGAATCCAACTAGTGTGGAATTAGAGAGAGCTTTCCCTCCAGTTGGAGCGATTTGTTCTCAAATTTGATCCAGTCTCAAATATAACATTTTAAACGACATGTTTTAAATCCTTTTGGCTACAAAAAATAACCATTATAATATATTATTTTCAATGAAATGTATATTCTTAAAAATTTCCTGTTTTATTTCTAAATTCCATAATAATCACTATTACTGTGTCTCCGTAGTTACTGGTAATTTCGCGGTGGCTGGACCAAAGTTATGGAATAAACTGAGACAAACAAACAGCTTACTATAGTTCAAAAGACGCACTTATTTAGACAATCATTAAATTCAATTCAATCAAATTTAAAAAAAAATATAACATTTACATTACAAACACAAAATTTAATGCATAAATGTTATAGGTAAGTTAGAATTATACAAGCATATATAAACAGGCTAATATTAAACATTATAGAATCATTCACATCAAAGGTGTAGGAGAATCCTGCTTCGGAATACCCTCTCAGAGATATGGAACAGATCGATATCCAGAGTAATATTGTTCAGCATAGCAGTAGCTCTTCCAACAGGCATAACCATCGGCAGGTTGGTCCTGTATATTGGAATGTGGAACAATCTATGTTGACGCTGTCTAAGGTAATTATCGGGAACATACAAACCAATGCTTGGGATAATTTTAGGATTATCGATTACACCGCGCAACAATCGATAAAAATGCGTAATCAGATACAAATTCCTTCTAGTCTCTAAACTGTTGTAGCCAAGCATATCCTGGAGGTTAGGTTAAAGCCAAGGATAATGCCCGTACTCTCTCATGTAGAGATACCTTAGAAATTTTTTGTATTTTCTCTACCATAAGTGAATACTTAAGCTCATGTAGCCCACAACTCATCGAGCCACTCTCGAGTCTACTTCGCACTAAGGAGTTGTAAAGAGTACGCGGGTATTTTCGTATCATAAAAAACCTATTCAGAATCAGACCGTTACAATACTACCTTGTGTTTTCCACTCCTAGTATGCACTCCGCAAACATAACTAATTCTTACTGGCACTCTCAAGTATAGTTTTAACCGTTATTTCCATTTTTTGCATATTATCTAGTATATAAGTAAATAAGTTTTGAGCCGGTAAGTTGTTATGTACGATAATTTTTTAAGTGAAACCACCTTGAAGTGAGTACTCACGTAAATGGCGTTATATAAATCATCCAATTATTATTATCAAAACGGTATTAACTTTGACCGGTTATCGGTAATTTTGCATAACATGTGAAAACATCAATTCTGTACAATGCTGTCAATAATTAATAACCAGCTGAAAATTTTATAAGCGTCAACAGTTTAATGTGTATTAATGTGTAAACATAACTTTACCTGAGACACAATTTTTAGCTAAAATCACCCAATTACATTTTTATTCATACACATCAAAATATTCCTTCTTTCCTGAAAGTCTTGTACTCATATTCCTTATATTAACAGAAATAACCATTGCAATAATGTATTTCGAACCAAAATGCAGTAAAAACATTCTGATATTATTTTTTAACGCAATGTGACTTGGAATAATATCGTCGAGTTGGTCATTTTACCCCAATCTTCTTATAAAAAAATTATCGGCAGAATTTTGAGAGCCAGAATAGGGTAAGTAAATACATTAAAATGAAAAATATATAGAATTTAACAATCAATGAATCATTTCGAAAATATTAAAAATGTAGAATAAAAAATGAATAAGTTATGTAAGAAACTTGTACAAAATCTTAAAATGCGTACCTGAGCTCTTTAGACATGTTGGTTTTCAAGTACAGGGAATATATATATTAAAAATAGATTAATTTTGCTTTTCCTTGTCGAGTTCGTAATTAACGAATCTCTGCTGGACCACTGGAACTGTGCACGGTTCAGCGACAGGGCACACTAACTTAAGATGACATAATTTGGAATTAATTTCACGGACTGAAAAAGCTGCGCTACTAAAGGAGTTAATCTTGAAAATGTTGCGCAGACTTGGTTTAGCTTGTATGTAAAAACAGACCAACAATAAAAACTTTTTTAATCAGAGCTGCCAACACAGAAATTCGGCTCCGGCCCGAATTTCTACCGCACAACCTTAACCAGGCCGCAATGCGCAAAAACACCTCGCAATCCGTCTTCTCGGCTGCTGGTCGAACGTCCCAGTCGCAAAAGCAGCAGAAAAATTCAAATATCAGCTTCTACGTTTTGCCTGCAGTATTACAATATCCTTAAAAATTCTGCTTCAAATGAAAAAAAATCATGCCTGAACGAGAAACGAACGGATTTCAAAAGTACTACCCCCACGGATGTGGCGGTAAAAATCGCTCGAGCCTTCGGTCTTGCGTCGCTTTCACGTGCACGGGAAGGCTCTGCGGCGTGCGAGGGAGACGGTCGCCGGTCGTGTTGGGTTTTGCACACAGCCTTGCCCAGAGCCACTACGTCTCCTGGGTCCGTGGAGGAACGTCGTGCGGTCCGTGGGCAGTTGCGCGAAAGCTCCCGATACGACAAACGCGTAAAAAGTTTTCGGATAACTTGTTAATTAACATTTTTTGCTTTAAACTGTCATTATTATTTTCACTGTGCGTACTATGTAAGTCGACAAATATCGTCGGCACATAAAAAATATAAACAATTATTCCAGTGGTTATTATGTAGTGTGTTGATTAGTTAATTAGTGTCATATTAAAAACAGCAGAGTTTTAATTTTACTGTCTTGTTTTTGAAGTATTTCACTTTGGTAGTATTACAGTTATAATAATTAATTTTGATGTGAATAGTGTCATCAATTATTGCCCTAAAGTGTGTTAATTAATAATAAATTATTGTGGGCCTGTGTAATGTAATATGATTATATTTGGATTGTAAGCAGAGAATCAGCCGACGTAGAAGGGACTTAATTTGGTAAGAGCTTTTTTTAATTGTTGTAATTCTCACATTCTAATTAACTAATTAATATTCTTATTAGAATGAAAGCTTCTTATAGCTGTTAAGCTGACGGAGTGTTGCAAAAAATAATGTGAAATGTAACCAGAAATATCAATTAAGGAAATAAATTAAAATATATGCAAATTTCTTAGATATTTAAGTCGTTACATCTCATTTTTAATATATTTTGGCACCGTTAAATTACTATGGAAAAATATTTAAAAATATGAAAAGAAAACCAATTTATAGTGTTTTTTTCCTTGATTTATTTGCGTAAATATTTGGTAGGTAACCTGGTTTTGAATTTAACTATTATTAAGTTTATCACGAAATTTTGAAAGTCGAGTGCTGGCACAAATTAAAAAAAATACATTGTATAAACCACACGCATTACTTATACGCATCCCTATTTTTAAAAAAAATGTATAAAACTTCAAAATACATAATTCTCTATACAGCAATGTTCGTCACTAAGAGTACCAGATGGCGAAAATAATAACGAGGTAAAAAATGCAAATAATTATGAGGTAAGTATAAAATAATGATGAGGTACAACAAGCAAAAACAAAACATATTTCTCAAGGTAATAATGTCCGTCACTATCGCTACCAAGACGCTACGCTGCGCTACATGGCATTCTTCTCACAGTCTTAACTCGCGGCCAAAATATATAATAAAAGTACGTCATTTTTAACGGATTATAATACGTAGTGATTACATAATTTACTAAGGAAGCAGAACAATTAAAGAAGTTCATAATTATAGAGAATTCTAGAATTCCTAAAACAAGAACGCAAATATAAGCCCATTTGTATAATTATAGCTAGACCGCATTCAAAAGAATGTGCGCAAAAAATATGTGTGTTGTTGCGATGTAAAAAATGAACATAAAATAAGTTTTTATAGTAAGTAAGTAACCTTTTTTAGACTAAAAAAAATATATTTATTTGGAATATCATATTGAGGCTTGTAATACGGGCTTGCCAGGCAACTTTCCCCCGCTTTCTTCTTACTGGACAAAGCTAGGAAATGGTCTTTTGATTGTGGTCGATCTATAGTAAGATGATTTTATTTGATTTGATTTTAAATTTATCTGCATTTACAAGACTTTGATTCTGAGAAGCCGTGCTATTGAAAAAAAAAATATTTTCCGTAACAGAATGCAAAACACAATTCATTTTATTTCCAGAAATCACATAATTTTCGATATCTTAGTTCCATCTTTTACCTACAAGAATTTTTTATCGTATAATTATTTCATATACAATTATGCATAGGAATGGATAGTACTCGTATACTACTATCAGCTGGACTGAGTGGAAGACCATGATTAGATAGAAAGTTGGATTTAGATTTGGGGTACTGAGATGAGTGAGGATGAAATAGGACATTATAGAGTGGAGATAAAACATGAATGTTATGGCGTTGTTGGATTGTAGGCCAATGTGGAAAGATTAGATGCGATTGAATTTTTTGAGGTTGAATAAACGAATTAGATCAAAGAAAAATCCCAAAAAAAACATACAGACATTATACTGCAATTTAAAAAAAGCAAATTAACTAGGTGTGAACACTATTCACAGTTTCCCCTTATTGTGTAGTGTGTTGGATCATTTTAATTTTATTCCTTAGAGTTAACGATAAAATCTAAACATTCTAATATAGCTAGACAGCTTATTCTATTGCCACAAGGGCATCATCTGTAATAGCTCTGAAATTTTTACTAACTAGCTTTTTATTTATTTGTTTATTTGGAAATATTAACAGATATAACAAATATCGTAAGTGTGAGCGTGTCAGAACATGTTTTATCTAAGGTACTCAAAATTTCTGAGTAACTTCTTCAAAAATAATAATAAATTTAATAGACGTCAAACTCTTAGGTCAGCGTCTACTTCAGCGGTAGGAAGGGTTGTGGAATCGGCAAGTCAGTTCCAGAAAATTAGATTCAGCAAACGGGAATTTGCGGTGGCGGGCCCCAAAGCGTGGAACTCTTTGCCCTCCCTGATAAGAAACACGGATTCAGAGACTTTATTTAAGAAGATACTTAAAACGCACTTGTTTACAAAATCTTTCCCAGAACCTTTTTAATATTCGTTGTTTTCTTTTACTACTTTATGTTTTGAGCTGTTTTTCTGTATCTTTTCTTTTTAATTTTATTTTTCGTTTTCTTATTCTATGATTTTAGTATGTAAGAATTTTTTGTGTGTAAAGGACCCTTGAGGTGAAATTTTCACAAAAATCGCGATATATAAATAATTCATTATTATTATTATTATTATAATATATGAATTATAAAATAATAGTAAATTGAAATAAATAATTACCTAGGTCTTTTTCACAAATAATTATCTTTTAAATCTGTTTTCGTATTAGTAATTAATTATTTATTAATTTGCCGTACATAATTTTTATTTTTTTATAGTCTATACATCAATTTTTTATTTTTAATTTGTTAGTATTCATTGTATCCTGATGAAAGGCCCTGAAACATATTGATATTTTCAATGAATAAGTGGTGGAAAAAAGATATATTTTTATTAATTATGTTCTTAGCAATATTCCTGTAATGAATTACAGCGTAAAGAGAGACCCACCATACATCCAGGTCCGTTTTATGAGCAATAGTCCTAAATCGGCCTTACACTTTTGCCACCCAATTCACAATTTTTTATGCTAAAGTGGTCCTCCTCCACACGCCACTTAAACTCATATGAGTGCCTGATTTATTGATTTATTAAATAGGATGACAGTAACATCTATCTATACATGGATTGCAAAAGATTTTCATAAAAAAATTAATATAGGTACAACAATAGTAGACAATACAAAAATTACCAATGAATATGCTGCCATCTCTTTTACGAACTCTCAAGGTATTTATAGGGTAGATGCAGTCTTTCATTAATCAGTTATATGAGACGCCATCTCTGGAGATGCGTTGTCTCTAGTCTTTAGGTATTTAGTAGTGATGGGTCGTCGACGTATTTACCGTCGACGAAACGAGACCGTCCACGTCCGTCCATCGACGAGACGATCAACTAGTTGAATTCGTCAACTAGTTGACGCGTCAACTTCGTTACACGGACGTCGCGGACGTTCTATCTAAACATCGGGACGATGGTCAACTGTCTACGGTTCGACGCGACGCTGCTCGACGGCTCAATTTATGTACTTATTTCTATATATAATAAAGAAAGAAGTAGGTATACACAACAATATCAGGTGTAAGCAGTAAAATATTAGTTCAATAAAAAATAAAATAATTAAACAGAATTGTTGTATTTTATACAGCGCAAAATTGGAATTCACCGAAACGTCGCACGTGCACATCGCACAAATCAAGTAAAAAATAACAGAGAATAGCTTATTAAGCCTACCTTACCCTACGCATGCATTCAAATTTCAAGTCTCTGTCATAGTTCGTGTACACAGATCTGCACTCTATGGTCGTGTACTTTAGAGTTGAAATGAAATTACCCGTCGAGCCGTCTATGGCGTCTACAAGTCGACAGCGAGAGATGAGAGAGAAATAAACAGAGACATTTTGTCTAGCTCTCGCTTGTTGCTTTGCACTACGTTGAATCATGGTTGAATCTCGAATCGTCCACCGTTCACCGTCTACGTATTCTACTAGTCCATGCGATAAACGTAAACCGTCGACGCACCGACGCAACGTCAATGGTTGATTTCAACTAGTCCGTCCATTCAACGCCCATCCCTAGTATTTAGAAACCAGAAGTAGCCTTCTTGTACCATCTACCATTAAAATAATTTGGCTTTACCTAGTTTCACTTGTGGCGGTATCTATCGTGAACCTTCATTAAGGTATACTCTCCCCAAAGGCTTCGAATCGACGAATTTAAAAAAAAGGAGGTATTTATACAGTGAACTGGAAGATTCTGCAAAAGATCGGAGCTTACTTAATTAGCTGATTCGCAAAAAAATACGAATCACTGAATCCGACGGCAAAATTGGATCGGCCAATACTCGATATTCGGAAAAAATTATTTTCAGCTGGAAAAATGTTTTTAAAATATTGAGAAATCTTAAATTCAGAGAGTTTTTAAAAATCTGTTAACGTTATCTTTAATTTCTACGGTTCTTACCCAATCTTTGCCACGTTACTTCCACTTCTTCTACTTATATTGTATTGTAAGTATTATAGTCTGAACGTATCATGCTCCTTTAATGATCTAATAAAGTTTTACTCTATATATGTGTAATACTTTACAAACATAAAATACTTTACATATGTACCTACCTATATTGCAATGTGTGGTCATCTAGATTTGTTCTATTATATTTTATTGTATGTATTGTATTGTAAGTATTATAGTCAGAACGTATCATGCTTCTTTAATGATCTAATAAAGTTTTACTCTATATATGAGTAATACTTTACATACATAAAATACTTTACATATGTACCTATATTGCAATGTGTGGTCATCTAGAAGTGTTCTTAAGTTTTCACGGCCGTTCAGAATGTTCTGAGTGAAGTTTTCTGGGATATTCTGCCATGTATATTTGATCTCTCTGGTCGACGTTTCGGATCCAATTGCAGGTTCCATCACCAAGACTGATGTGAAGAGTAGGTGTTGGTGTTTAGGTCAAGTGTTAGTTTGCTATACCGTGCCGAAACCATGGTGTGCCAGATTAATTATCAGAATTATGGAATTCTTAACCTTAACTTCAACACTTACTAGTCACATCAGCCCAGTTGATGGACCCTGCGATCGGATTCTAAACGTCGGCCAGAGAGGTCAGATATACACAGCAAAATATCCCAGAAAACTACACAGGAAGACTTTTTTTATTAAAATTTTATTTTTTTATTTAAAAAATTGCTTTAAACTGAAGTTTAAATTTTTTTAACGAATCACTGTACGTTTCTAGGTTTTTGATTAAACCTACTCTGATTGGTGTTATTATATGAAAAATTTCTTGATGGTTATGTAGAGGACTAAAATAGCCAAGATCGGTATTTCTTGTCTTTTTTCTCAAGAGATTAGGTGAAAATTCTCCATACTCATGTCGCATGTATTGTGCGAGCCGCTTAGATCTTGTCGATATTTAAGGAACATTTTTAGAATTTTGTCTACTCTATGTTATGGACTTGGTAAATGGGTGACCAGATTGTTGACGAAAGTTCCAAAAAACTTCTTCAATCGCAAATACGCGATTGCCCGAAAGCCGTTTGTCCGACATGTCAATTGCCCGACGAGCCAACATTCTAAAAACCAACTGCCCGACAGCCTGACTCTTCGACAGCCAATTATATAATTATTAAGGTTTGTTATTAAAAACATTAAACTGATCAATTTAAAACTGCATTCGAAAAATATTTTTTGCTCGTGAGTTGCCCAAGTATATTCCATTTCATAACTTTAATAAAAACTGTTAATTTTAAATATAAATTAGATTTTAAAATATTTTTTTTAATCGATAACTGCAACTAAACACATTAATTAGAATTTACAAAATAATTTTTAGGTATGATTTAAAACGAATTATTATTCTTAAGTAAGCGACTTAGAAAAAAAATCTCCAAAATCCTATTTAAAATTAAAATATATCAGTTTGATGGTTTTAACAGTTGAAGATCTTGTTGTGTTGTGGTTAAGGATCACGCCCAGTGATCCTGTGGTCTGTGATCCTAGGACACCAGAAAGTCAATCCTGTTTTAACAGCACAAACGTTTAGTTTAATTCGAAAATAGTAGATAATAATATTGATGCGCCACGCATTTCGTGTTCGAATCTCTATTTCTTTTTGAAATTATATTTTCGAAATTCCTTTCAGGGCCCCATTTATTAAAACAAATTTAACAACATTTAATTTTTATTTTAAAAAGTCAACATGCTCCCTTCTACAGGATAATAAATGTATTAAAATTTATTTTCAAGTATAGATAAATTAGTTATCATGGGAAGGGATTAAAAGAGGCGTGGTTACAGATGAAATAGATTCAAACTAATTAATATGGAAACAGGTTTAAGAGAGGGCTATTTACAAAATTTATTTGATGATTTATAATATTAAAGTTTGTATTAATATTTATTATAATTTTTAATATTTCTAGGTTACTTAAGTGAAAAAAATCCCTAGAATTGGTATATAAAATTTTAAATCCAAAGAGGGATTAGATTCGAAAATTCTGAATAATTATTTTTATTTCATCATCAGCAGTGGCTCCATGGCTCATTTTGGATCTTGGACTTCTCCAGCATTTCTCTCCATCTTCCTCTATCTTGACATATACTCCTCCAATCCCTGATGCTCATAGTTTTTACGTCTTGCTGCACTCTATCCAGTCATCGAAGTTTAGGTCTACCAATGCTGCGTCTACCTTGGGGTTTTGTGTGGAAAATCTATTTTATTATTTGTTTAGTCATCTCAAAAGAATAATTGTTATTAAGTCATCTCAATGGCTCATTAACTGTAATTGATTTCAAAATTTCTCGAAGTTTTGCCCATGTAAACATATTTACAATCCTTACAATTTAAGTGATAAGTGCCCGATTTTTTATTTTCAATTCCGTATCAATATTATGTATAACATAATTTTTAATTAGTCATTCGCATAGGATGCTAACTATGTTGTATTTGATTTTTTTCCTTGTTGAATCAGAAGTTCAATCATTGATAATTTCGAATATAATTACACTAATTAACTTTGTTTATCACCACTAAAATTTATTTGGTAAAACCAACCGGCATTAAATATACCCTGACGAAGGAACGTCGTTTACGAAACCGGTTGGTTATACCAAATAAATTTTAGTGGTGATAAACAAAGTTAATTAGTTTAATTATATTCAAACTGAATAACCACAAAGTCATAGCAAAATACAATAGTATTAATAATTTCTCTGTGGCAGCTATCTGGTTAAATTAGCCAGGTAATTGGACGCCTAGGCCGTTCATTAAATGCCGGCAACCAATTGGATGCCTAGGCCGATAGTTAATTGAACTAGAATCACTCAACGTTTAACGACTTGGCATATTGAAAGTTAGCCCTTTGAAGATGACTGACCAAGACAGCCAAGTGATTCAAATCTAACCTAACCTAACCTAACAAACATCACAAATTCATCAATATCCAATTTAACTAAACGACTACTCGACGTTCAGCCATCTTCAGGAGGATGGTCTTCCATGTTTTATCGATTGTGTATCCGAGCGTGGCAGAGGAGCCCTATTCTCGAACCGCACACTCTTCGACAAGATGTGCACGTGCACGTCTTCTTCTTCTATTCAAATTCTTATATTCATTTAAATTCTCTCACGTAAGAGCTTCGTCCGATATCTGTCCCTTCCATTAATTTGCCCGTTGGTAACACTGCTGTCCCTACTTTATGGCCGGTTAAGTCGCGTCGGTTAAACATCTAAACAATCATGAATTCTCCGCTGCACTGGCTCCGCCTTTTATACGAAATATGTTGGTTTTTCGAACCTTCGAGACTATTCTTTACATCACTAGTGTTTGCGAGAACGTTCTCGTCGCTTCCAGGTTGTTTCAAACTGTGTCCCAGAATGTTATGGAATGTTAGAGAGATTTCGATCGGTTGTTGTCCTCGAGAGGCTGAGACAATGCGCAATCATCTCGTTACGTTCATAACATTAGCCATAATGATGGCCACATAATTGCATGCCGAAACATCGGCTACTACGAAAATGACTTAGAAATAATATCATCACCCAAAGGTCTTGGACACTTAAAGAGTTAAGGTTGTTATTACGGTCGTTAGACATATTTAACTGTAACTGGTTGCTGATATTTTACACGAACCGTATGTTTTTCCGAGAAACGATTCTCGACGTTTCGTTGAATTCTTATTCAACGTCATCAGGAGGACGACCTTTACCGCGGAGGTAGAGAGCGGATTGATCACTGCCTTCGAGGGCGTAAATTATATGCACTTATTTGAGGAGTGTTCACTTCTACAATAGAGGTCGCCAGTGTGCACTATGTACTCGTTACGTCGGTGGACTTCACTGCGAATTCTCTCAAGGGTTGAATCTATGTCGTAAGAACAGGGCGCCAAATACTTGATAGTTTGTAACTGTCATCTCTATTGAAATTGGGATGTTTGTGTATTTCAATGGACTCCCTCACTAATCTGGGTATAAGGTGCGGTTCTGTTGATAAGATTTTTGTCTTGTCAAATCTGATGAAGTGACAGAGATTCCCTTTGGATGCATGTTCGAAGACTGAAGATATATTGGAGTTGTTGTTTTTAATTGCTCCAATATGTTCCTTCAATCGTGTAGCGATATTGCGTTTAGTTTGTCCTATGTATACACTATGTGGACACACCGTGTACAAAGAAGACAGACGTCTACTGAATCAAGAATTTAGACAATCACAGTACACGAATAAATGACGCGACTCAACTTTACGCCGGACATAAAACGAATCATAAAAAAATCCAGATTAGAGACACTATAAAGTGCTATAACACGAAGTAATCTAATAAAGTCATCTTATGATGTTCTAGGATGTCTGGCCTTCGGACTTTAAGCGTCGCTTATTATTATTAGAAGAAAAATATGGTGTTTCGCTTTGAGCATAATAAGATATCTGGAGAAACATAAGCAAGGACTTTCTTTCGACATTTCCTCTCCGATGCTGTAAAATGAGTTCACATTTCCTATAATTATATGAATATTTTTTTAGATACTTTATTACTTTACTTATTGGTTGTTTTCACATAAAAATACAATTAAAACATTAGAAGGACTATACCTAAGTGTGAATTTTGGATAAGAAAATAATTACATCATAATAATTTTGTTGTATATCTGTCTGCCCTTAATTTAATGTTACGTCAGTAACTTCATTTATATATTTTTTTCGTTTTTTTTAACAAATAAATAAATTTTTCTTCAAAAACAGCAAAATAATTTTGTGGTGACATTATTAATACAATTAATAAAAATAAACTTAGTTTTCACCAGTTTTGTATTGAAAATATCAACATGTTAAATAAAAAGTATAAGAAGAAGTTTTTTAAATCTTTTGTTTACCCTTCAATATTTGATAATGAAAAACATTGGAGAAAAATTGTATTTATAAATAATGAAATTTCTAAATCAATAGTTAAAAAATCGCAAATGTCATTCAACTAGCTTTCTATACTAATAATAAATAATATAATAAATAAGGATAAGAATACTTTAAAGAATAACATGTAGAAATTTTAAAGTTAGATTTAAGTAACACTTGGTGTTTAAAAATAGCAATAATTATTCAGAATTTTTTTAACTACCTTTTAGCTATGGATTATTCTTTTGATATTAATGAGGGTTAACAAATTTTGCATACAAATTAGGTATACAGAATTACAATCTGATGAACTATAAATTTTGGAAATAAGAAAAAGTTTTAATAGTAAATTGAATATTATAAATAACCAGGTCCTTTTGACAAATAGTTATCTTTTAAATTTATTTTCATGTTAAGTAGGTACTTTATTATTATTCATTTTCCATATATAACTTTCTACTATTTTGAATGTCTATACTTCAATTTTTGAATTTAATTTTGTTAGTATACAATTGTATCCTTTCGAAGGGGCCATGGGCTCTGAAACTTGTTGATATTTTCAATACAAAAGTGGTGAAAACTATGTTTATTTTTATTAATTATTGTATAAATGTTTATTCTTTAGGAACCAACATGCAAACGTCATTTTTGACGTTGGATTACAGCTAGTGTTATATAAATTTGTAGATAAAGAATTAATAATGCATTAATCAGAACTAGCCATCAGTAAGTCGTACTCTGTCATATTTCTGTGTAAATATTTACCAGACGCAACAAAAAAATGTTTTATCGAAGAATCCGACATTAATTTTCAATTAGTGTACGTATTGTGAGTGAGGATTGGGGCGGGGAGCGCAGTGCGTGGCACACAGAGCACAGGGTTCGGTGCGCAATGCGTACTGCGCACACGTTTCGCGCTCTGTAGTAGCAGGGCGCGCGCTGGCTGAGTTAGGCATGTTTTTATGCTATCGTTCGTGATGATAAATGTTTTTTCTCATTTTTAGCACTTAAACACAAACATACATAGCTCAGTTTTCATATGTTAGCGTCTATCACCGGGCACCTATTCATATACACTCATACTCGCGTCTTGTGAATGCGTTGCTCAAGCCAGTTTTTGCCTTGATACCTACACACGTTTTGAAATTTTGACCTGGAGGTAAATTTAGAGATGAGCTTTAGATTGGTAGAAAGAGAAGAATTCTATAAAGCAGAATGTATTACGAACATTTCTGGGGAGATTCAAATTTACTCAACTAACAAACAGAACATTAATGGTTAATAAACTACCTTTTTACTATGACATAAGTACAGTATAGACTCGATTGTCAAGACTGCAATAAAGTATACGTGGGACAAACGGCGCGTACCATTTCCAAAAGGGTCAACGAGCACAAACGGGCATGCAAACTCGGTCATCCAGAAAAATCAGCACTAGCTGAGCATTTTCTGGATACCGGCCATCATTTTGCATTCGAACCGAAAATCCTTGGAAAGCCTAAGAGTCACCATGCGCGTCTTATCAAGGAAGCACTAGAAATCTACAAGCATCCGATAAACATTAATAGAGATGATGGTCTCAAATTAAAAACATCTTGGTATCCGGCGCTTCAAAGTCATTCTCGTCGCAGACTCCGCAGAGATAGTGATCAGACAACAGATGAATCATACATACAACACATCATGACTTCGGCACGGTATTGCAAGCCGATACTTAACCACAACACCAACATTCAAGACAACATATCAGCCCTGATGATGGACCCTGCAATGGGATCCGAAACGTCGGCCCCAAAGGTCGTAACAACACGGCATAATACCCCAGTAAACACAAACTTGAAGATAAGTACAAGCATTGACGTATTATAATATAGACACGTTATTCCCATACTAGCCGGCTTTCATATGTAGCAAATATAGCATTGAAAGAGACAACAAATCACGGCACACAAACCCTCTGCGTGTAGACAGAATTCAGGTATTTTGAAAACACCAGACTAAAATAACATACTCATTCTTACAATAGTGTACGATACTCTGTTACTTTTTCCGCGTAGCGTCGCGCCTGGTCACAACGAAGGTCCGTTCGATAACGAATGCGAGTAAAGCAATTACCTTACTTTTGAGTACCAAGATTTTACGCTTGTAACGTATTTACAGTTTATTATATCATTGGGTACAAGCATGAAAAAGGTATGGTGGCTTAGACCTAAAGTGTGAACATGTCTCAAAGCGGGATTTCTTCGCCATTTCTTCACTCAGCCATTCCTTCTTTGACCGTTTACTGTGAATGTTTTATTTAGATTTCTTTTCTGTTTTTAATAAAAATTTAATAACACACATATTTTCAACTGTAATTTAATCAATTCGTATATAATAAATATGTGAAAGCGACGTTTGTGTGAGAACTGTGTCTGCATCAGCTTTTATTGTGCCACCTCTATAGGTAATATTCAGATTTATCTCATCAAGTCCTTTCATGGACACCGGCCTTAAGGGGGGGTAAGGTTAATTCGTACAAAAAAAGGCATGTTTTTGTGAATTTTTTGTGACGACACAGTTAAAATCTCTTTATTAAAACTAATGGTACATTAAAGTATTACATTTGAAGAATATTGTGTACAATTTTCAAGACGAAATATTAAAAAATACGGCAATGGCAGCAATTATTCGGACGTGTCTCGGAAAAAAGGAGAATTGCGGTGTCCATCATAACTTGGTGCTAGATCATCTGAAATCAAAAAATCAAAGTTCATTCGTTAGATAATAGGTTTTTCCAGGTAACGCTGGGAGGGTTTTTTGAAATTTCAATTTTTCAATTTTTTGGAACACTTTGAAGGGAAAAACGCTATTTTTTGCGAAAAATATCGACTAATTTGTTATTAAAAAATAAAAATTAATAACAAATTTGAAAAAAAGGCTCCAGCGTTACCTCGTGAATTATGTACAGAAATAGTTTTCAAAATTTCAAAAGGATCGGTGCAGTAGTATTGAAGTTACGATGGACACCGACTTTGAAAACGTGAGATGTGGGGAAAACGTTTTAAAGTTTTGCACACTGTAAAATTCAAAATAAAACTCAACACTTATTTTATACTTACACATAATCGTCGAAGCCATGTTCACACAGCAAAGAGCTTTCATCATCAGCATCTTTTTGTCCTTGTGTACGCAAAACTCTTCCAATACAATAGCACGTCCGGTAGTTCTCAGGTGAGCGCGTCTCTTAGCTGCCCGAGCAGGTATAGAAAATCAGTCTGAGTATCGCTCAAATGTTCATAATTTCGTCAATTTTGCTCCGATTGACTTGAAATTTTGACACAATATTCTTGCGATGTTATCCATTCATTTAAAAAATTAAAAATAAAATGCAAAAAAAGAAGTTAAAAACCTTACCCCCCTTTAACTTTTAAAGGTACATTTCCGCACCCAAGATACAGCGAAGTTTTTATATAAATTAAATTATCTTTAATTCTTTTTGCGAAGTTACGGCGAAGTTTTTATTTAAATTAAATTTCCTTTAATATCTATTTTTTTTGCTGAAATGTAATATTCATTTCACCATACACGGGCCCGATGGAATGATTGACTATGAGGAAGAGTGAAAAGTTTCACCGATAAAGCAGGTCTTTGCGTTGATGTAAAAGGCAAATTATCCAGATTCATGATCTCAACTTGGTAGGTACTTGCGGAAGATCAAAGCTTGAGGGTACAAAAAATATGGAAATATCTGAAATTGGGGAGGAAGTATTATCATAAATATGACTACCAATAAATTTTCTTTGATCTGGTAAATATATATATCGGCGATTCTGGGTACTGGGACGATGAAATAGACTATACGGGCAGGTTTTTTAAGGAAATAAAATCCCTTTTTAGTTGAAAAAACGAAGGTATTTTTCTAATACAAATTATCAAAACGTTTTTTTAGTGATGTCCCGATTATGTAGAACACTGGTTTTTGAAAATTAATACAAATAGAGGTCAATCACTTAAGAACGAACATAGAAAAAATCTATTATTAACGACAAGCTTGTTGGTGTAGTGGTTATGATTCTTGTCTAGTGATCCAGTGGTCGGTGGCTCGAGTCCCAATCCAGGACACCAGCAAGTTAGCCCTATTTTCATAGCACAAGAATTTAGCGTAGTGAGAATCACATAATTCACGTATTCCATGTTCACGTCTTTATTTAAAAAAATGATTTGGCAGTTATTTTGCAATTGAACATGATTATTTAATTTTACACTTAGCTTTGCACTACACACGTGTTGAGTTAGTTATATTGTCACTACTAGAACACTCCTCCCCATGATCAGTAATTAATAACTAACCTAAACAACCTGTCTACCTATTTAGGTAGAGGGATGGGTCGCGTACTTGGAACAGTTTTTTTGGTACTTAGGGGAAACAAGTACAATAATAGGGACGTGTTATGGAATGTGATGCTGTAAGTGATTTCTTAAAAATTTTTTTTTGATGTGTAACATCTTTCCTCTCGCTTTCCTGCAATCTGTGTCAGTGATATCGTGAAAAAGGACGGAAATGCGTAACAGGAAATAAGACGCGCGCAATTTCATTCAACCATTCAATCAATGTCCAGCAAATGCCATCACAGCGAAGACGCACACTACCAGCCAATGATTCTGATTTTGTATATATGTTGCGAGGCTGGTGTCAAGCGTGTGGATGTTGTAACTTTGATATATTTTGGCTTATATCTTCGAAAATATTCAATAAATACTATTTTTTTTTACATTAATGTAAACAATAACTTCCCTTAATGATTTTCATTAACAAATTTTATGTAATTTATGTGATTATTTTTAAATATTTATTCAAAGTTTTCATACAATATGTATGACAGCACACTACCGCCATCTATGAAAATAAATAAAAAACATATAATTGACCAAACACATTTCTAAACAAAATGCGGATGTAGATATAAACAGTATCTACATAGTGCGGCAAAATTCAATAATAAATAAATTCACACACATTTTATTTGTTTGTATTTACTAATTAATAAATATATAGGTATTAGCTTTTTAAATTTTGATGTTAATTTCTGTCGCTGCTCAATTGATATTTTTAATTGTGAATTATCAAATGTTACATATCATATGCGATTACTGTAAGGCTCGCTCGTTTTATTTGGTTTCCAGTGGTTTCTAAGTTGTACATTATCAATCATTTGTGCGGTATCCGTTGATTCAAAACATAATTATCATCGATCGAGGAAGAGAGTCCCTCTCGATTGTGAGTCATCACATGGCTCAAGAGTCCAATTCCTGAATCCAAAATTTCTAGAGCACCTTGGACATGAGAATGTCCAGTCACCATCTGGAATCGAATCCGAAACTTTCTACTGACGTTAAGCAGTCTTAAATTTTAAGAAAAAATATGTCTCTCTTAGTATTTCGTTGAAATTTAGCGATTTGCATATTATTTTTTCAATTGCTTGAGCAACTTTGTAGATTGTCATTTTTAAAAAATTAATTTTATTATTTGTATTTATCTACTTATATTTTATTAATTACACCTACATGTTTCGGAAAAATCTTTCCATCGTCAGGGCGTTTTATTAATGTCAAAATATCAAAATGAATTATTTTGTTTTTTGTTTTTCTAAATTATTTTAAAATTTTATTGCAGAAGTTCTTGATTATTGAAAAAAATTTAGAATTGGGCTAGTAGTTAAATTTAATTGATTACAAATAATATATTGTTTACTATTTACATGCTTTATTAATTTCTAATGATTCTCAATTATTTAATTTCAGACCAAAATTATTTACCTATATGCAAAATAGGTAATTAATTTTGGCCTGAAATTTACATACATTTTTATTAAAACCGTGATCATTTTCTAATAAATGATTTGCGAATTCAGAAAAAACTATAATTATGCAGACATCTCAAATGCTCTTTTACTCTTACATCGAAATTTCGACTGGTTTTTCCAATACAAAACGCTGTACAATCTTTACACGAAAGTTTACAAACACATGAATTGTTAAATATATTGGTCATTATGCGTGAAAGGGTTCGAATTCAGTTCCTAATTCGAAATGCTAGGTTGCGGAATCAACGATCCATAGATGTCGCATCATCACAGACCATTACTATCTTCAAAAGCAGACGAAAACAATTTTACCTTTTCCACAACCTATTTTAACTCTTCACTGTCCCCAACCATTGCTTACCCGTTTCCTTATCAAGTAGCTTGTTTTGTTACTGTAAAATTGTAGGTATACTGTATAAATGTATAAATATATTTCATAAAAAACTGACGGTAGAGATTGCCTTATATGGAATTAGAATTAGATGTAAATACGCATGATACACTTACATTTTACTGATTATAATCATTAGTATTTCAGAAGCAGCGAATAAGAATTAGAATTTAAGCAAAAAGCGAAGAAAAAAAATTATATAAAAATTACGAATTCGAGCCCAGGGTTTGAAGGGATTAATTGACGCATAAGGGTCTGCAGAATAAACAATACACAATAAATAATACAAATAGAATAAATACAGAATAAACAAAAATAACGATCGTAAAGTGTATTTAATTGTGAGGCCAGCTGGGCTAGGGGCGGAGGTAGGGGAGAGAAACAGGGAGGTGCATAATTTATTATTCCGAACCACCCCTGACTGGCCCGTTCTCGAAAGGCGGTAGCTTCTTTATTACATTGTTATTATAACAATAAAACAATTCCTAATTGTTATTGTGATTTAAAAAATTCTAATTAAGCCAACTGAAATGCGGAGAAAATTTTCAGATAAAAATAACATTAGGTTGTTGGGAAAATAATGGCCGTATTTAATAAAATATATAATTTTGAGCACTCGTTGCTAGATAATATTTCGACGGCTTAGTAACACAAAAACTTTTTTCAAAATTGATTTTACATTTTTTGATAGGTAAGTAAAAGTAATAAGCGTACTAAATTTAAATATCACTTTGAAATAGACTGAAATGGTGATGACGTAACACCATCATCATCAATATGTTAACGTTCGGATCCTTTGAGGATATTTTTCTTCTCACGCAGTTCTCAGTAGTTCTGGGCATTGTCGTCTTTCTTCAGGAGTACTCCATTGGATTAACGCCTCTGTCGTTCTCGAGATCTTCCCTATAGTCGCGTCCCTTGGTATTGCTGCTGCAATACCATATATGAATACCTTAGAGAAGGCATTCTTTGGACCACTGGGTCCCAGTTCGTCATACAGAACACGCAGTTCATGGCCCCACCTGGTTTTTCACTATCTACTTTATTAATTTATGATATATATCATCAAGACGAATAGGAATGAGCTGGGCTGCTTTTGGCAAACTCAAACATTTTTTCGAGAACAAAGAGATCCCAATTAGCCTAAAAAGAAAAGCCTTTGAATCGTGCAGCTACCAGTGATGACGTATGGAGTGGAGACAATGGGCTAGAAAAGAAAAGTGTAGAAAAGCTCAACCATACATGGGGAGATCTAAGAGAGAGAGGAGAAGCCTAAGAGATATGATATTAGAAATGACGAAATTAGGCGCAGAACTAGAGTAGTCGATATCATGGATCCTGTAGCGAAGCTAAAGTGGAGACGTCGGGAAAGTAAAAGAGGCGTCGGAAGACCTCAAAAGAGATGAGCCGACCATATAGCCGCTGTGGGGGGGAAGAAATGGCTACAAGTAGCAAATAACAAGGAAGTGTAAAAGGGTATGGAAGAGGCCTATATCCAGAGGTGCAGAGATGGAGGCTGAAGAAGAAGAATAAGAAGATCATAATAATAACGGTTACATTTGTGATATTGCAAACAATAAAATGTCGGTATTTATTGTACAAGTATTTACAGTGTTATTTCAATAACAGAATTCTGTAAACAATGATGCGCGCATCGTGCGCGCGGGTATTTAAACATTTCTCCTTTGACAGGCGTCACCACGCGGAAACACACGTACCCACGTGCCTCGTAACAAAATATCAAACACAATAATTCGGATAATGTGTGGAGTTATCTTGCGGTGGAATTGGTGAACGTAACATTGTGTAAAGTGATCACTTAAGCCAGCTAATACAGGTCATTAGCCCTATAAAGGCTTTCATACATGTCTCCAATATAAATAGCTTCGTCTCTGTGAGAATTCTATAATTTATCTTTATAAGTTTTTATAATACATTGTACCGATTTTAATGTCTCACTAGGAGTATCTATCATATTAATAAACGACCTGTTCATAATCCTTATGTTAAAAAATATAATATCTAAAATCAATCAATAAATAAATCACCTTAAAACATCGTCAATAAATTCAAATATCATTAATTAGAAAATTATATTTATAAGCAACGAGAAAATGCTAAAAAAACTTCAAATACTACAAAACAGAGCGATGCGCATAATATTGAAGTGTAATAGGAGAAAAAAATAATAAAAATGTTAAATAATAAGTCCCATAGGACTAGAAACAGTAAATCAAAGAATAAAGTATACCTAATGTATTGGTGCCAATATTAAAAACTAAACAAGGATTATTACCCAAATACTTTGATGACAGGATGAAGCTGAATAGGGATTCGATTTTCGTTCTTACAATACAAGAGGAAGCGACGACATAAGACTTCCGAAGACAAAGAAAAACACCTCACAAAATTGTGTGATGTACAAAGGTCTAAAAATCTTCGATAGCTTGTCGAAGGAAATTAAAAACACGGTGAATATAAGGACGTTTAAAAAGGAGTGCAAAAATTTTACCGTAAAAACTTTTAAGTGACTAGATGGAATGCAATACGTATAAGTGAAATCATGTATTAGCCCAAAAAACAGTATGTGGAACTAAATAATCCTCATCCTCGCGTAAGAGGCGTACAAAAAATGCTAATAAATGAATTATAGTCAACGGGAAAGGCTGTGCTATAAGAATTTAATTCAATTTATGTACTCGGCCATAATTATTGTTAATCGCATCGAAGGTTTAGTAATTCTTTGTAATTTGAAAAAACCAAATCCCTAGCTGCGTTCGGCTCACGCGATTCTGTTGTTTTTCACATTTCACTCCGGCCCCCCTATTGGTCGTTTAAGTATTATATATTTTTAACGCGTCACGCGAATCGCCGTAACGTTTAAGCTCGCATTTCGGCAGAGGGAAAATAATCTGTATACATTTAGCGGCAGCCAAATGAGAATAACCGAAGACCCCACGGCATGAAGTTGTTAACTAACATTTTTGTCAAAAATGAGTTAATAAGGAGTCCAAACTAAATATTGTACGCTCTTTCCATTGGAAATAAGTTCAGAACTTAAAAATAATTAGAACATGTTTGTAATAATCTTATTTCGGGATGAGGTTGCTCCAAGTAAAGACTTTGTTCTCGTAAGTATTTATTCGGTAACAATAATGGTTTAGACAATCGTTTATACAGTAATATGCAGTCTCGATAACAATGGTAGTAAAAGAGGCTCGACTCGACACTCACGCGCCTTTTTATACATTCTCTCTCTCTGTCACGCAGTCTCTTTCTGGCGTCGCGACATACGTTCCTTAGATCTATTACAATGTTCAAATCATAGGGATGAACATGTTAACTACACTTTTTCATAAAAATCAAATCAGTTACTAATGGGAAGAATATGTTATCTTCAATAATAACATGTTCACGCCATCATTCTGAAATTAACACGCCTTTTTATTTGATTGGAATATTAATGGTTAATATAAATTTTACTCTGGCAGTACTGTCATATATTTGTTTTTAATTGAAGACTATTATAATATGTACTTGTATATAATTTTTCAATAATTTTAAATGGTACATACCATGTTTTGTATTATTAATTAACATGCCAGGTATTTTGTAATTTTGGATAATGGATGGTAAAAACGGATAGCATTTGATGGGCTGTTTGATGTTCGTGTTTTACCAATTTTAAAAAGGTGTTATTCCATTAAAATTGAGTTGCTGTGGTGAAAAAATGGTTGTTAACTACATTTTTTTAGGGATAATTAGTATATTTTTGTTTTTTTTTTTACTTTGTAAATACTTTTTTGATATTTTAGTGACATAAATCAATAAAAATTAATCTCGAATTAGCAATAAAACATATTTTTCAAAGGCGAAATGCAAACGTCTAATTATCTCAAAATGACTTGAATGTTAGTTAACAACTTCTTGCCATGGGGTCTTCAACTCGCTTTTCGCGGAGTCGCGTAGTTACCCACATTTCTCTTTTAATTCGATCACGGTTTTATCCGCTCGAATTACGAAAGTAGTATGCCGAAAGCCTTTCAAGTGGGGGTATTGCGTAGGGGTGCCACCCGCGCAATGGTGGGTATACTACTAACTACTTCTGACGCCATATCCGGATACCGGACTATGTTAATTTCTGTTGCAGTTTACCTATTCAGTACTTCGTATACGGTTCGAGTGCCTCGGCGGAACATTTTTCAGGACGATTAAAGCGAAAATGTCACTTTTCTATAGGACTTTGGCGTAGGTTTTTGTAACTCGTTATTTTTATTTTTATACTAGCCGTATACCCGTGAAAAATCACGGAACACGAAAAGGTTCGCATCTTTGCTAAGCCCTAGTATTATATGTAGTGTACGTTTGACGGTCCGCGGAGAGACGGTGGTAGCAATGTCGCTAGGGTGCCGCGCTGGCATTTGCGCGTCAATTTAGTTTTTTAGCCGTGTATTTGAGCAAAATTACGCACGTTACAGGATGTTACGGACATAAAGACAGATAACGAAATTATAACGTTTGATACACTACAGCACGAGACCTAATCACTGTAACGAAAAATCGCAATTATAATAATTTCGTTGTTTGTCCGTCCGACTGTCTGTCTGACTGTCTGTCTCTCTATCCCCGTAACTACGTGTAACATTCGTAACTTTTTATAATAATTTTATTTTTTCGAAAAATTCTTTTTTCCTAAAAGTATAAAATCCCCCTTACTTCTCGTAGGATAAGTGTGGACCTCAAAATTGTATTTCATATTTTTATACATGTATATTGGAACAAATCGTTTTTTTATGAGAAAAATAGTATTACAGAATATTTTGTACATAAAATTACGGGATATTAAAATTTTTCAGATTTGAAACCTCTGTATTTTTCACGACAATGTCGTTTTTAATCATGTACAATTTGATAGGGAGTAAAATTAAGTTAATATCTTATCAAGACTAGGACATTTTGTATCATTTATTGCCTAATTGTCATTACCTTTAGTTGCTTTACCATTTCGCTAATTCTTGTATATTTGTTACATCTAGTTCTCATGGTTCTGTTTTGAATTTTTTGAATTTTTTCCTTCTCAGTTTCATTTCCCAAAAATAGTACTGTTCAACAGTAATTAATATGCGGAGTCAGAATGTTGGATCGAGGTTTAAACTTAGTTTCAAATCAGTTACTCATATTTTTGTAAATATTATTCGTCTGCTGCCAATATATTTGATGTGCTACACAATCCAATGTACAACATCTTACATATTTGCATTAATCAACACGTACATTTATAAAACGTGAATACAATATACTTGTCTACATACAGCCTTAACCACGGTAAGGGTAGGAACACCCATGGAAAGAACAAATGGGTAATGAAGTATGAATGACGATGATGGCTATTATAATATTCCAAATATTTATGTACAACTTTGGGTACATTAACAATAATGAAGCGCCCTAAGTCCTGCAGTTAGTTCTAGCCGTAGGAAATAATACAAGATAGATCTACTTGTACATGTGTACGCGTCACGGTAGAACATACGTCATTCTACGACGCAGGGGCGCCCAATACCAGACCGGCGGACGAGATTATTTACTCAATTGTAATACAATTATTTATTTAATTTAATTTTATTTTATTCGATCATCCAACAGGGAGACATAATTGCTTGGTAGGACAAAATACAGAAAATATTGTTAAATGTCTCCCACAATTAAAGGATGACACATAATTATCGACAAGTAAATATCCGATCTCGTTGTGCTACACAAGATTCTCAGCGGAGCTATTGATTCTCTTTCTCTATCTGATATAAATTTGCATGTTAAACCCCGTATAAGAAACCCGGAGTTCTTTAGAATAAGCCAGCGTACTAATAATGTCAGTTACTTTTCTCCCATCACAAGGTTGTGTCGCACGTATAATTTGTATTGTGCTGACCATAACATTGATGCTGATATCTTGCAGATACCTTATCTTCGTTCAAAAACACACTCATACACAACATCCATTTTCTAAACGATGACCTGAACCTATAGATCCATTAAATTATTTAATCGCACTACATTCAAACACTTAACATACAACACACATAAATGTGCAAGTATACATGTTACTAGAGCGTGCCGAAGACACTTGTAATTAGGATAATGGGCATAGTCTTCACTATAATGTTTATTATCAGAGTATCATGTACCTATTATCCTGTTAGTGTCTCTAATAAATAAATTAATAAAAAATAAATAAAAAAAACGGTCGTCACTGTAGTTTACTTGAGGCAGCATGGGCGCGTTGGCCTTATCTTGCACCTGATTGGCCAAAATGGTTGCTGCGTTGTGTGTGGCTAGAGTCCAGGGTAGCTTTCCACCACCACAATTGTTATGAAGTTGTATGGCAAACTGCAGGGGGAAGTTAGGAATGAAACAAATATAACATACTTTAAGAGGAAATCTGAAGAAATATGTGCTGCTTAGAATTGTTCTGTGTATAGTTTTCTGGGATATTTAGCCGTGTATATGTGACACCTCTGGCCAACGTTTCGGATCCTATTGCAGGGTCCATCATCAGGGCTGATGTGATGAGTGTGTGTTAAGTGTAGGTTAAGTATTGCCTTGCAATACCTTACCGAAGTCAGGGTGTCTCCATGTTTGTGTTATGTTAAGTACTGGATTGCAGTACCGTGTGTCTTGATATAGTGTGTTGTGTATCTACTAACGGATGTCGGACTGTGCGTATCGTCGATTTGATTTATCCTGCAACTTAAATCTAAGGATATGCTTAGAATTGATTGAAATTTGGGTTAATTATATGTAATTACTGTTTGTATCAGGAAATATAAAATCTTCGTTTAACCTACTTAAAAAAATAATGGTATTGTCTCTATTATTTGCAAATCACTTCTGCTGCGCTCCAAGGATTGTGGGGACCTTCAGATAATTGTGCACCCTTGTATTTGTGTGACCCGCGACAAAGTTATTTTGGTAACTCCTGGGACAGGAGCATCACAATGGAAGGGAGGCTTAGTTATGGAGATTATTGATAGAGTATCTTCTTCCGTCTCGAAGGAGATAATATTTGTACAGAAATACGCTATTTAATCTCCAGGAAGCTGGGTACATGCGTGGGGTGGTACTTTTGTAAGATAAAATAGATTTGATTAATGCTGTAACGTAATTAATCATCTCGATTGATATTAAGGGCAAACATATAAAACGATGCCAATATTCCTGGATTAAATAAGGTTGTTGTCATACGATAATAATGTAATCTCTCAAGAGTAGTTTTACGTTTGTCTAAGTAGACTACGGATTTTACTGACTACGGAGTCAGAGCTGATTTATTATATATCCGGCGTTGCCCGGAATTCAGAATTAGTAACAATTTGATCATTTTAGGTTTACGTTTTAAAAATTAATAATTTTAAAATGGTATATTATGCAACTGTATAATCCTTGCTGCAATATGGCATTATTGGATTGGGAGGATCATATGCGATTATAATGAATTCAAAGAATAATTATTAAAATAATTTTGAAGGAACCCCAAAGATTCAGAACATAAAATTTATTTAACATATTTAAAGTTAACACAGTTGACATAATTTATAAGAAATATTCGATATTACAAATATTTAAAGAAAAGAATACTAATATACAAACGAGTCATTCGAGCAGATATGAAAATAATATAAAAAATCCTAAATTTAGTACCACATATTTTCAAAACGATTTTCAAAATTCAAGTACAAATGAAGTCCCACTTTAAGAATATGCAATACATATGCCACATCTTTTAAATATCTATCTATAATTTTAATCTTTTATATACTTATAATTCTCATTGTTTGTAACCTTCGATTATACAATCAATATTTTACACTACTTACCCTCTTAAAAAAATTTAACATTGGCATTCTTTTGTACTTCATAATTTTTGTTCTTCATATACATTTTTCCTTTGTAAGTGATTATCCCTCAACACACACAAGAGCCTTGATTCTTTTTGGTGAGGTATAACATGTATAATAATTTTATTATTAATAACTATTAGTTATCATTATTGCAAAAAACCGTAATCTATTAATTAAAAAATATTGGGGAATTTAACAAAATTTTGTCTGCAATAATTAATATGATACATATATTTTTTTCAAAATAAATAAAAATAAAATTTTTCCATGTATTATTATATTGTAAAATCTACCACCCTGATCAGATAAGGGCTGCATACACAAGTCGCACTGCTTCAAAGGGTAAGCCTCGTACCGCCCACCCTGCGCCCCCACTAAGGGTGTGACTAATAGCGTTCTTTGTCATGTTAAGCTGGGCGTAATCGCTCTGCATTTAACAAAAGTGGATGGAAAGAAAACATTTGTCATTAATATCTCCCATCAACACATCGGCCACTCGCAATAATCACTTTATTACAGCCAGCACCAACACGGCCGACACGCCATCCCTTCATTTTCTCTATGGTGGTTTAATTCCCCGCGACCCCCTCCCCATCTGCCGCCAGAGCCTCCCTCCAAAGCCTCCGGAGACGGAACCGCCATGTGCCATCGAGCCTCGGAATTATGATTATAATTATATTCACAATTAAGTTGAGTAGGAAGTCTTGTATAAATTAATTCATTAGTCGAACAATTTCGGAGTGGACATTTTTGAATGTGCGTAGACCTCTTTCCGCTCGAGAAAGACAATCGAATTAGTGTGGGTGAGCCGTGCGTAAGAGGCACATTATTTCGTTGTATTGGTGTTTGTATCCATAAACACTACAACGAAAGAATGTGTCGTACGCATGGCTTATATAAACTAATTCGATTGTCTCTTAAATGGAAATAGGTGTGAAATTAATTTGATGTAGTAGTATTGTATCATTTAGTGCAGCGGTATTCAACCTATTTTTCTTCGGGCCACATGCACATGTTTGCTAAGTTTCGCGATATGTTATGCTGATATGTCGAAAAAATATTCGTATAGGTAAAAATAGTACTGATTTGATTCAAGATTATGGCGCCGCCACTTGATTAATCAACAAATATCTTTTTTAAGTATCATAGAACAGCTTATTTCCCTATATGATTTTTTTTCATGTTACTGTATACTCGAAAATCAATAATGAAACACAAAATATCAAAAACTCAAAAATAACGTATATCCATTTTTGTTTAGCGTCTTAATAAAATGAATCGATTAATAAACGCATACGAAAACATGATTTATGAGTACGTATTCCAACCTTATTACAGACGTAACAGCACAACAAAGAAGCATAGAAAACATTGATATAATATAGATGGCCAATTACAGGTCTCCACATTTAGATATATGTTTGTAATGATAAATATTTATGGATTAAACTAAGGCATATTAAAAATTATTTAGAAAGAAAGAATAAAAATTTAAACAAAAGAAAAAGAAACCTAATTATTAACAGAAAAAACAGAAAAACATAGGCATGTTAAAAAATAATACAAAGAGAAAAAAGACTTAATTTTAAGAAGAAAAAAAAATTCTGCACTCAAAATTTTTCTTTTTATATTATATTATATTGTAAGAAGAAAAACGTTAAGAGTTGCATAGACCACATTGTGGCGAGAAACCGTAAAGGCACGATGAATTAAAAATACAACACGAGTTTGTACAAAAATTTGGACATGCTCAAAATATTGTGTGAATTTTTTCAATGACAAAAAAAGTTGGAATTATATTTATAGATTTCAAAAAAGTATTCGACACACCGAAACGGCTGATTTTACTGACGGTAATGGATGAATGTGGAACACGAGGACAACTAAAAAAATGACTAAAATATTACACGACAAACACAAATATATTCTGGTTGAAATAACAAATTCGTTCTTAAACATAGAAATCGCTGGTTATAAAATGATATGAATTTGTCTTTTTGTTCACGCAAGATATTAAAAACTTACAAAGCCAGATTTTTTTATTAGGTTCCTGATAACAAATGTGTTTCGGGCCGCAGGTTGAGTATGGCTAATTTAGTGCATTATTATGTATTTTTGCAACCAACATTACGTCATGTGATTCATAATTAATTTAGAAATATTCTGTAAAGTTTCGTGAAGCAACATTAAGTTTTTTTATTTTTGCTACGCAGTGCACCATTTTTAGTAGCAGCATTGTAGTGTAGCCTGCAACTATCATTTAATAACTTAACAGTTATCCTACACGACAGCTTCGCTGTTAAGTATACTCATTAAGAAATCAGAATTGATTTTGTCGGAATGAATGTATAATTTATGAATACTAAAAAATTTTAGTGAACTCTTTCGCTCCTCAATAAATCAACTTTATAGAATTATATCAATGATTTATTCATGTAGCACCATTATTTAATGAAACGACATAATGTCCTACAGTTTTTCATTGTAATTTTTGATTTAGATTGAATGAAAGTATCGCACCAATTTTATTTAATAACGAAAATAGTGGTAATAATTTTAACTTTTATTTAGAACGCTAAGTCACTGGGCATGAATTTAATTGCCGTTTTTAAATTCGCTCTAAATGTTTCTAAAATATTTCACACACTGATTCACTTAATCGTTCTAGAATCTTCAGTGCCTTTATATCACTCATTAATTACTTGTCTCTCATATACGTAATTCATGCTATGCATGCACGCTACTTAAATCGATCAGTTTCGCACTAGAAAACTTCCCGCTTGTCAGTAGGTACTTTCTTGATTACTACTGCAGGAAAAACACACGCGCTATATGTGGATTTCTATGGCGTTACCCGCTGTCAACTCTGACACAACTGATCCCTCCTTATAGGTAATCTCGCTTTCTAAATGTTTCCAGAATCCGGTGGACTGTTCCGAGAGATTTCGACAGTGCGTGATTCCTTCTGATTCTACCATCTCTTGACAATATTTTCTGTTACTTTATTTTAAATTTAATATAAATACAAAATGATGCTTGTGCGCTTTCACAAACGCCGCGAAATATTAACCAAATTTTATAGAAAAATAGCGGTACCGCAGAAATGTGTGACTATTACACAAGGGTCAGATGCTTTTACTATACAGGGTTATTTGTAAAACATTAATAACCCCACAGGACTATATTTCTGTTTTGATTATGATTCAAAAATATTCAAGCAGCCGTGACCTAATATCAATAGTTAAGGAATTATGCGACATCAAAATTTGCATATTTTTTTACAAAACGTTGAACCATCATTACAGTTACTTATGTCGATTACGAAAAAAACCCTGCAGAAATTCCAATTGGAGTGTTTTCCAATTGGAATTCTAAGGTTTTTATTATCTTATTTGACTTCTATTAAAAGGAATGAATGTTTCATATTCGAAATAAGTTACTGTAATGATATTCCAAAGTTTTACAAAAAATAAGTCAGAAATATTGAAAAAAAAGTTAACTTTGATGTCGCATATCTAGATAACTATTGATATTAGGCCATGGTTGTTTGAACATTTTCGACTCATAATAAAAGCAAGAATATAGTCCTGCGAGGTTATTAATGTTTCCCAAATAACCCTGCATACGCGGACCGTATCTATTTGAGTTTTCTTCCATTGGTCGTCGGAAGCTCAATACGCCAGGGTCATTTAAAAATGCAGCTTTCTGAGCCCTTGGAGTGAAATTTAGACCACGCCAGACCGCGGTGAATGTGTGCTCACTTCATTCTAATCCCCAGGGACCCTGAGAGGTTCACAAAGCCACTCCCGATTCGGTGAAAAGAATGAGGAATTCAGAGACAAGGATGTGATCTCGGTCAGGATAAGAGATGAACATTAAATGCAACCGTTTTACAATTAAGTTAAATTATAGATGTCACATAGAGACGAAGCTATTTTATGGGAAATGTGTATGGTATTTATAGGATGACCCAGGGCTCATGAACTGTATCTGTGAACTGGCTTAGGTGGTCTGTTGCCATATTGCCGTCTCAATATTGTCACGTAGTCGCGGTACTTGTGTTTGCTCATGGACATCTTGAAGAGGCTATCTTTGGACATGTCTAGCCAAGCATGGTCAAGTTATCGTCAATGTAGCAATGTTATCTGTTTGGTCGTACAAAACTTGCAGTACACGGTTCCAACTTATTCTTCAGCACTCCGACTATTGCGCGCAGGATAAATTACCTATACCTATAAAAATACATTATGAAAAAAATAAGCTTTTACCTAACCTAACTTATAGTCCACTTACACTTTTCTCATTTCTTTATTTATTTTTTCATCTTTCTTTCTTTTTTACATTGTATTACTTTTAATAATTTTATTTTTGGGAGACAAAAAAGACACTAGAATTTAATTTAGTTTAATTTATTACTAAAGAAAGCCACGAGTTAAATATTAATACTGTTCTTATTTTGTAGTCGCTAAATGTCTTCCATATATTTCACGCACTTATTATTAATCTGTCCTTCATTGGCACTAATTAATGCTATTTCTATTCCTTAGATCACTTTTGATAAACTCTGTTCAATGTTCGCTCGTAGAAATAATTCGCCCCGGTTTCCCCATTTTTCCTATTCACTTGCGCTGGTTTCACTTACTAATATCGCGTGTTGTAAAGTCACGAATCACTGATCACTCCGGTTCGCTCTGTAGTATTGCGGAGATGTCGCCTGGTTAACTTCACAAACTGATTTGCTCGATCCCGCATCGCGTGAATCCTCATATAGCAAAATTCATCCGAACGATTCATTCTAGAGGTAACGAGAAACATGTGGAATGTTCTAGGCTCTTCTGCCGTACACTTTACTACGTTGAAGAAAGTGGAGGAATACTCGAGAGAGATAGTACGGTCGTGGATGAGTGACCCGGATTGCTTGCCCAACAGTCCGCCGTCACGGTTGACTGCGTCGATGTTTATTTTCAGCACATTTAATAGGTACCTAGCTTCGCTACAATACTTTAAGAAGTGTATGGTTCATATTGTCATTTCTGTTTTATTTTGAATAACAATATCATATTCTACTTACTTTGCTGCATTATTGCTGCGTTCTGTTTTATGTCGTGGATCTCTATTATTAGTTTTCCAACTGTCCACTAGGTTATGTCAATATAAACAATTATCTGTTAAGATTCCATACATAAATAGATAATTGATAGAAAATTTGCGAAATAATTCGTGAAAAAGTTTATCTTCAACAATGGAAAATATGTCAGAGGGAGAGGAAGGGGTATGAGAATAGGGGGGTATGTTGCCTATGTTCCCCGCCGAGTCCTAAAGAATAAGTTTCCAAATTTTGAGTCCGATCGGTCAAACGGTACAGATTTGCATCGAAAATATGACAGGGGGAGGGGAAGGGATATGAGAATAGGGAGGAAATGTTGCCTATGTTACCAGCCGGGTCCTAAAGCATAAGTATGCAAAATTTGAATCCAATTGGACAAACGGTGTGGATTTGTATAGAGAACAGACAGATATTGAGTATTAATATTTTTTCGTGAGTTAGATTTTTCTGTATGTCTTTCTAATTGATTAATTAATTTGGTTATTAGATATTGAGTTTTATAGGTATAGATTTTTATAGGTAAAGATAGTTTTTAAAGATGTATGGGAAAAGCGCGCGAACGCTCCCGATTGGATCCGCCATTAGTTTGGTTTTTAAAAAAACACGAGGCCAATTCACGTCGTGTTCCGTACACGGACTGCCGATTGTTTGAAATTTCATGAAAAGCCTTCAATGCGGGAATTTTCCGGGTAACATGGTCGCTCGAATACTTTTAGGAGATTTTCACTCATGGGGAAATGCCAATTCGCAGCATGTGTGTAAAATTTTCCTTCGTGTACTAAATTTCAACCGAAAAGGATCCAATTGGGTTAGTACGAGTTCTGTTATCATCTGTATTCTTCTTTTAACTGGAGCCAATTGTGGTGTAAGTGAGAGAGAAATGTATACTGTGAATTCTTTTTGAACGAGTTATACAGAATCTCTCGGCGTTTGACATATATAATTCGTAATGTGTATATACAATGTCAGGGTATTGATTGTTTCAATTGGTCACTGGGTCGTTCTGGGCAGAGCCGGTCGTTTGAAATACGGTGTCCACAAAGTACATGGTGTACATGTCTGAAATTAGAAAAGCTGTTAAAACTTCAAAAAATTTTTATCTTCATGTATTCTTATGTAATTATTATCAAAGATTTGTCACAATGACTGCTACTGTAGGCTTTATTATAAATACAAAATTACAAATTTACACTACGAAAGCTATTCACTTCTTCTTCTTTTAATGTTTGTTCGATTGTCGAATATTAATTAGCCATTGTGATGGCGAATTATATATTTTTCTTCTTTTGTTATTACCTTTTCTCTGTTCTTGTATTTATTTATGTATTTCTTTTATGCAATAAAGACGTATCTAATGGTGTCGGTCTGTGAATGGTTTTGTTTTTGGGGCCATGCCGCCTCGCACCGGTTTATACGACCTGTGCGGGGCAGCACGGTCTTGCTTTGTAGCTAAAAAAAATGTCAACCTGGAGACGAATGAGAAGGACCGATATGGGAGATTTTGGTCATAAAACTGTCCTGGGTAAGCGGTGGATATCATTCGCCATTCACAGCTTAAAATTATATTCAGAATATTTTTTTTTATTATATATTAAAAAAACTGGTCTAAAAAGGAATTAAAGATTTGAAATAGTTTTCAGGCGTATTCTAGTGTAATGTTAATGATTCGATGGAATCTCATATACTTTATGATATTGCTTTAAATTCCAATTAAAAATATAGATACCTCATTAGAGACCTTTATATTTGATTAGTGGAATGAAAAATCTTTGGAGGCTGGTGGTGCTAATAAAAGTAATAATTACAACACACACATGAAACAGGTTGTAAAATTTAAATATATTTATAATTTCTAAAAATGTGATAGATGTGCTACTCTATCATGGGTGGAAATGATGAACGTAACATTGTGTAAAGTGATCACTTCAGCCAGCCGTGTGATAGGTCGTAAGCCCTATGAACACCCACATAAAAAAGTCTTCATATCTACTTTTACATAAAAAAATATAATTTCGTCTCCATTGGTTTTTTTGACTCTGTCTTATATCACATCTAACATTTCTTTTGAATTGAATTTTTACTAACTGTGACATATGTGAACTATTTCAGTATTGTGGGAGATAGACGTTGCTCATATTTGGTATAGGTTAATTCTAATTTTTCAATAATCTTAATATGCCAGAAAATTATGTTTCTATTTGCGAATGTGCGAAATCAGCTTGTAATTTAAATGAAAAAGTCTTTATTATTATTATGAGTTGGGACACCAAGTTTAGCTGCATCACTAGGTTTCGCTAGAAAATACCACTCGTCTCTGGTTGCACGCCGTGAAGACAATGAGATAGCGCACGGATTCACATGATGTCAAAACATGACTGACACATATACAGGGTTATTTGGAAAACATTAATAACCTCGCAGGACTATATTCCTGCCTTGATTGTGAGTCGAAAATGTTCAAGCTATTATGACCTAATATCGATAATTATGGAGATATGCGACATGAAAATCTGCATTCTTATTCAATATTTCTGACTTATTTTTTGTAAAACGTTGTACTACCATTACAGTAACTTTTATCGAAAATGAAAAATTAATTCCCTTTAATACAAGTCAAATAAAATAATAAAAGCCTTCGAATTCCAATTGGAAAACATTCCAATTTGAATTTTTTCAAGGTTTTTATTATTTTATTTCACTTTTATTGAAACGAATGAATTTTTCGTAACCGATATGAATTACTGTAATGATACTTCAACGTTTTGTAAAAAAAAATGTCAGAAATATTGAAATAAATGCAAACTTTTATGTCGTATATCTCCATAACTATTGATATTAGGTCACAATAGCTTGAACATTTTCGACTCATAATCAAGGCAGGAATATAGTCCTGCGAGGTTATTAATGTTTTCCAAATAGGAAGTATTGGAGTAGTTTTGAATCCGTACACTACTCCAGTATGGTGCTATTGGGTGGCTCCTCCCCACACATTAAATTGATTCTGAACTAAAGAATCAATAAATCTATTTTACCAATAGATTTATTTATTCTTTAGTTTTTCACATCATATAGTCTTTTATTCATTTATTATTTTTTGTATATTTTTTATTTATATAATTATTTTACAGTTATTTTAAAATGAGTTTGATTTAATTTGATTGCTTTCTTGCGTATTTTTCTTAATAGTGTTTAAACTGTAAGGATATCTTTCTGTGTTTTACTATTTTTTTCTATGGTGCAATGCACCGTATGCACATACAAAAAACAAAAAATATATTCATAGCGTTAGAGCAACACCTGTGCATGTATTTTTTTTCTCCAAAACACACAATTTGCACTGACTACCATAGAAAAAAAAACTAAAACAAAGATGCCATAAACAATATATACACACAGAAGTTGCCCTAACACATACTGGGCGGGAGCCTAAACGTTTTTACGCCTGTCCTTAATCTATTTAACATCCACCTGCGTCTTACTTTTTGAGATATAAATGTTTAAAGTCTTAAACTTATTTTCTCGAGAGTCAGATTTTCGAGCACGCACCCCATACTTCGAACTTATTTTAAAGACGTATTCTCGTCATATAAAACATGATATCGAGGGTGGAAAGCCGAAAGGGTGTTAGTGATTATTTCGAACTTTACATGAAAGCAAAATAATGTTTTGGTAATCTGATTTCGTCAATATTTTTTTTATCATGAAACGATTTCTATATGTAATTTGGATAAACAAATATGAAAATCATTATTAATATTTAAAGCATTAACTTTGTGGTTAGACATTGTAACAGATTGTTAGTTAATTTAGTAAAAAAGTACCCCATAACACCAAGTTTTTATTATACTCCCTTTCTTCGTAAAATATAACAACAATTAAGGACGAATTAAAACATATGACATAACACTAAACTTACAGTAATTTAATATATTTCTAAAATGTCAGCTGTTTTGAGCTTTGGTAAGACACTTCATGCTTTGAAGATTAAATTCTAAAAACATTTGTCAATTTAGATTTTCGACATTCGTAGTGAAGTACCTATTATGCATACCGACGGAGTAATTCAAATTTAGAAAGTATTCCGCGACGTTATCGGGCCGCTATGCTAGTAATCAAATTTTTCTAATGATTCCAATTTGAAAAAACCAATAAAATTTCCAAAAATCCGAAATTATACTATAATTATTAATTTTTTTTAACGAAAATTTGATAGATCTTCTTGATCGTCGCCATGAGTCTACTTGTCAAGTTTCATCTCGATTGGATCACGGGAAAAGGGTCTAAAATCGGTCCAAAGTTTTTTTTGATGGCAAGCCGGCAAGCAAGCAAGCAAGCAGACGCCACGAGTTAATATAAAGGCAGTAAAAATCACTGCCAGATTTTAGGTCTACCGGTTTTATTCTAGGTTCTTCTCAGCCCTGATGATGTGTAGTGTAGTGCTGATGTATCTTGATGGACCCTGCGATGGGATCCGAAACGTTGGCCAGAGAGATCACATATACAAGGCAGAATATCCCAGAAAACTATACACAGAAGATTCTGAACGGCTGTTAAAACCTAAGGACATTTTTATTTTAGGTCTTCGTCAGGACTTATTTCGATTTTTGGTCTTAGCCAATATTGGTGAAAGTTAAACAATACTATGGTTGAGGTATATAGTGTTGTGAATACAGTAGTGTAGTGTTGGTCCTGACGAAGAGACTTGTACGTCTCGAAACCGGTAGACCGTAAATCTGGCAGTGGTTTTTACCAGGTTAACCAACAATCCGTTAAAACATGAAAATCGTTTGACAGTCAGACAATCAGATTGACAGAACTTTCTTTTGCTCTCCTGCAAAGTTTGAAATAATCGCCAACGCCCTTCTGCCTTTCTACCCTCGATTATAATCTTTTATTGTATTATCGGAGAAACTCTAAGCGAATAATTACATTGCGATATGCGAAACACACCCATGCCGAAACTATTCAGCTTTTAGTAGCGGTGGTAGTAGGTAACGCTATTGTCTGAATTATTATTTGCTAGGGGTTAAACCGACGAAATTAATTTGATTGCCTGCGACTTGAACATAACAACGTCAGCGGGTGTGGGTGGGTGCGTTCACGACATCTGGGGAGCGCGTGTGGGGGATGAATTTAAATAACGATGTGATTTTAACTGAAATAATTGAATGTGCGATGAAAATTTTGCATATTTTGCAACATTTATCTGATATTTTGGACAAAAAGATTTTATTATTATTTTATTTTTTTACTCTTTAAATAGGTAATACAATAACATTTATATTTCTTAATATATACATTGTAAAAATCGAATGTGGGGGGGGGGGGGGGTGATTTGCGGGTGAGAGGTGCGAGGGAGGGAAAATTGTTAATAATGATGACTTATAGAGGGCTATTTCTAAAGTTTCCAAAGCAGACAATTTGAAAATCTTGTTGAAATTAGTGTATTTAAATGTAGATTTATCTTTTTTGAAAGTGTGGCCAGTCTCTAACATGTGATTAGCAATTCAGAATAATTGTTATTTCTCAAACAAAGTTCAGTACCTTAGTTTCAAAATTTCTCGTGGTCATTCCTGCATATTGTGTATCACATTCATTGCATTCTAATGTGACGATACCGCAAATCATACATAAGTACAATTTGTCAAATTGTACTTAAGTTTAAACTCATCAAAAAAATGTAAAAAAATTAAATTCGGACAAATAATGCTTTATTTTATTGCATGATCTTGATATTCGGACATTGAAATTGTAATAAAATATGCTCCGGTATACCCTGTAAATATAACTGTACATATTTTTTGTAACACAATTTTTAAATTTATTGTGTAGTACAGTGGTTCCCAAAGTTTACAGGACCGCGACCCACCAAAAAAAAATTAAATTTTCGGGACCCACCTCCTGTCTCACGTTTTCCCAATTCATATTGTAACAATACGAAAGACTGTTCAATTAGGAAAAAAAGAAAAACGTCCAAATATTATCGCGTCGACTTCAATTTTAGTCACTTTTAATCGCAGTGAATTTGATATGTTTATAATTTATTTCCGTTTTCAGTTTTAATAGAAACCATGGCAGAAAATTTCACTTCACGTGAGGTAGTGAAGGGGAGAAAGACTTTCGCTTCGCTTTCATCAGGGATAAGTGTCAGAAACTGAAAGTCAGAATTTTGCTAATTGCTTGCGATTAAAGATATTTTTCAGCGACGTATCTTTTGATCAATCAATAAGCTCTTCGCTTGCTTTTGTTGACATTTTAGTCGGTATGTTGTCTTCAAATGGATTTTAAATCCAGTTTATCCTGTTGTACTTTTTCATCTGTTCTTCGAAGTAGGCGTTAAAGTTATTTTTCAACTCTGTTAAATGAGTGAAAATTGCAGACACTTCTTCTTTTGGTATCATGTCAGGTCCCCCCAACGTTGACTATCACCCGATAAAAAGCGTCCCTGTCCTGGGCAGCACGAAACAGCTCTCCAACACTTCTTATGCCCGTCCAGTCGCGTATATTGCGGAGCCAGGAGATTTGTCTCCTTCCAACACCTCTACGACCCTCTATCTTGCCCATAAGAATCAGGTGGAGCAATTCATATTTTTCTCCTCTGAGCACATGACCCAAATGCGATACCTTTCGGATTTTGATATCTGTCAGCAACTCTCTATTCACTCTAGCTCTTTGAAGAATTCTTGTATTGCTGACCATATCCGTCCAGGGTATCCGGAGCATTCTCCGATGTATCCACATATCGAATGCCTCCAGCCGGTTCATGCTACTCACTTTGAGGGTCCACGATTCCACTCCGTACAGCAGGACTGACCATATATAACATTTGACCAGTCGCTGTCGAAGTTTCAGGTTAAGATTGTCATCGCAGAATATACACTATAGAATAGACACTACTTTTCTATAATAAATACACCACGACCTGCGCGGTGTTGTGACTGCGACCCACCTAATATCCGCTCGCGACCCACCAGTGGGTCGCGACCCATAGTTTGGGAAACACTGATGTAGTGTTTTTAATTTGACACATACAAAATAATATATTTTGTTGTAGATTATTCCCTAATTTGTCTTAAAATATTTCACATTGTCAAATTAATTCTAATCTATCAATGTCTTCATCAAACTGTTGATATAGTAAATTAAACATAAAATAGAATCGAATTTTCCTTTTTAGTGGTGAGTGCGGGTGTGTGTCGGGACAATCCCAGGTTACAGGCGTGAAGTAAAAAAGCAGAGCACTTACTAATGATATTAAATACTTTTGGCAGTTTCTGTAGGTAAACTTTTTACTTTTCTCAACGTTCCGCAATAAAAATACTGTTTATCAAGGTTCCGAACCGCTAACCATTTATCCCTCGTCAAAAGTTTGTTGGATTTTTCATCAAAAATTTGTTCACGAACCACACAACTGTAGAATAGAAAAAATCCGAAGAAAATGTGTTAAATCTTTCAAACCCTGTCAAACTCTAAAAGGTTCGGGGGATGTTTATACGTTTATATATCGTATAAAAATACTAACCACAACTTCTGTTTCTTCTGAGCATTACGGACATTACGGTACGGTAGCATTACGGACACAACACTGCACCGGTGAGGGTAGATAATCGGCCGAATTCTGAATTTAAGCAATATTGCTATTTCTAACAACATAACAGTATCTTCAAGTTAGTGTTTACTGGGGTATTATGCCGTGTTGTTACGACCTTTCGGGCCGACGTTTCGTATCCCATTGCAAGGTCCATCATCAGGGCTGATGTGTTGTCTTGAATGTTGGTGTTGTGGTTAAGTATCGGCTTGCAATACCGTGCCGAAGTCATGATGTGTTGTATTGTGTTATTTACACCAACATTCAAGACAACACATCAGCCCTGATGATGGACCCTGCAATGGGATCCGAAGCGTCGGCCCGAAAGGTCGTAACAACACGGCATAATACCCCAGTAAACACTAACATGAAGATTCTGTGTGGCCGTGAAAACCTAAGAACATTCTTAACATACCAGTATTCTTAACATTGTAATAATAAGATTCTTAAAATAATTAACACTACCCAAGACTGCCTACTCCTTCAATCTGAGATTGACTCCTTTGACAATTTGTGTAAACGTCTTAGAACTTAGTATAAACAAATGTAAAATAATGTCATTTTATAGATCAAAACCGCCTATCTCCATTGATTACGAAATAGAAAATATAAAATTGGATGCAGTCAAGTCTATTAAGGAACACAGAGTTATTCTGGACTATAAATTTACATATAATCAACAAAAAGATTGTGTGGTAAATAAATCCTTAAATCTCTTAGGCTTTGTCAACAGAATGTCTTCTGATTTCACAAATATTTACACTATCAAAACTCTTTACTGTTCACTTGTCCGTCCTGTCTTTGAATATGCCTCTGTGATTTGGTCTTCCTTCTATATAAACCAAATAAGTCACATCGAATCTGTGTATCAATGTTTCTTAAGAAAAGTTGCATGGATGATGGGCATAGATAGAGGAGTCTACTCGTACAGTGAAATTGAGTCAATGTTAAAAATTTATAACCTTAAAAAACGTAAAGAAAACACTGACTTAATCACCATATTCAACATATTAAACGGCCACACTGATGTGCCTTCGTTACTGGGCCAAATAAAATTCAATATCCCTTCCCGTAGACTCAGAAATAATGAAGTGTTGTTCCATAGCCATCATAGAACTAATTATGGATTCCATGCTCCCATGTCACGGTATGTCATCTTATAAACTCAAGACAGGATCTGGATTTCCTCGGTGTAAGTCTGTCCAGCTTCAAACAATCTCTGATTAGATATATTCCTGTCTCAACACAGATATTTATAGTGAGACAGGCACAGTCCAACCAAAATTTTATATATAAATTAAATAGAAATAAACAAACAAAAAAGTAAAATATAATAAGATAGTTCAGATCTTGTCTCCATCTTGTTAGTACTCCTCATTTTTCCTAGATTTTGTTTTAAATTGCTATAACTTTTATTCTGATGTATTTTATATTGGTCATGTTATGTTTATATTATATTGGAGTATGTACGTTAATTTCATTAAATAAAAATAAAGAAATAAAATGAATTGAAATGCCACCAATTTTGACGTTTTAAGTTTGAAAGGTTTGAAAATAATGAATTCAATGAATCAGAAACCAGCGCCAGTTTTTTTCTTGCTTTTATGGTAGTTCTATTTTTAATGTGTCTACTTCCCAAAAAAAATGCAATCAAGTAATTCGTCAGCCAAGATTTTATAGATAGTCAGAGTTCATTCGGATTCAAATGCAGGGTCCATGAAGGTGACGATATTGCTGATGTCCTGATGGTCAGCTCTGATGAAGGAACCTGCAATGGGGCAAGTCGGCCGGAGAGGTAGTACCTATACACACGTCAGAATACCCGGAAAACTCTTACCAGAAAACTAAAAAATACGACATTGACATTTTTAGATATGTTTCTTAAATGCTTAGTATTTTATTATTAATATTTAAAGCATTAACATTGTGGTTAGACATTATAATAGATTGTTAGTTAGCTTTGTAAAAACCACTACCAGATTTTAGGTCCACCGGTTTTGAGACGTATCCCTCTCTTCGTCAGGACCAACACTACGCCACTACATTCACAAAACTACACACCTCAACCATAGTATTGTTACACTTCCACCAATAATTGATCACATGCGTGTTAGTCTTGTCAGGGAAAAACATGCACTGGTTACCCTAATGAACCATCAGGGATCTACCGAAAGAGAGTGAGAGGGGGCGGGGTCTAAGTGGGTGTT
>JADDOH010024841.1:0-87036 GCA_016648135.1 Agrypnia vestita
CGGGCAAAATGTCGCGGACCTTTCGTCGCTTGGGCATTTTGTTGCGTGGGCATTCCGTCTCGTGGGACTTTAGTTGTGTGAACCTAGTTTGTTGCGTGGGCATTCCGTCTCGTGGGACTTTAGTCGTGTGAACCTAGTGCCGTTGGACCAAATTTCGGAGGATCTTTTGTCGTTGGACCAACTCTCCGTGAAGCTTTGTTCGTTAGGCCTTCTAGCGCTGTGACGAATGCCCATGGACCTTTTGTCGTTGAACCGAGTGTCCGTTTGTTGTGTAACCGTTCCAGTTACGCGAGGAGCGGTGCACGTCAGGCCGCCCTTGGCGTGGCCCGCACAATGCGCCATTATGTTTCGCAGCGAGCGGAAAAGTCGTGTCGGCCGAGACAATACCTTATGTCCTTTGGTGCAAGAGTCGGTTCTAAATTAATCATTTGCACGCTAATATGGTCACACGGCTGCCGAGGTGCTGCCGATTTATTGCGCTCCGTAAAGATCAAACGGGTCCGAGATGAGGCGCTTTGTTTGATGGACGCTTCTTATCGCTTTCAAGAGCGGCTTGTTATCACCCTCTTCGATATCGTCACTGTCAATCTTCATCTTCGTTATCAGGCTGTCGACATCTATTAAATACAATACCCCTATTTTAAGAATATCAATATCGTTATATTATCTGGGAGAAATAGACGGAACATACTTATTGTATACGTAATGTTTCTATGAGTAATTTATTTATTTATTATCAACGCTCTATGGGCTTTTACATATATGTATGTATAGTGCAAGTGAAAATTCCATTTTTTAAGTAAACAAAAAAAAGTCATAAAGTAAAAACATATTTTAAAAAAGAAACATCCATAAAAACATTTCTTTGAATATATACATAAATATAATCAATGATTAGTAAAAACCACAGATCACCAAAATATATAGACGTGGACTAATGTCTATATATTTGTCTACAATTTTTTGGCACACGATCTAGTTCCACGGCTGCTTGCAATACTTTTGACTATATACGTATAATTACTAGGAGCTTATAAAATTTGAAGCAATTATGAAAAGTATGATGTCTTAATAATTTTTTTATTTTATTTTCATAATTTAGTAATTTAATTTTATTTAAATAATTCTGTCGCGCTTTATTATGAAGACAAGTTTTTACTTGAAGACAATTGGTTTCGAACGAAACAAAAAAAAACAAGTTCCATTGTAAAAATATATACTCGAGTAGGGACATACTTTCGCTGTGACCCAACCCCCTTCCCTAAAGAAAAGGTTTACTTAGTCGTCTCTGGATTTTTTTGTACTCTGAGGAACTTACTCATTTATATACACGCGAGGTTTCTGTGAGAAATGTCAACAAATCTGTCAAATGTCAACATTTCTATCATTAAAGTGAAAATATTGACTATAATTTAATATTTGAACACTTTGGATGAAGAAATTAGTGGGTGTGTGTGAAACTGATTTCTACCAACTTTTAAATTAATATTAGCATGTTCTTACTGTACATAATATTGAAATTAATAATAAAAAATAATTATTACCAATAAATCGAACTGAAATATTGTTATATTATTGTATGCATTATTACATTTTTTTTAATCGAAACACCTAAAACCTATTAAAGAAAATATTTATCGTATTGAGTTATAAAACGAGTTGGCGTTTACTTTGTGGAAATCCAATCAAATAACATCATCAATATTCAAATAAAACCCCATCACATCACATCACCCCTTCTCACTCTCTCACCACTTAGACACCCCCTTCACTTCTACTGAATCCACACCCATACATCAGACATCCATTCCCGCACACCTCCAGTCTCAGCTCACCTGAAGAAGGAAACGGAGTTTCCGAAACACGTAGTGTTATAAAATTATAATAGTGGAAAAAAAATATGTTCGTGTTTTATTCATATAATTATTTACTGTATTTTCTATCACGCGAATTTGGTTTTCCGTTCGTCACTGGCATTCGTGAGATTAAATGCAGTAACCGATTTAAATCAATCAATATCAAAGTTTGTTATTTCGTTTGCCTACAATCTGCCTTTTTTGTTTGTTTGTTTGTTTGCCTACAACAACATAGGGGCATTTAAATGATTAACAATATTTTTATATGAAAGTATGTTCTCAGAATATAGTTACTGTATTTGGTCCCCAGAGGGATGATTAATTACCAGTTACGAAATCTATACATACTAACATGTTAATGAGAAAAAAAATAATAGCAGAGTCTCTAGCAGAGACCAGTGCAATATATTAAATGTTCTTGGTTTGAAACATATATAGAACTTTAAAAAATTTGATAATGTGTGGATGTTCGTACGATGCAATTGGTAAACATTGCATTGTGTAGAGTGATCACTTAAGCCAGCTCATACAGGTTGTAAGCCCTGAGTCATCGTATAAGAAACTTCCATCCACATTTCTAATACATAAATAGCTTCGTCTCTGTGAGACTTCCATAATTTATCCTTAATTATTTAAATGATTAAAAAATATTTGGAATATGTTATTTCAAATTAAAATTATAGAATAAGTAATAATAAAGCAGTATTTCATCTAGTCATTTTTGACGTGTAACACGATCATAAAATGAAGGTAACAATCATAAATATTATTTTTAGATAAACCCTTGCATTTATGATAATGGAAAACATCGATTTTAAATTTGCCATACGTGATATACGTGTATGTGTTATGCACACTATAACGTGAATATTCATATTCACGAATCATCACAATCCCATCAACAAGTATGCTTGTCTAGCTGAGTAAAAAAAATTAGTTTTTAATAAATCGTTATAAATTTTAAACGAGGAAAATCTTCGACCATGTGAAAACGTATAGCAAACATAAAAAAGTATCATTGTATTCTGAGGAGGAAGGCAACATGGGAAGTACCTACAACGAAAGCTATTATTAAATTATTTTAAACATGGTGGAGAGGAATCCCTATAATAAACAAGAAAATTGATGTAAGTTATACTAATTATCTTCTCGCTAACTACTCACATCTCGCATATTTTTATGTGCCAGCTATCAAGGTCTCTGTGAAGTGTTTGATGTGGTATATGAAGTGTTCTTGTGTGTATACCCAGGAATTATACTACTAATGCCTGCTGTATCTTTACATCCTGAGTACTAATATTATAACTAATTGCTATGTTCTTACTATATGTATATTATTCTTGATAATGCTATGTACTTCCTTATTTTTGTTGTATACTTCCTTACTTACTTATATCACACTTTTGTTATGCTTTATTGGAGCCTGTGTTATTGCTTGACATTTATTACCCTACCTTTATATTTTGTAAAAGCCCCAATAAATAAATAAAATAAAATAACACCTGCGCCACCCTATAAAGACTTTCATACGCGTTATCCATATAAAAAGCTCCGTCTCTGTGAGACTTCTATAATTTATCTAAATAAATAAAAATAACTTCTTCAAAAAGAGAAGATATAAAAAAAAATCGGTTGTTTATAAATTGATTTGTAACGATTGTAATTATTTTTTTAGAGGAAAAACACGTAGAAATTTTTATGTTAAGAGTTAAGAAAAACTTGAAGTGTTTAAGTAGAAATAATTGTTCCGAATTAGCGAATTATATTTTGGTTATGAATCATTATTTTGACGTTAATAAGGGTTTACAAAAGTTACATATAAATTATAAAGAATGACAGTTGGATAAATAAGAAATTTTGGAAATAAGAATTGTAAAGAATAATGCCCACATATAATTTTTATATTTTTATTGTCTGTAATTTGATTTTTAATTTGTCAATATTGTATCCTGGCGAAGGGACCATCGGCCCTGAAACATGTTGATATTTTCAATAAATAAGTAGTGAAAACAATGTACACTTTTATTAATTATCAAACATAATAATTTCGTTGTCTGTCCGTCTGTCTGTCCATCCTTAACTTCGTGTAACATGCGAAATTTCGTTCGAATTCACGGCTAAAAAATCCAAATTTAATGGCCGGAGATGGGGGCTTGAACCTCGAGCCAGCAAACCCGAACCAGCCGCCCAATGCATGTTGCTACCGCCGCCTCTCCGTGGACCGCTAAAAAGATACTAGTTTTTAGAACTAGTAGTTAGCTTAGTAAAGACGCGAACCAACGTTCCGTTATTTTTGACGGATACAGCTAGTATTAAATAAAAACAAAGTCAACTATATAGCTTGTTGTCCTAGAGGTTAAAAGACTCGTCTAGTGATCTATCTAGCGGTCGGTGGTTCGAGTCGTATTCCAGGAGACCAGAAAGTTAGTCCTATTTACACAGCACAAGCGTTAAGTTTACTTTAAAAAATTTACTTTTTAAGAAAAGCAAATACAGGGTTATTTGGAAAACATTAATAACCTTGCAGGACTATATTTCTGCCTTAATTATGAGTCGAAAATGTTCAAGCTATTATGACCTAATACCAATAGATTACGAAAAATTCATTCGTTTCAATACAAGTTAAATAAAATGATAAAAACTCTGAAAAATTCCAATTGGAATGTTTTCCAATTGGAATTCGAAGGTTTTTATTATTTTATTTGACTTGTATTAAAGGGAATGAATTGCTCGTATTCGATATAAGTTACTGTAATGATATTCCAACGTTTTACAAAAAAGAAGACAGAAATATGGAAAAAAAAATGCAAACTTTGATGTCGAATATCTCCTTAACTATCGATATTAGGTCATAATAGCTTGAAGATTTTCGACTCATAATCAAGGCAGGAATATAGTCCCGCGAGGTTATTAATGTTTTCCAAATAACCCTGTATATGACTGGTTTGCTGAAAACTGAAAAATAACTAAAAACAAGAGGGAGCCAGATTGAAGCCACAAGTCGCGCACGAACTGTCGAGGCGATGCGATGTATTGAACCTCCACGTGTCGTTACATTATGAATGAGCGCGCCGTGGCGTGGCCCACGCTGGCGAGAAGTCATCGTGCCGCAGCTAGCGACGAGCCGGGCTCGGCGATTGTTATTTCTCGGATAATTACACACGGAGCTCGGTGTACGATTTAATTAATTTTAATATCACGTTCGAATAAATCTGAAAATTATTTAAAAAAAAAAACATCTTCCTGGCGCGATGGAGCGAGCGGCGACGGCTTTGTTGGTGCATGATTTGTATTTTATTAGCCATAATTAAAATGATAATTAATAATGTTAATTCGACAAAATATGTGATTTTGATGTAACGTTAAATTTTCTTTAATATTTTTATTTTCCTCGATAATTCTTCTTTAAGAAAAACATATTTTTGAAGACAGCTTATGAATACGTGTTTAAATTTGAATAAATACTTAAAAATATATCTACATGTGGGGTATAAAAGCATAAGCAGCAATATCAAAATAATTTTAAAAATATTTTGAGTGCAGTCACCGAGGATCACTCATTTTAAGTGTACTAAATTCTAGATTTTATGTTTCCATCTCTTCCAAAATCATCTATACCTATAAGACTCAATGTATGTCTGTCTGTTCTCTATACAAATCTACACCGTTTGTCAGATTCGACTTAAATTTTGCATACTTATGCTTTAGGGCCCGGTGGGTAACATAGGTGACATTTTCTCACTCCCCTTTTTCATTTACCCCCTCATCTGATATATTTTCTGTACAAATCTACACCGTTTCTCGATCTGATCTAAATTTTGTATTCTTATCTTTAGGTCCCGGTGGAATATATAGGCCATAATTCCCTCCTGGACACCCTATCTATCCCAGCCTAGATTAAATGGAAAAAATGTTTTTATTAGTCTTTAGAAACCTTTGTGTGTCCCCACAAACTTATTTTTAATTAAATCCTTAAGCCGAGCTAGTTTCCTATAAATTTTGATATTGTTTTGCATTGCCTTTGCTTTTATACCACACATATAATATATCTGCTATACATTTTCTATTAATGCAATAATTAGTCACTTTTGAAGAAAAAAAAACAATTTTTGTTTTTATACCGAATCGAAACACAGCAATAAATATTTTATGTAGCTATTAATTAAACAAATTAATCACAAATTCGCTTATACTTAAACCTCTACATTTTTGGTAACACCAACGGGTTTCGGAACCACCTTTCCTTGTTTAGGGTAAACTACAAAATAAACAATTGGACAATTGTATTTTTTGCCTTTTTTTTTTCATGTGTTTGCCTTATAACATTATTTTCAACATTCAACATTATTTTATTGTCTGTTTAAGTGGTTTTTTTTTTAAACCATATCTATTTTTCTAATGCATATTTCTTTATAAATATAAGTGCATGCTGCAGACACTCTTAAATGCACCCGCCTTCAAAAGCCGCTGTAAATGCGTTTGCGTGCGATTTAATCGGCACTCTTCGTGTCCGTGGAAGAAACTAAAAAAAAACTATGTAACCAAGATCATAATAAACCGCGCCAAGCAATTTTTTATAGAAAACTGTATTATTTTAGAGTTATTATTTATTGCCTACATGCAGAGACAAATATTGTGAAACTAACCTTATGAAAATAAAAACAATAAAATCTAACTGATATTGGATGCGGACGCGGATAGAACCTTAAAATATAACTGCGCCATAAAACCCGCCCTTGCCGCGCGACCTTAACTCTCCAGCAGGGGGGAAGTACCTTCCTATTCCAGGGGGTTGCGCCCGGTGCCCGCGGGGGTAGCGAGCTAAGTGTTGACTCAAACGTTGTTTTGACGGGCCTCGGCGCGAAGTTGGATTTAAGAGAGCAAACTCTTATTTATTAATACTAAACGATTCTTCTGAAAACTTGGAGAGGAGACGGATTATTACCAACGCAGCATCTTACAACCTATGTATGTATCTTCGGCTGTACGTTCAACCTAAGACAATTTTATTTTAACCTTAGACAATAATAGTAGTAAAAGCAAATACTTGTTATTTACAGTAATGTCACGGGTCGTGGCTGCGGAAATGAAAACAAATGAAAACACTGGAAATTAATTAACGATTTATTAATTAGTGATTATTAATTTTATTAAATTGACAAAGTCACTTAACACGAATTAAATTAACACACTATTCTTGAAATCACACTATTTAGCAAATTATTTATCCACTTTATTTTATACATTTTATTTATCCTTACTAGTACATTCAATCTAATTCTCGCACGTAGTAATGTCGTTACATGTGACATTACACAACTAACAGTATTAAAAAAAAACAATTTCATGATTTATTTTATACACTTACCTACTGAAATAAAATTACAATAAAATTGTCAATACATGCACAAGAAATTGCGAAGATTTAAAACACATTATTATTTTTCCCATTAATCGAGACATTTCTTATCTGGTACAATTATTTAACATATTGTAGTGCAACCGCCTGTAATTAAACGTTCCCAAAATATGAAATCATCATGTATAGTTATAAATATTTAATAAATGTATTGTACGGACTGTTCTCATTTTTTTTTTCTCAGGCCATTAAACAGTTGAAGTTACCAATGTTTTTGCACCTTCAAATTAAAATGAATAAAATGTCCTCATATCGCACATTCTATTATCACAATGCGTATCGTGCGAAAGAGAATTTGTAAAGATAAAAATATATTAAATTGGAGTTAAGTGACTGATGAATTTCGTTTCAAGTAAACAAATTAGGTGGATATAAATATGATTTTTTACTCCGCAGAAACTTATCAAATTGAAAATAAATAAAAGTATTTTTATGTGTATGTTCTGAGAACACAATTACTGGATTTATCCAGAGGGAGGCTTATTTATTAGTTATTTATTAATTAACCATAAATATAATATAAAGTAAAAAGCAAGTACGCATATAAAAAGAAGAAGCATAAGAAAAACATAATATAATAGAAATTTAAAAACAAAAAAAGTATTAATGTAGAGTGAAAAGATATATATAGCACAAGCATTGAAAGTAATATTATAATAAAAAATATACATACAAATATAAATCAATTATTTGAGCCCAAGTCCAATTTAATTAAGATAAATTATAGTTAATTAATTATCTTTTTATACGATGGCCCAGGACTTACAACCTGTATGAGCTTGCTTAAGTGATCACTGTACATTTTTTTAAACATATGTTCCAAATGGAATCATACATATTTGAAGGTACTAACTATGCTAGGGACATCTGTAGTCTTTTCTCATGAAATAGTATACAGTCCCTTCAAATATATGAAAGATTCCAATTTGGAACACATATACAACATTCAAAAATTGTATAATGTGTGAATGTTCTTACGATGGAATTGGTGAAAGTTGCGTTGTGTAGAATAATCACTTAAGCTTGCTCATACATGTTCTGAGCCCTGGGCCATCGTATAAAAACACTCCCATACACATTTCTCATATTCGTAGGTTTGACTCTCCGAGACTTCTATAATTTATTTTAAGGAAAATAAATAAGTTTTCTATGCAAAATGGTAAATTGAAAAACAGCTGCATGTCTACGTAGTACGACTCATTTTTAATGCAGCTCACTATTCATAGCGTGCGAATTTGTATTTTTTAATGTTTCCACCAGGAGCCCATCACACGTGAAGAGGCATAGCGCTGGACGCCCGCGAGCAGGCGCCGGGACGCCAGGAACCGGGAGGCTCGACTGTAGTAAAGTGCGGTGAGGGGTGGGGGACCAATCAAACCACTCAACCCTCCCCGGACCCCGCACAGCCGCGAGGCATCGCGAAGGGTCCGCTGAAAGGTGCAGCGTGTGTGTGTGTGTGTGTGTGTGTGTGGGGAGAGGTGGGGAAGGCGGGGGGGTACAGAGTGGTATAATTGCGGGGATGGAAGCGAGTAATTAAACTGCCTGCCGGAGATATCTGAAGCCTGAAGGTTGCGCGGGCTTCAGAGAGCGGCAGTGCATAAGTTGGATTTATTCAAACAGACGGTATTTATTTTATGCATCGTATAACAACAGCGGATACATCGTTAATTCACATGGTGGATCAACACGATAATTATTTTTTTTTTAAATAAGAAATGACTTTAATTAGACTGAATGCGCATGCGTGAAAAATCTTACTACAATAGAGGGGAAAATATGCCAACAGGAAGATTTTAGAATGACGGCTCAGTGTACTTTTGCAATTACTTTTATTAAAGACAGGTAAACACTAAGTGCAAAATAACGCGACGTTCATGGAGATGTACCGAAACAACAAGCAGACTTTCAGTACTTTCTTCTTTGAATTACGATACTAAGACCTTTTGGTCGTTAGATAGATCTAACGACCAAAGGGTCTTGGTATGGTTTATAAATCATAACTCTAAAGATAAGGGATATCTGGGAATCATATGCAATAAATTAAATATCGATGGTTTTTTCACATCCGTTCACAGAACATAAGTTAAAAGCAAAAAGCAACATAGGTACATTTTGGAAGACACACCTCGAAATATTTTAGATTAGACTACACAAATATGATAAATGAGAGAAACAAAGCAATCACTTTCAAGGATATCGAGTGCTGTTTCATCTCACATGTGGTAATCTAGGTACATTTTAGATAAACGTAGAAATAGCTAAAGATTAGATAAAACATGAAGGGCATAAAAATAATGGTTTCCACTCGTAGTCATACACAAACCAAACCATAAACAACTTTAAGTTTGATGAACTAAAAATATGATAGAAGGAAGAAAAAAAAATCACAATTGTACTGACACATCGCCTCATCCACATTCAAACATCTTCGCATGTAAGCTCGACGATTGTTGAGGCTCCTAACAGAACTGTCTTCCAGTGTCTGGTTAATCTGGTCACCCTACCCTCTATTTCTGACTAAGTCAAAACATTTTTTAAATTTTTTTTATTCTTAAAGTAGGTAACATAATAATTTTTGTTTCCTAATTAATATATACAGCGTAAGACATAAATATCCCCTAGTATTTTCATATATAGTTTCATCCCTTAAAGTCTTCCCAATTCCATCTTAAAGAAGGTAATATAATAATTTTTGTTTCCTAATATGTACAGCATAAGACATAACTATCCCCTGGTATTTTCATATATGATTTCATCCCACTTTATACACACACACACACACACGCGCGCACGCGCACGCACACGCACACACACACACACACACACACACACACACACACAAGTTTGCGATCTTCTTTTCTTTCGGAATGGAGATCTTATTTCATTCCATCTTCTTGTACAATGCTGATGTTCATGTTGTTTTTTATTTATTTTTCTTAATAATTCAAATGTATGTGTGTCATAATATCTGACGTTCTTACAATCCTTTCCACATTCATTCGCTCAACATGTCCAAACACACCGACCTACTTAGTCTTTTTTAATTCTATTCATATTTTATCATCTCATTTATCTGATCATTCTCATAGTGTAATTAGAATATTAAAATTATTTATTTTTATCCACGAGTTGAAAAAATGATAGTCTCATGTTTATTTAATAACGTTGACATTCCGTTGTTAGTAGACGTGTTGAGGCGGTATCTATTGATGTGCATTTTTTTACTGGAATAAAATGTGTTTATACTCTGAAACCTTGGCACGGATTAATATTACATCATTAAACATTAATAGTACACCTTTAATACTTAAAATATAAAGGGTTGAAGTTTCCCGGCAGTAGTGGTAGGTTAGGTAATGAAATAATTAATAAAAAATCAGCGGCTGCTATTATAGTATGCATGGCCTGTTACGTGAAAAGGACGAGGTGTTATCTGCGTGATGTATCAGATCCGTGGCTCCACGGCCCCCGGGATGTAATACCTACCCGGATACGGATGCTGCGCAGAGCGGATAGGATGGTCTCTCCGGTCAACCCGGCTTTGTGATTTAAATATAAATCTAATTTAAAATATATAATTACTACAGCACAGAAAAGGCAAATTCAGATTATTTAAATGTGGTAATTTATAAAAATTAATAATTAATAAATTCACCTTAATTAAATCTGGCAAACTTCAAATAATATAAATATTACTCTGCGGCGCTAACCTTTTTTAGTATTTAAAAAATCATTATTGATATCATTTTGATTTTGGTAGTAAAAATAATTTACTGAAGCAGCATAAGGATATTTTTGTATTGCCTTGTTGCACGAATTCCATTAAATATAATAGTAACTTTCCTATTTTAAATGGCACATAGCATGTTACGTATTTAGTTTGTTAAGTTTGTTAAGTTTGAACACATAATTCTTTGAAAGTCCGTCTCTCCGTCAGCATAATGTCTTCAGTGGGGATTGAAATTTACAGATTTTTTCAACCAGTAGGTAATTGGGTTAATTTATGTCAGGTAACAGGTAATTTACTGTTATTATTTGTTTTCATAATTTACGTGTAAACGAGCATATGTAAGTACCATCTAAGTAAATTATCATAAATACACTATATAAATAAAAATAAATGTTATGGTTATAGAAATTTGACATTGTTCTTATAAAATTACCAGAATTCGGGTAAGAACAAAAAAAACATATAAGTACTATCTATATTGGATAAATAAAATGTAATTTACGGAATTTGGGTGTTTTAATTTAAATTATTTCAATTATACTAATTTCGAATGTCCATCTGTCTGTCCGTAACTCGCTGGAATTACAATAACAACACTGATGTTGACTAGCCACTAATGAGGCCCGAGTTCTCGAGTGTGACACGTCAATCAGCACGCGGCTCAGGTTATACGCAAGGGTCGTTATTGATTATTATTATGTCCCGTGATTTTTCACGGGTTTATGGCTTATAACAATATGTTTTTTTTTAATATCTGTGCAATATTGGGTGAGAAATAATTCAAAAATGCATTTAACAGTTTATTTTCTCATGCTGATCGCATGACGATAAACGTACCTAATTAGAGATAAAAGTTGAGAAAAAAGTGATACTTGGTTACAGCTGGCGTGCATAGAGACCTCACAAAAAGTACTCATTTCTGTAAAATATGGCGAGTCTCTGCGTCACGCATGTGGCAACACAAACACACACACACGAGTGGCGAGCGATAAGAGAGATCGCACACCGCAAGCGAGCGCTGCGACGCTCAGGGGAAGGAGGGCTCAGAGGAAGAGGGTGATAATTTTTAAATTGTCGAAAGACGAAAAAATAAAACACTTAAAAACTATTTTCGCGCCCTGGAAGAATCGCCGAAACAAATAAATCAAAGGGTGAATACGGAGAAAACCAAAAATCTAAAAACGTCAGGATCACCACGGAATACTCGAAAGGGAAAAAACTGACCCGATAAAGCAGCGTCCATAAACCACGTGGTTCCATTTTGAACTCTTGAACCCCTCCATGTAGTCTTAACGTGGCTTTTGCCCCGACCCCCTACCTCCCTCCTCGAGTTGAACGTAGTTTTTTTTTCCTATTAATTCCAGAAGACATTATGTGCAATAATATAAATAAATAATTACATAGCTCGGGTCTGACCCCCCCCCCCTGCCCTCACGTAGCCCAGCGTAACGCTTTGCCTAATCCCTTCCTTCCCCTTGATCAGGCCACGTGGATTATGGACGCTTCCAAACAAACAACTCCAGATAATAAGAAAGCATAAAATTATATTATAGATGTCTCTATGAGACATCTATAATATAATATCTTGAAAATTCCAAAATAATTACCGGCCCTAGGCATTCGATATATTACGACAAAAAAATGTTTGTTGGCCTGATAGCACCGCTAGTTTACAATAAATGAATTAGTACGAAACTAGTCGGCCTTATTCCGAAAATAGCAATATTGGGATCTTAAGATTGCTATCCCAACACTTAATAGACGAGAATAAAAAAATAAATAAACGAGACGTAGGCATACGTCGGATACTCAAATAAGGAGATTGGTATATTTTCATATATCTCTCTCAAAGTAAATACCTTTATTTGTTATGTCCGATGTCTGCAATGCCATTACAAAAGGCATTGATTTATCCGTGTCGTCTTATCCAGGTGGTCTTCAAGAGGATAATCGGAGTACCTATCGCAAACGCAACCTCACAATTCTCATGTTTCGACGAAAATTACATGGAATAAAAACTAATGCTGTATTTGTGTGTGTGTGTGTATGTGCGTATATATGTGTGTGTGTGTGTGTGGTGTGCGCGTGTAAGTGCGTATATGTGCGTTGGTTTAAAGCCTATGAAGTCATTATTTTAAGTTTTTGTTTAAGAATATACTTTGTGTCTGCGAATAAGTCTATGCCGAGGCAATTCTCGTATTGTAAGAATAAGTTTATGATTGTACCGATTGTCATTATTTTTATTCTCATATATTAAGTGTTGGGATAACAATGTTAAGATCCAATATTGGTATTTTGAGAATACGGCCGATTTTGTGGCGGTGTTGCCGGCTCGCGCTGTCGCCGCAGGGAAATGATGAAGGCGGAGGGCGTACAATGTACATCGCGATGGAAATGGTAATTCGGCTGTTTGGAGCGCAAACCTTTAATCAGACCTCGCGTGGCACGTGGGTGTGACGGGGGCCGGAAATTTCACCCACTTTCGGGAAAACAAGACGATTCCGGCTGCTAAAATATTATCATTACCACTAGCTAAAACTCATCAAAAACGACGTAAAATTCGGTTTCGCTTCAGTTTTTTACGAAGTGCCAATTAATATTTAACTTTCACGGAAAAAAAAATTATCGCGAAATCGTAGTATGTTTGTGTAAACGTGTAGCGCCACCAGGTAGCGTTAGTAACGGACATTCTAACAAAAAGAATTAATTACCCATGTATTTTAATATATTATATCATTTTGTCTCCTAGTAGGTGCCTACGTACAAGAACAAAATCGATCAGAGCAGAACAAAACCGGATCACGAGCCGCGATGTACACTGGGTACGAGAGATGACGTCATGCAAAACGCAAATTTTTAAATTTTATAACTTTATTAGTTTTTGAGATATTACTTTTAGACTTTTGTTCGATTTGACTCAAATTTTCATTTCCATTATTTGGGAAAAAAACTTCTCCTTACTAGCTTCTTCTTCTTCATGTGCCCTGTCGGGTTCCCCCGACGTCGGCGATCATCTGGGAGAAAGTTTCCCTGTCCAAGGCAGTGCGGAACAGCTCTTCCACGCTTCTTATCCCTGTCCACTCTCGGATGTTTCCAAGCCAGGAATGCCGCCTCCTTCCGACCCCTCTGCGACCCTCAATCTTCCCCTTCATGACGAGCTGAAGGATGGAGTATTTTTCGCCTCTCATTATATGACCAAAATATGAAATTTTACGGAGCTTTACTATGTTAAGTAACTGTTTGTTTGTATTTGCTCTACGTAAAACTTCAACATTACTAGTCATGTCAATCCAAGATATCCTTAACATTTTACGATCCACATTTCGAACGCCTCTAGGCGATTTAGAGTAGTCACCTTCAGCGTCCATGCTTCAACACCATACATAGCATTTGATCAATCTTTGTCTAAGATTCAAGTTTAAGTCGTCATCACAGAGTAGACTTTTCATCTTATTAAAAGATGCACGGGCTGTCTGTATTCTGCATTTGATCTCTAAATAATACTGCCCAAAAACTTAAACTGTTTTACTCTCTCAATGTTGACACCCTTCAATTGAAGGCACACATTTGGATGATTCTCTCGGCTAAACACCATAAACTTGGTCTTGCTAATATTTATGTTTAGACCATAGAGTTCGCCAGTGGAATTAATTTTACTGAGCAGTTGTTGCAGGTCTTCAAGACTATCTGCCAGCAAAACGGTGTCATCAGCATATCGGATGTTGTTGATAGCCACACCGTTGACTTTCACGCCAAGGTTGTATTATCTAGCGCTTCTTTGAAGACCATGTCAGAGTATAGATTGAACAATGTAGGAGAGAGAACACATCCCTGTCGGACTCCACGCTGAACTGGAATGCCTCGTGAAGTGGCTCCATTCTCAAGTTTAATAATAGCGTTTTGCTCCCAGTACAAGTTTTTAATTATTCTCACTTCCTTCTCATCTATATCATATCTTTGTAATATTCTAATTAAATCTGTGTGTTTTACTCTGTCAAATGCTTTTTCGTAGTCTATAAAGCAAGCATATATATCTTTTCTTTGGTCATAGCATTTTTGCAATAAGATATTTATTGTTGTCAGCGCTTCACGGGTACCAAATCCATGCCTAAATCCAAATTGTGTATCATCTAGGTCACGTTCGCACTTATGTCTTATTCTGGCATGTATTATTTTCAAAAATATTTTTAGGACATGGCTCATAAGACTTATAAGGCGATAGTCATTACACTTCTTCGGGTGTTGCTTTTTGGGTAGAGTAATAAACAGCGATTTCAACCAATCTTGGGGGATAATCCCTGTGTCGTATATTTTATTAAATAGTCTAAGTAAGCAGTCAATATTGTTTTCATTTATTAATTTGATAACTTCTACAGGAATTTCGTCAGGTCCGCATGCTTTTCTAGTCTTAGAATTTGCGATAGCATGCAACAATTCTGATTTTAATATTGCAGGACCTCGATTAGTTTCTGATATTTCAATATCAATGCGAGAGTCTAGGAAGAGAGTTGTAATATAATCCTCCCATGTTTTTAAAATTACATATTAATTATAAATTACTAGCTTACGTGGCATAATAATTTATGAATGCAAATACTGGTAAAACTCTTTCCATTTAAGAAAGACAATCGAATAAGTATGTGTTAGCAGTATGTAAGACTCACATTGTTTCGTTGTGTTGGTGTTTATGGGTATAAACGCCAACACAACAAAACAATGTGCCTCATTTCCGCATATATTTTTGTGTACAAAATTTACTGCTCAAATAGTCCGCATACACAATAGAAAATTCGATGTAATGCCAAATCAGAAAAATGTGTGTTATGGTGGACATTTTTGGGGCGTTAATTAACAGAATGTATATATTTTAAGAATCGTAGTTAGTGCTTCATTTTTTAATACTAATTTGTATTTTCTGTCATATAAAAGGAATGAAGAAAGTTCCATTGTTTAAAATAGATTAATTTAAAAATTTAAGTAAAATGAAACAAAAATGCGAAAGAATCATGAAAATATCTCTACAAATGTAAAAGTTATAGGACTTTAAAAAAGAGTCTTGCTAAAATAACTTCCGTCTCACGCGACGATCCAGCGTGTGACGTCACTCGACCTAAACGACGCGGTTCGCGTTCCTTTACTGCCTGTGGCGCGACGATCTCTCCTAGGTCAAATGACATCACAGGCGCCACGGGCCACAGTCGTCTCGCTCTAAAATACGTAAACTCGAATAATCTATTTCCCAGCCATTTATTAACAGATTGCTAAATTTTTTTCGCTGGTTTATTAGTTTTGATCTATATTTTAATTCCATCAAGTTATATATAGTATTATCAACATCGTGAAACTTCTCCATTGTGCTACGGTGCGCGGTAGTCACACTTCGGATACGGAAAAATTCACGCTTGCTTAACGACGTGACGCAGGTATGACGTTGGACGATGACATTTTTAAGGACATATGCGACTTATTAGTCTACTTGATGTATAGTGTATACGAGTATGTGTGTATGTACGTATGCGTGCAAGTTTATAAGCATTATTTTATTTTAAGGAGAGGGATTATCAACAGGTCATAAGTGCCCCTAATGGATAATCCTACAGAGGCACATTCAAGAAAAATGTTACAATTATTGTAGATGATTAGAAAATTAAAATTTAAAAATTAAACGGTACAATTTACAATTGAGACGCAATTATCAATAGTGGGTGTGATCTAGTTTTGATTTTAGAAAATTGTTCACAATATATGTATAAAATTAATAAATAACCATATTTTTACAGAACATAAATTGATAATGCGTAGGCGAAGAAAATATAAAACAAAAAAATTATTTCATAACATAAACCACTATTATATGTATAACCAAGTAAATAAAAAATAATACACAAAAATAGTAAAAATAGTAGAGTAGGTTGTTGGTGTGGTGGTTACGACTAGGGAATGCAATCCCGAGTCGGGATCCCTCGAGATTAGAATTTCCAATCCCGCGGGATCCCTACGGATCGGGATCCCGAATACTTTTGTGTTTTTTTTTGGTTTATAGAGCTGAATAGCAATTAACGACAATGCCTTACTTTTTTGTATCAGCAATTTTAATAAAATGTTCATTATTAATCATTGCATTAAAGTTTTTGCAGGCGTTTTTCCAAGCATCAATCAGTCAATGTAGTAGAGTAAAAACTAATAACTAGTTGTAGTTTGTATTACTATGTTAGGTTGATAAAATACAGCAAATATTATTCAAAACTATTTTCATTTATTGAATGTGACATGAACATAAGTTTTAAGTACTTGCTAAAAGCTTTATAGACAATTAAACATACAAAACATAAAAAAATGCTGATCAATCCCGATAATCCCGATAATCTCGTCCGATTTTTCGGTTCGGGATTGATCTCGTAAAATGCCTCGTGATCTCGCGGGATCGGGATTGCATTCCCTAGTCCAAGTATCAATAGTGGGTGTGATCTAGTTTTAATTTTGGAAATTTGTTCACAATATATGTACAAACTTTTTAAATAACCATCTTTTTACAGAACGCATAAATTGATAATGCGTAGGCGAAGAAGATATAAAACTAAAAAAATAATTTCGTAACATAAATATAACCAAGTACATAAAAAATAATACACAAGAATAGTAAAAATAGTAAAGAGTAGCTTGTTGGTGAGGTGGTTACGACTCTCGCTGATTTTATAATCCAGTGGTTCGAACCCCATTCCAGGACACTAGTTAGTTAGTCCTATTTTCATAACACAAACGTTAAGCTTATTTCAAAAATAGTAAGAATATTGATATAAAACGATAGTCCGTGTTCGCATCTCTATTTATTAAAAAAAAATATATTAAAATAAGTTTACAGTAAATAAAAACATATTAAGATAAGTGAAACTTTGTTTATATCTTGTATCGCACAGTATTTTGTAGGTAGGTACCTACATATTATTTGAATATTAATTAAATGGATATTATTTACGTGGGTTATTGGTTTATATGAAGACAAAATATGTATCGATGTCGATGAGTAAGTTGTTATAAGCTCGGCACATTCCCACTACGGGTGAGCGCAATCCAGAGTTGGTGCGAGCCATAATAATTTTAAAGTGACAGTGTGATCTTGTTGCCTTTGTTGGGACGTGGTTGTTTATTTATAAGGGATAATAAAGATGGGCAGTGAATTGATTTCACAGATCGTACATAAGTTAAAAATATCGAGAGCCATCAGCGTGAAAAAATCTCAGTGTGAAATTTTAAAATTGTCATTGCGGTACTTAGAGCTATCGATCATCAAGTACCTACCCATATATAAAAAAAATGGTATTATCCATAAATTCTACAGAGCCGCATTATTAAAATAATTGGTTATCACTAAGCTTATAAAAGGGATCAAACCGCCAGCGCGATAAGAGAACTTTGAGGGCGAACATTAGAAAAACAAACTCGTGTTTTGAAAAGTTTGCCTAATAAACTATCACGACCCGGCGCGTCACAAGGCTCCCGCCGAACTATCCCGAGCGGCGACGGAAACGCCCGAAGTCGTTACGGAATCGCCCGCGGCAACCGGTGGAGACCGGTCCTACGCTCCTCGCTAAACCCCGTCCCCGACCCGCCGGACGAACAGCGATACCATTACGTAAAAAGTTGCGACTTATGCCACGAGTATCTCGTGACGGGAAGTTTTAAGCATTCCCCCGCTAACTCGGCGTCTCCGTTTTGCCCGTACGTTGCGCAATCGCGTTTAGAAAGCCTACTCTATCGTAGGGCGTGGCGGGAAAATAATAATTATTGTTATTTTTGCGGCGGTTCGAGACTCGGATTAATGCGCACGCCGCCATCTGCCGGTGGGTGAAGAAAGCTTGTGGGGAAATATCCGGGATAAATAAATAATCTTTCTTTATTATCCTTTATTTCTACTAAGTAAATTATCATTGCTCCGTTTCCCAGCGAATATCCCAGCACTGACTCCGTCCAAATCCCTTTACCTGTGTTGTTAACTAGCTTGTAGCCCATCGTAGGACGATTGCGTAAGTTTTAAGTCTGACTACAGCACACAAATCGTCGGGCTTTTCACTTTTTGATTTTCCATTTCTACGTCCGGTTTGAATGTGTCACACCTGCTCTCACTTCCGGCGATTTAAATCCCGATAGCAGCCAAATATTTTTTCGTTGATTTAATTTTTCTTATGTCTTTCTAATTGATTAATAAATTTGGTTTTAAAACTCATAAGTTGTTTCACCGATGTCAAATGTCGTTGGATAGCTAAGAAAATAAATGATATGAAAAATAAAACGTTAGTGTTGCTGCTACAATCGCCAATAGTATACTCATACTGGTCCTTGAAGCTGCAAGCAATTCTTATAAATGTCGAGTGCTGTCAATGAATTGTTTAGATTTCAATGCCCACGTTTTAAAATTTTCCGTTCGAAAATACTTTTCGGGGTCAAAATGTCTGAAATACAAACCATTATTATTCATGTGAACAAGAAATTAGCATAGCACACGAGCTCGATTTTGAATTGAATTCGTGGCAGTTTCGACACTGCCAAGAAGGAGGAAGGTTTTAGTCGAATGTTGTACAAAAAATACTAAATGTGTAAAAGCCGGATAGCTGCCCTACTTTTCAAAAAAGCTTTATTATTAAAAAATATGTACTTCCTAAGAGCAATGCAATATGTATATCAAAACATAGGTCTTTGATCTTTTATAGTAGCCTATTTTTGTAAACATAATTAATATTGGTTTTGAGTAATTCCTGTTTTATTTGACCTCTCAAAAGAGGGCAGGTTGCCTATTGTAGCGGATAGTAGCCTAAAGTTAAAAATGCGAGGATAGACGCCTCACTACGAGTATTTTTAGATAAAAACAAATTTATATCAATTTAAGTAATCAGTATTTATTATTTACTGAGATCCTTTATTAAGATCTAATCAAAATATTATTCATCATTATAAAATAGTATCAAGTTTTAACGTTTTAAATGATAAAAATACATCAAAATAGGCTCCAAAATTTAAATTAGGTTTGTTATTAGTAAAATATTATTGTTTATCTTAAAGATAGAACAATATGTCAATTAACTTTGGCAATCAGCATTAATTATCACCAGAAGCCTGTGTTTTCATCTTTCCACATCTCATGCGATGGTTTTTGAATATTGTACAAGTTTCATGCAACCAAATTCGACAAATCCAGTTCTTGGAACGCAAGTGCTAAACTATGTTCTGTCCAGCCGATATAACGCGGCACCACGCCTGATTTTCGCGAGACATTATACTTGCGAGTTGCGAGGTATTTTGTTCACCTAGAATAAACGCATGAAAAAGTTAGGTATTTATTTAATTTAAAACAAGTTATAGTCGTAATAAGTTGGAAAAAACACCAAAAGAAAAAAAACTGTATTTTTACGTTAAAGAATTTATAGTTGCGGATAGTTGCCCCTACGGCGACTATCCGCAAAAGTAGATAGGGCGACTATCCTTTTTGATACGGATACTTGTCCTTTTTATTTGCGAAATAAATAAAAACTATTCAACAATAACATGTAATAAATAGTGTAATTTAAACTCTAACGCATGCAAAGAAACAAAATGTTTACTTAAACCACAATTAGTTACAAAAATATTCAAAAGAAATTACTGACCAATATAATTTCGACACCTGTCAAAGTTTCGCCGCGGAAGATTTTTGTTTACACGGACAAAACGCGTGCGCCTACTCCGACAGTTTACATGGCATTGAGGCCTGCGGGAGGGGCACTTTTAACTATTATAGTAAAGCGCTAACGCCACCAACATCCCTAACATAGTATCCCACTGAGGCAACTATCCGGCTTTTACACTACAGCGAAACTCGGCTATAGCGATAGTAAAGGGATCGACAGATACCTTATGTCGTTGTAAGTAAAATAGAAAACTTTAAATGTTGACAATTTTCGCATAGTTTTAATTATCAAGCTAAATTCATTAACATTTTTCGTTTATAAATTTATTTATTACGGTCTAAAATTCCGTACTCCTGGAGATGATAAAATCTTGATATACACTTTCGGTGACAGTAGTTGAACTATCTTGCTCTATAAGAAGTTGTGTCTAATGCCTAAACAAGTGATATCTTCTGTTCTCAGAACAACAAAATCCTTATATCGGTAACAGACAAAATATACTATATTTAAATAATAGGGACATATTTATTTGTGCACGAGAAAAGTCAAGACATCGGACATCGTTTCTATCATTAAAGCGGAAATATTGGCTTTATTTTAATATTTGGACACACTTGGATGAATAAATTAATAGATGTGTGTAAAAAAAGCCGATTTCTAACTTTCAAAACAATAATAGCAGGTATAGGTCTTTTCATATAAGCTTACAATTGAGTTAGTGTGGGTACAGTGCGTAATACGCGCATTGTTTCGTTGTGTTAAATTTACGGATACGCCCCTCTTGTATCCGTACACTCAACACAACGAAACAATGCGCGTATTACGCGCTGTACCCACACTAACTCAATTGCAAGCTTATATGAAAAGAGCTATACTTATTGTTTATAATTTTCTTCGCGTCAAAATTGATGAAGTGCACGATATTGTTCAATAGCGGTCAAGTCATGATCGTTATGAGTATAGACTCGATAATCTGGTGAGTATGGTGGATGAAGCAAAGATTCATAGTCCAAAAAGCGCCCATAGAATAGAGCAATAAATTCCGCAATGTTGACTGTTTTTGTTTTCGTTCAGTGCGGCACCCATCTGTCAAGCTTTTTGATATTCCCAGATGTTTTGAATGGTCCAGAGCTGCTGGATGAGTAACGCCTAACTTTTGCGAAAGATCTTCAATTGTTGTGCGGGGTTCAGAGTTCAGATTCAACTATCGACTGAAGAAGAACGCCCAAGAACTTCATCGTCTACAAAGTTCACTACCCCAGCTCAAAAGTTTAGGAACCACATTACACACGTTCCTTTACAATGCCCAAACCAAAATCATTCATCAATCTTTCATTCCATTTGAAGCACAAATAATAAAACCGATGACAAAATACAGACTGAAAAATGCCCATGACATTTTTTTATTTTTGTGTGCATACGGTGCATCACCATTGAAAAAATTAGCATAAAACAAAGAGACATCCTTACAGTAGTTTAAACAGCATATAGAAAAAGTACACAAAAAAGCAATCAAAGTAACAACCACAAATTAAAATGAACACATTTTAAAATAAGTAGAAAAATTATAAAAAAAACAATAATGTAAATAAAAATTATACACAGGAAATTAATTTGAACAAAACAGAATTTGACGCCTATGAGCCACGAAAAAAAGAAGAGAGAGAGAAGAGTCGCAATTAGTCCGCAGGGCCTAGCGAGGGCGGCCAGCAGGCCGGTTGTGTTCTGCTAGTTAATTCAATTACCAGAAGAGCACTTCGGCCAGGAGGAAAACCAATGAAATGCGACCACTAGGATCCGAGAGTCCGCAGTACGCACGACGGTTCGCGAAATTTGCCGACAGTAAACTTTACTTTTAAGGGAAACCAGTTGCGGCGATGTTTCTGGGAAGTAATCCATTCTCTTCTACGTTTTCCAATAATTCACTTACAGAACATCCCAAACGCGCGGCCGGGCGCTTGGAAGGTTCGGCTCGGCGAGGACGACACTACGCTCGGGTCGTTCAACTCGGCACAAAAAACCTAAGCCATGTAGGAATAGAATGGTAAGCACAATTCCGAAATGGCAAGTTTCTCAAGACCGAATAATAGCTGAATTTGCTCAACGTTCGAATTTCGCTTCGATCTTGTAATTGAATAATATTTTATACGAGTAGGTATGTCGTCAAACCGCACTCATATTCGTGAGTCAGTCCAATGTTTAAATATTTTTGTTGGACAGACTAGCTGTAACCCGTCAAAAATAACGGTACTCTACATGCCGGTTCCTAAAGAATAAGTATTTACTTATTTATTTATTTATTTATTAGCCGACACCCATGAAATAGGAATAACGACTTTTATCAAAATATTTAAACATTTTTTCTATATTTCTCCTGCCGGCAGTTCAAGCCCCATCTCCGGTCGTTTAATTTCGTTTTTTTAGCCGTGAATTCGAACGAAATAACGGACGTTACACGGACAGACAGACAAGCAGACGGACGGACGGACAAACAACGAAATTATTATGTTTGATATAGTATGCACGTTACATTTTAAAAATAAGTATACCTTTTACTTGAGATTGGTGTGTAGTGTCTCGTAGCTGGTAGCAAAAACTTCTGGAAGTCTTCTTAATTCAATTTTTAATATAAAATATTCTTCACACATTGGGTGAAATGTCGACGGTTACAAAGAAAAGCGACATCAAAGTTTGCATTTATATTTTTTACTTATTTTCTTTAAATATTTGGACTATCACCGCAGCAACTTAGACAGATAACTAAATTAATTTGCTTTAATACAAGTCAAATAAAATGACGAAAACCTTTCAAAAAATATTTTCCAAATTTCTGATATGAAAATAATCATTTTATTTGACTTGTATCGAAGCGAATGTATTTTTAATATTTGTTATACATTACTTTCAAGATAGTCTAACGTGTTACAAAAGATAAGCCAGAAATATTGAAAAAAAAAATTGACGCCGCTTATCTTCGCAACTGTCGACATTTCACCCACTTTAGGTGAATATTCTGTATCTATAAAGAATATTTTCTTTTAAAAATTAAACGAAGAAGACACCCCAAAGTTTTTGCTACTAGCTACGAGACTCCCTCTGTATGTAATATGTGGGAAAGTAAGTAAATCGTGCCTTTGGAACAACAAGGTATCATCTAATTTTTAAATCGAACTGACTTCATTTTTCGATTTCTTTGTCGCTACCTATTTGATTCGTTACCCATGAAGTGATTTTTGATACAAAAACGTCAAATTTTGACCAGAAGATACTTCGAAAACTCTTGAAGAGAAGAGAGAGAGACAAGAGAGTGCCCGGTTAATTTTTCCTTCATAGATGGCGAAAGTTGTATTATATCGATTGCTCATCGCGTTATAAATGTTTATTTTCGATACTCTGCCATTCTCCGCAAAACTTTTGACAGCGATGAAACGCCCTTTATTTCAAAATATTTTTATTTATTAATAGCGATTGCAATTTTAAGAGTTACTACCAATATCAGCAATTTATTTATAAAAATACTGTAGACATAGAATACGATTTTTATATAAGTAAATACCAGGGGAGTGCAGTAAGAACAAAAAGCACGGCTTTTATTTAAACATATATTTGGAAAATAAAATCTAAATTAAATTTTTATCTGGCAGAATATTCCGAAATATTAAAATCTGAATATTATTACGTCAATTATTGTGATAGAAATACTGCGAGATATATCCTTTATTTCGGTTTCTTTTCAAAATATATGCTAAGGAAAAAGTCATGCTTCTTGTTCTTACGTAGATTAATTGTGACCTTACCGAATTGGGAATCGAACCCATAACACACAATAGATTCTATTACATATTTTCATACAAATTCATTTTTTTCACTGGGAGTGGTTAGGTGGAAATATAAATAATTTATTGATTAGGTAGATATGCTGAAACTACTGGTGTAAACATGGTTGTAACGGGAATATCGAGAGAAGAGGAGAAGTGTTAATGAATGTAATATATTCAAGCAAATTAATTTTTCAGTTCAGATTTCTTTTAATTTCTAAACATGATTATTAATTATTTATTCATTAAATTATTCATTTTATTACCTTTACGCGTGATGGGATGGAGAAGTTTAATAGTACATATTCATAATAAAATGTACCATTAAACTTCATTCGTAAATAATGATTATTATCGTTAATTTTGCTATTAGTAGCAATAAAAATAAAGTATTTTAATCCAAAGTACGAGATATTTCAACAATGACAAATCAAATGAAAACGTCTAATAGGAATCATAGGAACTTTGTTATGAAAAAATATAAAAAATGTAATTTGATTTCATCTTAAATTAATACGAAATATTTGTTCGTTATAAAATACTGGGATAGATTTTTTTCTGTATATGACTATTCACCAAAGTGACTTTTTCGTTGACAATTACATCGGTAGTTTCAAAGTAATGACACTTGAAACCATTTTGTACGGACCCAGAAGTTAACCGTTTTAGTTGGAAAAGAAAGAAAAAAGAAAACCATTTCGTCATGGCATTTGAATCCTCAATTGAAATTTCATTATTCATTTCGAATTCTTTTATAAATTAAATTCAAAACATCTGAATCTCGATTCGCGATAATTTGGCTACGAGTCTGCCGTTAGCGGATAGACACGCCTCACAATGGGTGGCTAATGTTACCGGCAATGTTTAGAAGAAACCCTACATATTTTCAAAGTTGCACTTCGCACATGTACGCTACAAACGTGCTCGCGTCGTGCGACGGAACTTTTAGCAACATGATATCTGTTTTTAACTTTATTACTGCCATCTGGCGAAATGCTCCCGATGGTTATAATATCGGGGTCTTGGAAATTTGATAGATGTCTCTCTTTGCCGATAGAGAAAAGGGATTTCCAATCTGCGGATATCTCTGCAGTTGTCAGTTCTTGCGGCTGATTCATTTCAAATAGTTCTGTATTGTTGAACTTTTTCATTTTCAAATAGTTAAATAGCCTCCTCATTTTCAAATAGTTCTGTATTGTTGAACTTTGGCGGTGTGCCGTGGAAGTGAAGCGCTGTTTATTTTATGAAAGTATAGCATAAATGCAAGCGCCCAATTTGTTTTATGGAAATCTACAACAACGAAGCATTGGTACCACGTGAATATGATTCATACCCTAGGGTAGCGTGGTAGGGCAGGGATATGAAAGGAGAAGAAACTATGACATTTCGGATCCAATCCTGAAATTACTGTTTTCATACTTTGTTAATTGCTGTTGTCATACTTTGTTCATTTCACTTTTCTCTTGTTTTATTTCTTATATAATTGGTTAAGGTCTTAAATTACATTGATATATTGAGTCGTTCATAATTGAGCTTCAGTAGGATATTTCAAGATGTTACTTTGATTTATTGTACTGTGAACTTATGAAATCTCTAAATAAATAAAGAAATATTCAAATCCGATCCAGGGTTTAGCGATTTGGATTCTCTAATCTCCATCAATGTTTTTACAATACCCGGTACTCTCTCCTTCTTAACTTATGAGTATGGGGCTCCGCTATTCTAAGGGCCAGTTTTATCAGTAGTGATAGTAATAGTTAAAAGAAAATCATAATTTCCACCAATCAAACAACTCGTTTTTGGTAAAATCTATGTTATTTCTTAACTACATATTACCAATATATTGATTTATTTAAACATTTGCACTTAGATAACTTTTCCAACAAATTGTCTTTCTTCAGATTTTCAGAGGGCATCCAAAAACTACGTTCCCTGATCAAGGGGGGGTTAGATAGAATTCTACGCTGGGCTACGTGTGGGGAGGTGTGGGGGGGTCAGAATCGAGCTACGTAATTCTTTCATTTACTTTATTTGGCACAATGAAAACGGTACTGAATATGCGATCAATAAATCGACGCAGATCGGTTTGCACCGATACATCGTTACGTGTGTAGCACGTAACTTGATATGCCCGAGCCGACTGTAGAGTAGCTCGGTGAAAATGACGTAATTATATAAGAAAGGAAACCTCAAGAAGAAAAGGATCCCTTGGTTGTAATTGAGAAAGGTGTTTTCCCAATCAATGACAAATTGCAGGAGTGTCAGTCACCATTTCAATCAGAATTTTTATAATTATAAATAAATGATGTTTGTTTTATATAATTTTTATAATTGTATTATTTTTGTTCTTATTAATTATGAAAATGTCTTGTCCATTTTATACCCAACAATTTAAAAATAATTTTGGTATGAGAAAACAGTATACAATGTCTTCTGGAATTAATAGGAAAAAAACTACGTTCCATAATGCTCCCTAACTGGAAGCAAATCTAAAATAATTAAAACGAGAATGTTTCTGAGAAATCACCTAGCCGTGTACGTAACCTGAGTACGTTAACAGTAGGGGCATGCAGTGGGAACAAGAAACGTGACTTTTTCCTAAGCATATATTTTGAAAAAAAACCTAAACACAAGAGGTATATCTCGTGATATTCCAATCACAATAATTAACATATTATTCAAATTTTAATATTTCACAATATTCTGCCAGATAAATATTTAATTTAGATTTTTTCACCAAATATACGGTTATTGCTTGCCCAACGTAACTTGGCGTGCGGCGAATTTTGAACTAAAACCCGCCCCGCCCGCACCCGGCGGTAACCCCTCGCCCTGTCATTCAGCTCATTCTCGTCTTTGAGCGCGATCTGTGTCATCTTGATTACCAACATACACTGAATTATTATGTCCAAAACATCCTAAACAGTCCGGGATGGTGCAAGAACATGCGCCAATGAAGTATTAAAGTTTTGCGAAGCTGAAAAGGCGAATAATGGACCGATATTACCGTCTGAGAGTTTGGCAGATAGAACGGCCGCCATTACTGCACGGTTTCTTTAGTGCTGCCCGACCGAATTTCTGTATTTAATACGACACCGGTCACCGGACATTCTGTACATTATGTATTGTGTAATAAATTTTCACCCTGATGACATCTGTTACGCGACAGCGACGCCCTTAGTGGTACGTCTATACATAAAAGTCACGCTTCTTGTTCCCACTGCACGCGCCTGGTTAACAGTAAAAAAAAAAAGGTGGTAGACTTTCGTCGGGCGGGTGTTTCACACGTTTGTCCGCTTTCCGCGCTTTGCCGGTAACAGATATCCCGGTACAGTTGGAGCTAGTGTCTGGGCGTGTTGTTGGAAAAAACGGGCGTAATAAATCTCGCATTCAACGCGGGCCGAGACCGCTAGAGGGGGGAGTCGCGCTCGGCCGAGAGCGAATCTCGCCACTTTCATGCGCTGCATTATTCGCCACTATTTATCAGAGCCGAGAGGTAATTTCCGTCAAATTTTGTTTGCCGTGTTTATTTTGCAACGTCTAAAAAGTGCAATACACTTAAACAGCATGAAAAGAAAAATAAACACGTTAACCGGTCGGGTGCCGGAGCGCGAAAACTTTCGTACCCTCTGTGTGCCGGAGCGCAGATCTGCGCTCCCTAGACTACCCTCTGTGTGCCGGAGCGCAGATTTGCGTATGCGAATTCGACCTATTTTCCCTGCGTTTATGAGTTTTTAAAGCTTATCATTGGTTATATCTCAAGTTTTTGAATGAATGAACGAGTTTCATTTGTCAAGTAACCTCATTCAAAACGGACAAAAAATCATTCCAAATGTCGTGTTCGAACCGAAAAGTGTTAAAATTAAGTATTTTTATATTCTATATATTTATATATATATATCTTTATATTTAGAACGAAAATATTGAAATACAATATCTTTATTGTTATTGCTTCCATGGTTTTTTATTCGATAAACATGTGCGTACATTTGTGACAGTAAATTTCGTTACTTATTTTCATAATGAATGAATAAGTAATAATTGAAATATAAGTAATTATTGATGTCTGTATATTGAGAACTAGAAACTGCAACTTCTTGGCGATTTTTGTTGATTTTAACGTGAATATAACCATCACAAAAAAGTGTCTAAAAAACAACAATCGTGCGCAAAATTGCCCGGCAGACAGGGTACATTCCGCGTTACGTACGGCCGGCATCCGACCGGTTAAGGGTCTCAAACACATGTAGCGTACAACTCCTGCATTTAAAATTGCGAGGAACCAAACCTCAATCTCTCGACGACTGAATCGCCGACAGACACTTACAAGACTTAAGTTATGTAATAATTAAGCTTGATACAAAAATCACCAAGTGTATCTAATTTTCAAATAAAATTCAACATCAGTAATTAGCAATGTATAATGAAGAATTACTATGTAGACTGTAGAAACAAAAAGAATTACATATAATATAAGATTATCTAGTACTCTGGACGTTTTAGAATCATTATAAATTACTAGAAAGATATAGAAGTCAGTCGATCATAATCGACAGCTCGCGAAATGACATTCCCTATATAAAGGACGACGTAACCGCTGAACAGAACAGAACAGTTTAATGTGACAGTTCGGCGATTCCATAAAAACAATAATAGGGAAAGCAGCGAATAGTGCGTTAGTAATTGTAAGCGAACAGCGAAAATAGATAACGAGAAAACCTAAAGGGCGATCGATAGTAAATAAGTGCGATCACAGATGTGCGAATACTCTGGAAAACACTTAATAAACTGTCCCGCAGAGAAATGGAATTCTTTCGATAGTGATAATCATTGCAAATTTCATAAAAGCGATTGTAATCAAGTTTTTGTTCAGTAACTTTGGTAATTAAATTAAATTTTAATTAATTTAAAGTGTTTCATTTGACTCGCGACTTTGGTGATTAGATTAAATTTTAATTAATTTAACACTAGGTTTACGGCACCCGTCAAATTGACGGATTTCCGATTTGCTTTGTAAATTTTACTAAACAAGCAGAATTTATTTCTGATTTTTTTCAATGAGTTTTTATAATGGATCAGTACAAATATATTTACTGTTTTTTTTTTTATTCGGAAACCTCTTATTTTAGAAAATCTTGTTGCTTTATACCTATCTCTACGGACACCCGTCAAATTGACGGATTTGATAGTTTAAAGAATATCTCTTTTGAATTCGTCCCATTTGTGAAATTATTACTTTTGAAACAACATAATCATATTTGTACAATTTGTGCGAAGCAATGAAGAAAGAATATCATCGATGTTTTTGTTTCAAACATCAATTACAAGAACCTATGCGCTGCGTATCGCATTTGGAGCGTTATCATTTATGAGGCAATAAAAAACGTCTCTTCGAGGGTTGATTTCTGGCAAAGTTGACCATATGACATCTTCAATTTTAGAATTGTAGCCTGTATGTGAAGACGTATATCAAGTTTTAAAATTTTAGCAATGCGTATAAATATTTGGAAAGAAAAAATCTACTTATTGTAAGAATTTTTAAATTGTAATTTTCTAATAATTATTAATAAATTGTAGTTTTATAATAATTACTAATTACTTTTGCAATAATATTTATTTTATCTTCACCCATTTTTAGCAACCGTGTGTAAATCAAGAAAGTATTTGGAATTATTTATAGAAATTTCTACCATCGATGAAGAACATTTCGGTACTAGCTCTGAAGAAAGAGCATTTAAAAGTGAAAGTGAACATAATCCGAAACTTCCGAATCCTTCGACAGTGAAATGACAAGAGTCATCAGAAGAAGAAAACATTCCAGGTCTTGGTAGAAAAAGAATGCGCATTTTCTCAAGCACCGACTCCGAGAAAGAGTCATCCACCTCCAAAAGCAATACAGCAGAACTACTTGCTGTCGATGGAATACAATGGATGGGCTTTGAAGCAAGTGGGTCCAGCGGTAGATTACCCATTCACACAATATTCAATGGTGTCGCAGGACCTACTGGATATTCCAAAAGAAATGTGATGTCGGGTCATGTGCGAACTGCCTTCGAACTGATAATTGATACGAGCATGTTAGAACATATCAAAGACTGCACAGAAATAGAAGCGCGTCATATAAAAAAGAATTCAACCATGTCAATTGCACATTGAAATTCAGTTAAATAAAACAGTTAAATAAATCATTTAATACGAAAAAACGAAGTACTTATGTGCATTCGTCAATTTGACGGGTGCCGTAGAGATAGGTATATAAAAAATGCCCGTAAACCTAGTGTTAAAGTGTTTCATTTGACAACACAGTATGAAGGGCGAATAGCAAGATGGTAGAGCGATCGCTTAGCATTTGAGAAGTAGCGGAATCAACATTCGGCGACTCGAAAACCGTTTTGGTTTCAAAAAGGTTTTGAAAGCGCCTAGTGTCGATGCCGGTGCGGATAAAGGTGAAAACAAAACACAAGGTAAAAGTGATATAAAAATATTTTCGAAGCAATCCAACAACACTAGATATTACTGAGGTACCCACCCGCCGGATATGTTAAAACTAGGGATGCATCCGATACCGAAATATCGGCGATATCGTGGGTTTTCCGATATATCCGAATCGGCGATATTAATTTGCCGATACATTTTGAATTTCGCACTATAGATAATCAATGTGCAAACGCGCCGTCTTCACGCCTTATTCGTTCAAGTTTAATTTTTAAATGCGGCAGAATTTATCTACGCTCGGGGACTCCCCGCGTTTCATAATTTCATTCCGAATACGGAACATGTGTCGCATCAGTATTCTTACTATTCTCAAACTAAGCCAAAAGCCTGTGCTATGAAAATAAGACTAACTTTCTGGTGTCCTGGAAAGGGGCTCGAACCACCGACCACCAGATCACTAGGCAAGGGTCAAGACCACTACACCGACAAGCTATTCTATAAATAATTTAAACGGAATGTTCTGTTAAATTACAATGTTTAAAATTTCATTATAAAGTAAACATTCTAAATAAATATTATATAAGTAATTTCGTCTGTTTCTAATCTAAACCCACAACTTTTTAACCTTTTGAAATCTTCACTGTCCGCATGGGTATCGGTTTCGTATCGGCAAAAGTGCATATCGATGCATCCCTAGTTAAAACTATAAAAATCTTGAGGTATACTACAACGTTTCTTTTTTTCAATCTAACGACAGTAAACATATTAATAAACATTATTTTTGCGGTCATGAAGTAGTAGACGTCCTTGATATTTTATCTTAATTACGATTAGAAATTATCTCCATATTTCGTGGAGTCAAGTTACAATCACGGAACTCGCGAAAAAACAAACAAATGTAAAATTAAAATACGTAAAAATTAAAACACCGCCTGCCTATGTTTTTCATTCTAATTCCAGCCTGTAAAAAACATTCATACGACACTTAATAAGATCTCTCAAACATCCTGTTGTTAAAATTCATCTAAGTTAAGTCACGTGCGCCTAATATTGTAAGAAAATTTATTCCTTTATTGTAACACATCGGATACGCAGGATGTTGTGACTACTGTAAACATTCCTGCGTTCCTCCAAGCGGCAGAGATGTGAAACACCCATGCGCGTTTTCGCCAAATTTAAAATGAGTTTTGTACTTATTCGAATTTAGAAAACATACTAAATTTATTTTTTTTAATTTAAAAATAATTTAATAATAAATATATACTGTTGGTTCTGTATACTTCAAGTTAACATCGAACAACAGAAGTTTCCTATTTTTCAATGGATGAAAATTTGAGTAAAATTGAACAAAAGTCTAAAAGTAAAATTAAATGTCTAAAAAACTAATTAAGTTATAGAATTTTAAATTTGCGTTTTGCATGAATAATTTTGTCCCGTCCGGTGGAGTCGCATGACGTCATCTCTCGCACCCGGTGTACATCGCGGCTAGTGCTCTAGCGCCTGGCTATGCGGACGCGTGACGTCACCGACATGTTGGAGATTATAGAAATATTCATTTTCTCTGTTATTTATTATCAGATTAAAAAAAATTCATTGCTTTATTAGTTTTGATCTATATTTTAATTCCATTAAGTTAAACATAGTATTAAGAACATCATTGTATATATTTTAGCCTTTAATTTTATCTCTATGTTCGCTGTGTTCACATTTAAGTAATGAAAAGCATTTAAACTAATTGTATTATAATTGTATTACCTATATCATGTTATGTGTTTTTCATTGTGTGTGAACCATTCAAAAAATAAATAAATAAATAAAAATCATAAAAACATCTCGATTGCCGCGCAATATAGTGCGGGCGACCACAACTAAACACAAAAAAAAACTAACCCACAAAAACCAAGTTTTTATTATGCTCCCTTTCTTATTGAAACAGGTTTCGCGCATACTCCACGCGTCAGGCTCGCAAATTAAACAATATATAAATCGTTAAAATTTCGAAAAATCCGAAAAAACGAAAATTTGTTAGATCATTTTTATCGTCGCTACGAGTCTGCCTGCAAAGTTTCAGCTCGATTGGATCACGGGAAAAGAGTTAAAAATCGATCCAAAGCTTTTTCGACAGACAAGCAGACGCTACGAGTTAAAAGAAAGGGAGTAAAAATGTAAATTCGCAGGAAGGTTTACGAGAAGGTTTGGTGGTGACCACTGCGCAGTTCGAGCTCATCCCGAAGATACGAAGTTTTAGTAGAAATTTGTGAATCCGACACTGAGCACGGAGAGGCGCAACGAGCCCGGGCGATTGCGAGAGCGGCGTGCAACGCTTTTGGAATTAAATTATATTAACATTAAAAAATGCTGAGCGGACCCTCGAGCGGAATTTTTCATATGTGATGCGTTGTAAGCCAACTTTACTCGGCATCCATTAATGTAAGGTAAATATTTAGCATTAGGTATTTCTAAGAAATTCGCAAAAAATTTTCTCTCTTTTTTGCATAATATCTTAAATTTGCTTTTCCAGTGAAATATTATTCTCGGTTCTATTTTTGCCTTATCCATCGCTCAACTTTTGCCATCAATCTAATTTGATCGTTTAAGGAAACTGAATATTTATACATATTTTTGAATATTTGTCATTCCCGTGAAACAGTATATTATAGATGTCGCCGCTGGTAAATAAGACTTCTATATTTTTTAGATCAGAATATCAAGTAATATTCCTTTCATGTATATATGACATTCATCCGAATTATTAACGTATGCACTAGAATACGCTTCAATTTCGTCTCATTTTTACTCCCTTTCTTTTATCGTAGCGTCTGCTTGTCGGCTTGTCTGCCGAAAAAACTTTAGATCGATTTTTAACCCTTTTCCCGAGATCCAATCCAGCTGAAACTTTGCAGGCAGACTCGTGCGACGATAAAAATTATCTAAGAAATTTTCGTTTAAAAATTATTAATATAATTTTGGATTTTTGGAAAATTTATATATTGTTTAATTTTCGAGCCCGACGTGTGGAGTAGGCGCGAAAGCAGTTTCAATGAGAAAGGGAGCATAATAAAAACTTGTTTTTATGGGTTAGTTTTTTGTGACCAGTTTATATTCACATACAAGACTTCCATACCTACTTTCCCATATACATAAATAGCTTCGTATCAATCCATCTGGCGACGAAATCTCGTAACTGTGTTCCTAAAAATTTGAACAGACTTACTTAAAAAATATTGCGGACATGAAGAATTACATCCATTTAAAAAAGCTTATTTTCCGACCTCATTTATAATTTTTCTGCATGCTTGTATATTGCATCGATTGTTTTTAATAAATATCTAAGTTGTTTTTTTTTGTTTTATGCCAGTCGCCATGACAGATTGTACATTGCAAATATCGTTTGTCGTCATTGGCTAATTGTAAGAACCGTTGTTTGCGATTTAACAACAGACCGGCACGCTTATTGTTTATTTTTATGTTTAGTTAATGTATTCTATTCACGGAGAAGCAAATACGTGGATAATTTAACGCCTTCCGAGTATCGAACGCGTCACTATTTTCATATTATTTTCAACAGAAATACGATGATATCAAGCAAAATTATAATATATCCAATTACCGTTTTTAGGATTATTTCAATAAAATTATCGTTTATTAGTTTTATCGCGCCAATAGAGGCGAAATATTATTTATAGAGGATTAATTGATACATGTAAACACGTTATGAAAAATGAATATTATTATTTTTTAATGAGTTTTCCTAATTTCACAACTTGAGTCATTTAAAAGAATAAAAATCGTGGAGATGTCCATGGTATTATTGACTTTACTGAAAAGATAATTAATTGTAGGTGTGCTTTTTAGAGGTTTGTTTTTCGAATCGGCGTCACTTTTTCCAGCGACGCCAATTCGACGCCAAGCTGACAGCCGATTTGTGCTCAGTTTGCCATTTCACCATAATAGATTAACGCCAGAACAACGCTTACAAATTGAGCAAATTTATTTTTCAAATCGTGGCATCATATTCAAAAATTAATGAAAAAAAATTACTCAATCTGCAGAACTTAATAATAATATTTATTAAAATTTAATTTATATTTCATAAAAAAAGGCAAATGAAAAGATTAATTATTTTAAAAAATTTACAAGAAACAACGACATTAGTCAACTTGGTTCAACGTTCTTGTGCAAAAAACAAAACTACCAGTGCAAAAATTACATGAAAATAATATTATATAAAAATAGCTTTAAGAGATATTTCCTAAACAAACGAAATTCCAAAATTTTGTTTTGGCTCTCCTGAAAACCGGCATTCTTTGATTCAAATCACGTCATCAAAGAAATATAAGCGTAATAATATTTTTGACGATATATTGAGGATGTTCTGTGTAATAATCTTAATAGTATTTAGAGTCAATATTTGTGCGATGTTGTGCATTTAGATATTTATGGAGTAAACGCGAGTAAATAACGGCGTTGACATATATATATAAATAAATATCTGAGAAAAATGACACTAGAACTGTAAAGAAATAAATCCCTCCTACTCCCTCTTGTGCGCCCGCTACTAGTCGCCCACTGAAGCGGGGATTAGATGTAGCAGAATCCAGCAATCAACCACACTTCTTTTTCAACTAAAAGATTATTTATGAAGTCTTTTTGGCGCATTTCATTGTATAAGAAAGAGGTAAAAAAAATAAAGTACTTGGTGAGAATGGAAATTCATATGAATTCAAAAACACAATTTTAAAATTTATCTGCCATACCTACTTGACGGACACTAGGTACAACTAACGTTTGTGAATAATTTTACCATTTAGGTAATACATGTCTTCGTTAGACCATAAAGTTAACTGCCATCAAAAATTTAAACTAAATAAATCTGAAATGCATAGACGGTTAGCCCATAGATGGCGATTGCATTTTGCAAAAATATTCAACTGTTATAAAGAAAAGTCATAATTTAAAAAAATACTTGACTAATTATTATTCACTTTTTATTCACTATTCGTTTGGTTTTACCGTTTAATGAGCAAAAAAATGTCTGCGAATTTTATAACAACATTAAATATTAAAATACATTTTTACTGATTTACGATTTTGCTAAATTGACGATCTTTTTAATAAATATGCAAATTACAAACGTGACAAAAAATATCTCGATTCTGAACAAAATGCCTTTATGAGCTTTTAGAGTTGGGTTGCTATAAATTATAAAAAAACATTAAAAAATATATAAATATTCCTCTTAATAATGATTTGAAAATCGAGCCATACTAAAATTATTTTGTTAAAACTCTTCAAATTCAAATACATTTTTAAAATAGAAAACTCCATTAAAAATTACACTTATAAGTTCAGTGTCAAAATTTTGAAAATTAAAATACCTACTAATATTTCTGATACTAATATATTACATAGAGGTACCTATGTAAGTAATTGTTTTTTTTTATAGAGATGCTAACACGGAATACGTGTCACATCAATATTCTTATTATTCTGAAACTAAACTACTAAACTGAACGTTGAACGACTGCAAGATGTTACAGAGTTAGTCCACAATAATTTATAAGTAGATTTCTGCTTTAACTATGAGTCGAAAATGTTCAAGCAACCATGACCTAATATCAAAGGGTATGAAGATGTGCAACTTCAAAGCCTGTAACTAAATAGTTACAAATTATTCTATAAAAGTCAGTCAATAAAATGATTGAATACATAAATGTATTAGGGAGGAATACCTAAAATATGAACATACTTGGTATATTATGTAAGTACACGTAATTAGAGACATAGTCGACCCAGTTTAACAGCACCGGACAGAAAAGGTTAACTGAAAACAATTTTCATAGCACTTCAGTGCGATATCTCTATTTTACGTAATATTGTATTCACGCATTAGTATAACAAAAAATTTTACAGGTTTTTATTAAGGGAAACTGATTTTAGACGGGTATTTTATTACCTTTCTAAACGCGTTTAGTAAAATTTGCAAGACAAAAGTAGGAACAATTTTCGCAGTTTTAAATGTTATTTATATTTAATCCATTACTGGTGAAATATTACCTAAATATTAAATACTTTTACATAAATAACATTGACGACATAGATGTACCCACATCTAATCATGTTATGATAAAGAAAACTCTTTAACGTGAGTTTTGTTGACACTGCTCTGCGAGTCTAGTCTCGCTCTCTACGCTGTTTTCTTCTCATTTTTATTCTCTGATAAGAAAACAGATCGGAACGCGAGTTTAGAGTTTGCTTATCCTACACGTACGGGTTTGGTAAAATGTTTAGTTATCCCTCTATGGATTGTATATACTCTAGGCATGTGATGCACTGCCAAGATATACTCAGCGATCAACGTTTGCACAACTGGATCGTATTTTTATATAATCCAAATTCGTAATTGATGTTGTCAACAGTAAAAAATAATAAATAATAAATAAACCTAGTAAGTATGGAAAAATTTCTTCACTTCGCTTCAATGAAAATGGCAACATCATATCTTTTTCTATTTATTGTACCTCTGCTATTGATTGCAAAGATAAGGTATCGAATAAATTAAAATTTATTGTTTTTATAACTTTTATATATCAAAACCAAAAGGTTATATGTATGTATATCAATTTGATTCGTATTTCAAAAGAAACTGAGAGTACTCTCCGATGTAATGTCAGGATATAGGATTCAATTAATATTTAAATCGTACTATAACACGTGTATGTGAAAAATCATTCCAAGAAATTATTTCGGGTTAATTCTTCGCAGAAACCGCATATTGGATCCAACTGTTAAAATCCACCATTGCGACGCTAATGATTTCTCAAACTATATAAGAATCATTATGAATAAAGACTGTATTATTGTGAATATTTCGTACGGAAAGGAAAACAGTACAAAATGTTTAAAAATCATAATCTTTATTAATATAAATTTATGATGTCGTCTGTGTCATATATAATGAAATTGATACCCTTCATCGGAGCAAATTACCCTTGAATTATGACCTTTATGTTCTGTACAATAAGGTACATTTTCAAAATAAAGTGTGTCAGAAATTTGAAAAAATGCAATGAATGAAGAAGTATTGTAGGTAGGGAAGTAATTATTAAATTATTACAGTTGTTTGCGCACATACTTGGACGGGTCTTAAGCAACACAAATAATAAATAAAAATTGGTCTCTGTGATACATCTATAATTTATCTTAATTAAATTAAAATCCCGCAGTGGATAAATCCAATAATTGTGTTCTCAGAACATAAATATATAAATATTGTTAATAATAAATACTGGTCTATAATATGTTGAATAATTTGAAAGAATATCGTATATGTAATAAAAAAGCCCTGGGTCATCGCACAAAAGACTTTAAAAAAATATATATATTTAATAGATAAATATATATATTTTTTTACAGTATGGTATTTCTCTTCTATGTGAGTAATATAACTCGTGAGTAGGAGAGGAGTATCATTATATTTTAAATATATTAAATAGAAAGTAGTACATACTATGTACCTATCTATATATAAGAACATATATTTCTCATATAAATAGCTTCGTCTCTGTGAGACTACTATAATTTATCTTAGTTGAATAAAAATCCACCTAGATCGACTTGCGACCGTCGAATTCACCTTAGGAACGCCATCTTCTTGAATTATTTTTCTCACTTTAAAATAAGTTGGCATTATACTTCAAACACTTGATTATTACATTATATTTAAAACACATTACACAAAAAACTTAAAAAAAAAAATTACATTTACGGTCACGATGTGGTTACGGGTAAGCTTTTGGTTATAAATAAAAAATATGAAAATAAACCTTTTTAAAGTTTTATAATGGTTAACAAAAATAAATACGGCGTATTTTTCAGAAAAATCGACCAAGTCTGATAAAAAGGCAGTATGATTTATTTTTATGTTTGTAAGTAGATCGTAGATTAAAATTAGCATATTATTAGAATTTAAAATTATATAAGTATATGAGAAAAATAATATTCACAACTCTCCACAATATCAAGACGCAGTTTCTGTCATAAATTAAAAGATTATGTGTGATTCAAGTATATAACATTAAAAAAAAGATATAGTGCTAAAAGTAATCTCCCAGATAGTTTCTGATAATGCTACATTAATTGCACTCTTATAATAAACGGTATTAAAAAAAATTGTTTTAATAATATCATATTTGTAATGTTTACAGAAAAAACATTATGGTTAGTCATTTTTAAAGAAAATAACCGGTCGGTCAAGTTAATTATAATTTAAAAATCTCGTGTAAAAGATTTTTAATGCAATCCTTACTGGGACTTCAAACGAATGCAGATCAAAGTGAGTTGGAAGTAAATAAAATTTTATCAAAACGTTGACAATAAATTAATTGATAACCGTTAAAAAAACGTAATATTATTTGACTTGTAAAAAGTTGTTGCATTATTATTTTTTGAATTCTTGGGAAATTAATTATAATTAATTCGGTAATTACCGAAGACAATTGGTGTTTTTACGTTCTTGGTAATTTTGCACAGATTACATCATATTTTCCTGATACATAAGATGGTCTGGTTAAAAGCTAAGGGTTTCAACTCCACCATCTTTTTAGTAAGTCTAAGGCCCGGTTGTTTCAAGTTGATTGGTGGAGAACGCAAAAATCTATGCTTAAATGAACTTTTACTTTCATCAAACTTGAAATAACCGAGCCTAAGCACTTAATTACCACCAGAGAGGTAATCGAATAGAACTATAGACGTAGGCGCGAAATTCGAAAAGAACTTCTGATTATGGATAAAGAATTATTTGTTGGCTCAAGTAGAAAAATTTAATATTTATTTAATAAAAATATACTTTTCCCCATAATGTAGTCACCATTTATATTATATTATAAAAAAAAGTATATTTTTATTAATTATATTAATAACGTCATCAAAAAATCATTTTGATCTCTTTTTGGAGAACTCATTTAATTATCAAGGAAGCTTAACACTTTCAATCACGAGCATAATGTTAGAGCATAGTGTACATTGCTCATACCAGTTGCAAAGAATCACAGATGTTTTAGGCGTAGTAAATTAAACACAAAATCGGATAAGAGACTATTTATAAGTGAAGTAATGGTAAGCGACTAAATACAAAAAGTATAAAGAACAATTTACAGTAACATAGGGAGTTTTGATAGTTACACGGGAATAGGGAATGGGGAAAAGGGTAAGGAAGTTGGAGTCAGGGTAGCAGTGGAGAAAGAGGAAATGAGATGCAGTGAGTGATTGGCCAAAGTCGATTTAATGATGATGATTAAATTCCATTAGTTGACTAGTAAGATGAAATACTTGAGTGGTGCTAAAATGAAGTACACAGTCACAATCTATAGCATTCTTTTCAATGCGGTAAGACCAATATTGAAAAGGGCAATATCGATACAATTATCATTGAATCCCACGTGAAGACTGTGAAGTGTTCTAACGGATTCGTCTACAGGGAGCGCGAAGGGAGATTAGGTCCCGCCAAAGCCTCAACAATCTACAAACTGGGTATTTAATCTGCGCTCCGTGCATTAAATGATTTCGAAATTATAAATAACTAACTAGCTGTAACCCGTCAAAAATAACGGTACTTTTAGATGCCGGTTCCTAAAGAATAAGTAATTACTTATTTATAGCCGACCCCACGAAATAGTAATAATTATATTTCCCCTGCCAGCGATTGCGCGGGACATGAAATGGTTTGCGTCTTTGCTAAGTCCTATATGTACTGTATTTTGACGGGTAGTGCAGGCTCAGCTATCGTTGCGGCTTCGGTCGATTAATTAATTTTTTGCCGCGAAATTACGGATGTTACACGAATTTACGGGACAGACATACGGAAAGACGGACGGACAGACAGACAACGAAATTATTATGTTTGATAAAAGTTTTGCACTCTGGTAAAAACATCGTTTTCAAATTTCCTTTGTGCGCCGTAATGGAACAGCATCGAAGAGGAAAGCAAAAAACCCCTCGTACACTATCAGCCAACTGTATCGGTTCCACTAAAGAGACTTCGATCTCCCGTCCCGTGAAATTTGTCAGCAAGTTGCATCATTATTCTCTGTGTACAGAACACATGCGACGTTTGTCAGCATTCTACTCTGCGTGCAAAATACATGCGATCATTGCTTGTAGGTACTAAAAAAATAGTTACGCTAGAAAACAATTGAACCCTCGCCTACACGATGACTGAATGTCTTACCACTTGACCAAACAAGCATTTCACTTCATATTCGTATTCATTAAAAAAACTTGAAAATCCGCTAAAGTTGAATTTATATTCGTTTCGATTTAAGAATGACGTTGACAAAAAAAATGGGTGCGTTATGCACGCGCGTTAGAAGTTATACTTTTTTGGCATACATAAAAAATCCACGTGCTGTCGTATACCTTGCGTTGGAACATAGCTGAATAAAATGCGCATTGTGTTCATATATCTGGTATAAAACAAAGGCAGCAAAACCCAATAAAATAAAAATAAATGTTTTGAATGCAGTCACCGAGGATTACTAATTTAGAATGTACTGAATTATAGATTTTATGTGTCTATCCCTTCCAAAATCAAGTTTCCTATAAATTTATAGGCTACATTTTCTATATAAAATCTCGAATTCAGTACATTCTAAGTTAATAATCTTCGATGATTGGATTAATTTTTTTTAAATATTGCTGCTTAAAATTTCACTCTAAACGTGCCTAAAGGAGTATAACTTAAAAAAATGTGAATTATTTATTTCGTAAGATGAGAGCATTTTATATAAAATAATAATGAAAATTGCGCGGGTTAAGCCAAGCAAAATAAAATGAAATTTTCATTGAGCATGTTTCATTACGCAAAATGCGCGTGACCTCCAGTTTTACTACGTCCTAAAAGAAAATTCAAATGCGTAGTTCTACGCGCTAGGCTACGAGGGATAAATTACAAAACGCTCCCTCGAGGCCACTCTCCGCAGCCCAGTACAAATTTGTATACAGATTTATCAAACGAGCTCAGAATACAGGCGAAAGTTTTGCTCTGTCATTCCCCCCCAGGATCGATGAGATTAAAGTAGTTATATACAGGGTAGTGTGGCGCAGTATCAGCAGAAATTATAGCTAACCACCTGATCGAAAAGTCACTCTCACCGTTTAGAAACATATGTGCGAGGCTTGCGAATGAAGTGACACTTTTCCATAAACGTTTAAATTCATCCCTAAATTTATAGGAGTGTATATTTATTATACAGTGTTACTACTTCTAGGAAGGTACATTTATAAAGGTACTTCAACAAAGACGAAAACTTAAAGTGTTTAAGGTCACTCTTCAGTGGATACGAAAGGTTTTTTTTCCATACTATGTATTGACACACGCGAAAAATATCTAATTTAACCAAAAAACGCCATCACATGTGTAAAAACATCCCATTGATAATGTTAATTTTTTTTAATTTGATAAATGAAAATAAAATTACGCATATATGTAACAATAAAAGTATTTGAATGCTGGTTATAGCGTGTTTTAGCACTTACCGCCAAGATCATGAAAACCTAGGTTAAAACATAAAAAAAAACACAAAAGATATTAAAAATAAAATAAAATAAATAAATGTATAATATATGTATGTAGGTATATATAAACAATACCGCTACTGACGTCGAATCGGAAATACGTCGACTATATTATATGCTCTGCATTTTAAAAAAATGAGCTGTTCATGTGGGTGCGTGGATCACCATCTGTTCTAAACTTGGTTTCAAAAATTCAGAAACCTCATACGGTATTAATCACCCCAAAAATATTCCATTCATTTTTTACTTACAGCGTGCGAAGAAAACAAATAAAATTTTGCAGCGTAGAAATATTTTATTCTGAGAGAGAAAAACGTTGATATAACCAAAGATCGACGACTACTTTGTTGACGGCTATACATTCAATTTTTTTTCGTACTGTATGTGATGTCGAATGTTAGTGGTATTAAGGGGGAATACCTACCTACGAAGCGCGAAAAAAGGCAATTTTTGTGAATTTTTCAAAGAAAACCTACATAAATTATGGTATTGGTATTATTTCTACATGAAAGTACATACATATTTTTGACAAAATGGCGGGCGTTTGAATTTAAAATAGAGTTTTTCAGGGAAAAATACGGGTTTATTACGCCGAAAAAAAACTAAGTCACTTAAAAAAATCCTACGAGAAAGACTAGATAATTATGTATAGAATAACCACTAGAAATTTCAAGTTGATCGATTCATTGGTTGCCGAGATATTTTGGTCACCGATTTTCAAAACACGGTTTCGAGTAAAACGAGTTTGAAAATTGAGCAATGAATAAATCGTGAAATTTTTCAACTTCCATGTCCATAATATAAGTCCTCCAACTTGCTTAGAATTTCTATATCATCTGGCACTCTTCACAAACATAATAGAAACAGGTCTAACGTTTCTATTATGAATGAGCCCGACTGGCAGCTACCTGCGTGTAGCGCGGCGCGTAATCAACAAAAGGATGCCACTATTATCAGCTATAATAAACTTTGCTATTTTTTTAAATTTTTGCTTGAAATTTTCACTAGACATTTTTTATACCTCAAGCTTTTAAAAAAATGCAAAAACTAAAAAATCGATATTTTGAAAATGTCTAGGTAGGTAGGTATTTACCCTTGGGAGTCTGAAATTTCAGTACAAAATAACACTTTTAAGGCGTACCTTAGCCTTTAAATCATCTAAGTATGAATTCGGGCCTAGGTAGAAATTGGATAATTTTTTACAAAAAGATTATTTTTTTATTACAACTTGTTAAAACATATAGTCAACTATCATTTTGTAGAATTTTTTTGGTAAAAAAAAATTACCGCCTCATGTCTATTCCCGTGGAGCTCCTCCGCCGTGCCTGAGATATAACATTCCCCGGTGCACGTTTGTCCGAGACAAAAAAGAAGGTCATGTTCGTATCTTGAAATGAAATATCTAAAATGTAGTGGATTTTTTAAGTCGATAGACCATTTGTTAATAACAGTTTAAAAAAATTTTCACCCAATTTCTATCTAAATTTCTGACTCCCTTTATAAAATAATTATAAAAATGGGTGAATAAAGATAATACCGGTTAAACACCCCTGAAACGAAAAGCCGAAGTAGACGATGATTATTTCGGTGAGATAAAACATTTTTTGTGCAAAAACAGACATAGAATTGCTCTTATCGAGATTATCGATAGTAGATAAGTGGTTTTGAAGCGACGGATAGATGGAGTGTATGTTACATATTTTAGGAGTGCGTCGAACCGAACCGCGGTGGATTCAGATGCAAATTAGTAAAAATTTAAATGTTGACCGCCGCACTGGAGATTTTAATCTTCTTCATATCCTATTTGAATATACGTTTATATATATTTTTACGGGCGAAGCGATAAATTCGCCGAGCGTATAAAATAACCATTGACGCGCAAATGACACACGTACAACGTTCGCGCTCCTGCGAAGCTGACGATTAACCTTGCATCGATTTCATGGGGTAAATCGACCCCGCTGTAATTTCTTACATCAATATAACTTTTATGTAATCATCTATCTTTCTTTTCGACGCGTTCATCTGTCATCTATAACTGTATCATTTAGAAAAGTGAAGTAATAAATTTGGAAACTCTTTTTTTAATATAAATTTTGATCTATTTATTTTTTTGTAACATATTAAACTAATTCGTAAATGTTATAAATAAGTAAGAAATATATAAACAACATATATAAAATCATTCATATCAAAGGTGTAGGGGAATCCAGCTCTCAGAGACATGGAACAGATCAATATCAATGTTCAGCATGGCAGTAGCTCTTCCATCTTCCATCCATACAGGCATAACCATCGGCAGGTTGGTTCTGTATATTGGAATGTGAAACAACCTATGCTGACGCTGTCTAGGGTAATTAATTACCAGGAACGTGCAAACCAATGCACCGAATAAATTCAAGATTGTCGATCATACCGCGCAACAATCGATAAAAATGCGCAATCAAATACACATTCCTTCTAGTCTCTAAACTGTTGTAGTCAAGCATACCCTGGAGAAACTTGGTTGGGTAAAGCCAAGGATAATGCATATCCTGGAAACTTTTTTTTTACTTTCTCTACCGTAAGAGAGTACTTAAGCTCATGTGGCCCCCTAATCATCGAGCCACTCTCTTGCATCTCTGACGTTGGCTGACTGGCTTATCTACTACCGCTCCGCCTCGCTTAACTAACGATCAGTCACTAACGTTAACTGGGGAAAATAAAAAGTTAGCACGGGCATAGAAAGTTACAACCTTATGAATAATAACTATTTTTGCGACTTTTGTGCTTAAGAGGGCAGATTTAAAAAAAAATTAAACGATATCACGGTTTGTTGTGATTGTTAAAACAAATTAGATACATCACGTAGAAGAGTATAGGTATATAAAACAAGAAAAATCAATTTTCAAAAAAAAATATCTCTGAACGAATACGAATGCAGAAATTTATATTGCCGGCAGAATATTTAATTGACTCAATTACGTCAACCTATGTATAACTTTATTACTTGATATTAGAGATTTTACTTGCAATTACTACTTCTTTAATGAGATATTTGAGACTTCTTTCGGTTGGCACATTTTTTTACGTATTTATGATTATCGTATTTTTAAATACATTACAATAATTATGATTCTTGGAGAATTAAATCGATTGACCATCAAAATAACAAATAGCGCTTTTAAGTACATTGCAAAAAAGAGTCTATTTTATTAAAAACATTAGTCTTAAAGATGAAATATACTACAGTATTCATTTTACGATAAATCTATGTTAAACTTGCATAATGGTGTTTATACGTAGAATCATGTGAGGTTAATACAAAAATATGACGAAAACTGTGCATATTGCGAATTTCATGAATGTAAAGGTTGTATGTCACACAAATAACTTGTTAGTATCATTCGATTGTTTTATCACGACATACGCAGACTGTCCTCTTACTGTTTTATCAGTACAAATAATAATTTTGCTAACTATCTAACTTTCTACCAGTCATTCAGTATAATGCTAAAATGTAGCATTTTTCACTCAACCACAAAAGAACACAAACGACCCCAAGCGAATCGAACTGCGAAGTAAGTAAGCGCTGTTATCTGAAGGTTAAAGAACCACTCGTGTCAGTCGAGGGCAGACTAACACACGTCATAGCGATCAGTTACAATATCGTTGTGACGCAATTTATTGCATCATTCCTTCGATGTTTTTTTCCCGACAAATTAAAAAAAAAACTACATTTATTTGCAAACATATGCACCAATCCTGCTTTTAACAAAGTGTGTCGCGTGATAAAATGGCCGCTTCATACTAAAGTGAGAGTTGATGTCGATCTCAGACTGAAACATCATAGCAAAGACAGCCATATCTATGTAAATAGCAAAGACAGCAATGTCCACTATGTAGTAGCAAACACCACAATATTCATATTAAAAAATCAAAAATGTATTAATAAAAATTGTCACGTGTCGTGGCTGCGGGAGGAATTAATGAAAACTCTGGAATTTAATACAGGATTTATTAATTACTGATTAATTGATTAACCAAACGTACAAAGTCACTTAACAGTGTTTGACTTACGCTATTATTTAAATCAAACTATTTCGTAAATTTATCACTCGTAAATAGACAATTTATAATCGCTTTAACACTTTATTTACTATTCACTAGAGCATTCCATCCAATTTCCGCACGTATTATTTCTCTTCGGTTTATTTCGCTACGAACTTTCCAGAGTATTCGCTGTTGAATTACCGCTCGCTTGGCCCCCTGGCCTTCGCAACTCGCGGCTGCGTTCGCTTCCGTGCCGCTGTCAAGCGCGCCCAAAAACAAGAACGTTACTCCCGCGATGCTAATGCTGATATCGAGCCTTCTAGGCGCTTCCAGTGTTTACGAGAACTTTCTCGTGGCTTCCAGGCATTTATAGATGTTTCTCCGTAAGCCGTAGATTACGCTAGGCCGTTCTAGAATCTTCAGTAGTAATGTGATCATTTCAAACAACTGTCACTTGACATGAGTGCGTGATTCTTTTTAGCCTCGTTAGAATATATTAGAATATTTGATTTAATTTTTTATAGATGGATTTATTTTAAATTTTTTGTTAGATTTTTCAGATGTATATTTTAGAATATAATTTATTTACACATATATTAGGTCCTTACATATGAAATTGGCGTTTTGCTGTACTGGCAAATTTGATCTCAAATATCTTCTCTTTGGTTAGGAATTACAAATCCAAGTTTATACAGCTATTTACTCATGTATTTGTGTTTTGAAAATTATAATTCATTTGTTTTTTCCTCAATTGTTTTTTTCTTTGCGTCACTCAGTTTACAAAATGAAAAACTTGAAATATTGCGTTATTTACGAGTACGAGTTCCACCGTGGCACCAGTGCTGCAGAAACGGCTCGAAGGATTAATGATGTGTATGGCGACGGTGCCGCAAAAGAAAACACAGTGCGTTTTTGGTTCCAACGTTTTCGTTTTGGAAATTTCGACCTGCAGAACAAGCCCCGTGGATGGCCGGAGACCAAAGTTGATAATGAAGAATTGAAGGCTATTGTGGAAGCGGATCCATCGCAAACCACATCCGAGTTAGCTGCAGGCTGCGGTTTTAGTGATAAAACTGTTTTAATCCACTTGAAGCAAATTGGTAAGGTGAAAAAGCTTGAAAGGTGGGTACCTCACGAATTGAGGGAAGCAAATCAACAAACGCGCGTTGACTGCTGCGTTGCATTACTCAACCGGCACAATAATGAAGGGATTTTAAATCGAATCATTACCTGTGATGAAAAGTGGATCCTGTACGATAATCGGAAGCGCTCATCGCAATGGCTGAACCCTGCCGAACCAGCCAAACCATGCCCCAAGCGAAAATTGGCTCCAAAAAAGTTACTTGTGAGCGTTTGGTGGACTAGTGCTGGTGTCGTTCACTACAGCTTTCTTAAATCTGGCCAGACGATTACGGCAGATGTCTATTGTAAGCAACTGCAAACCATGATGGAAAAGCTAGCTGCTAAACAACCGAGGCTGGTTAATCGCTCTAGGCCACTGCTGCTTCATGATAACGCTAGACCACACACTGCACAACAGACGGCTACCAAATTAGAGGAGCTTCAATTGGAATGTCTAAGACATCCACCGTACTCTCCGGACCTTGCCCCAACAGATTACCATTTTTTTCGAAATTTGGATAACTTCTTGCAAAGGAAAAAATTCAACTCCGATGGGGCAGTCCAAACCGCCTTCAAAGATTTTATTGATTCCCGTCTGAATGGTTTTTTTAGTAAAGGGATCGATGAACTACCTATGAGATGACAAAAGTGCATAGATAGCAATGGCACATACTTTGATTAAATAAATATATTATAATTAAAAAAAATCGGCTTTATGTTCCTCCCATACTAAACGCCAATTTCATATGTAAGCACCTAATATTTATCTCAGAAACACCTCAATGGGATACTGCTGCCTTTGCTTTTATACCCTTCATATAGAATGTCTCAAGAAAACTTTGTGTAGACCTCTTGCCATTGTTTCGTTGTGCTGGTTTTCATACCCTTTACCTTTAACACCAACACAACGAAACAAAATGCGTCGTACGCACGTATTATACATACTAAATCGATTGTATTTATTAAATGATTGGATCTTTCTTAAATGGAGAAGTTACTGTGATGACAGACGAAAACTGCTTCGTAAGAAGGCAAAGATCCTTAAAGGATAGTAGCCACTCGAAGATGACGGTCCAACTTTTCTAAACCCAACTTTCATAAAATTTGAACAACGGGATAAATAATACACTTTTAAGGATATTATTCCCTTTTCATTACTGTGGGCCGGGTTCATCCAGGAACTTCGCAGACAAGAAGACCGCAAAACTTTTTAGCGAGAATATTTCGGAATTTAAGAATAGTTTTGAGACGAAGTTCTACTATCACTATTGACTACACTTCTTAGGCATCCCATTTCGAATTATTTCTAATGAAAGTTTTCAAAGAAACCAGATTTGTTATTTGTTGAGAAAAACTTCTAAAACTTATTCCCTTCGCCTGTTTGTTTTTCAAGTATTATTTCAGTTTTACAACGAAGGATGTTTGTTAGAAATTTTCATATTATATCATGATATCGACCTACGAAGTATCAAAAATTTGTAAATTAAAGTTCGTAACTCAAAATGTTGAAGCAATCATAAAGCATATATACCTAATGGTTTGGAATGTCCGTCGGTAACTTCATATCCAATAGCTGAGCTCATTCCGTTTTCAAAATTGTTATTAAAGAAAATGAAAACATTGAGTTTATTCTTTTTTAATAATTTTTTTTTTAAATAGGCACCTATTGAGATTCAGTTTAATGAAAATTAAAACTAATAAGTCTTCATTATCATATTATTGGTATTAATCAAAATATATAATTCTCTATATAACAATATCCCTCACTAAATCTACCAGATGGCTCAAATAATAATGAGGTATAATATAATAATTAGGAATTAGAAGCAACAACTAGAATTACCGAAAGTGAATGTATAAACTATAGTAGTTAATGTATATACATTATCAAAATTTACCCTTTGGCTGTAACATATAGATTAATACATAATCATACTTTATACCTGTAAATTTATATAATTTATCTATCTTATTGTCGTGAATTTATACCTATACTTCTTCTCTATACACGAGTCTTTGACTTTTATAGAGAAGTAAGAAAAGTATTTTTCTTTATTTTGAATAATTATATGCTTTATTGTATCACAATATTTTTTATTTATTTACGCTTCAATAGGCTAATCGGCCCAATTACAGAAGCGAAACACAACACAAAACACCCAGGCTTGAGTAAATCACATGGATTAATTGTGACCTCACCGGGAATCGAACCCGGAACCCTCGGTGTGAGAGGCCAGTGTCGTACCCACTGGCGCAGTAGAAAAGGGTGGATAAGTAAATCAAGAAGTATATATGTACCTACTTATCCATATTCAACAATCTGTACAATCTAGCTTTGTAAAAATAAAGTAGTTTCTGACCGCGACAAAGTTGTAGGAATCGTCGCCCAAATCTCGACTTCACCAACTCTTGGAATAGTTTGAAACATCACTTAAGTATATTTCGTCGCAACGCGGGCGGGTGGCGGTGGGGTATACCGGAGCAATTAATTAAACAGAACATGGAACTCGGATTAATTGAGAAGAGAGAGAAACAAGCAGAAGATCGCAGCTGTGCGCGATTGAAAGCGTCGATCTATGCAGGACTGCGTGACGGACTGCACATGTATAAGATAAGAGGAAAGCAGAAGAAACATGAAAGTATCAGGTGAACTAATCAAGAATTCCCAACACTCGAAACTTCTCAAAGCACAAGACTGAGGGCCGCTGGAACACGGGAAGTCCAAAACTGTGGAGAGATAATGTCTTGAAATTCATGTCTTCCTACCACCCTGGATCCAATATCTTACAAAAATCACACGTAATCAATCGAGAGAAAAACTCTGAAGAAGGCCACAGTTCCCCCCTGTTCTCAGGAAAACAAGCTTGTTATAATTCGTAATTCCATATTCCACAACAAAATAAAAAGGATTTATTATTATTTTAATCTAGAATGTCCGAAAGTACCAGCATTTGGATACAAATAGTGCGGATCTAGACTGCCGCGCAGCGTCATGTTTTGATAGTTCGTTCGGTGCGAAGTCGGCCGCGAGCCGCGAGGCGACAACCAGGGTGGAAGCGAAAATAAAGTGAAATAATCGAGCGGAGTAGGTACCTAAGTGGCGAAATAAAGAAATGCGACTAATACGTGCGAGAAAATTAGATGGAATGTTCTGGTGAATGTTAAATAAAGTTTCCAGCGATAAAAAAGGTTTAATTTTTGCGATTTGGTACGTTGAAAAATTACTTAATTAATCACTAATAAATAAATCGCTAATTAATTTCATGTGCCCCCGCAGTTACGACACGTGACAATATTATTAAATAAATATATTATTTTGTGGTTTAAATTTATGGATCCTCTATTAGATATAACACGAATAGCAGAAAAAACTGCACTCAAGTTGCAATAAAAATGAATTCCCGCGTATCATAGCAACGGCCGCGCCTATCAGGTATCTGGCATCCGGTTAAACCGTAATTAAAAATTTCGATAAGAGAATGTAATTTTTTCCGCGCCGGATTTCATTTATTTCAGCTTTCGGCTTTGCCTATGTTCTATGAAAAGTGCATCCGCGGCCGGTGCACGGTGATTGAATGATACGTCGTCCGTTTTATGTATCCATTTGATTAATGGCCGGCCTCCTAACAAAATTTGATTATTGTTACGTCTGCACTTTTATTGCGAGAGTTGATTTGCAATGGCGCTGTCGCGTTGCATACACACACACACACACACACACACACACACACACACACACACACACACACACACACACACACACACACACACACACACACACACACACACACACACACACACACACACACACACACACACACACACACACACACACACACACACACACACACACACACACACACACACACACACACACACACACACACACACACACACACCGCAACACGTTGCACGAGCGAACAATCGCTGCACAATTCACACGAATTACCCAATTCGTCGGATTCAATGAGACTTCAATTCAACTTGACTAGCTGTAACCCGTAAAAAATGACGGTACTTTTACATGCCGGTTCCTAAAGAATAAGTATTTACTTACTTATAGCCAACAAACACCCACGAAATGGTAATTTCCCCTGCCGGCAGGTGATGGTACTGTTTTAAACCCTGGCAATTGTGACGATTGTGTGTGCGTAAAACCACAGTATAGTAAAGCATACAGTATTATATCTTCATACAAACAGCCGAAACGACACCCTTCGAAATCTCGGTATACTTCAGACTGCTCAGTCGCCGCAGGGCTGCAGTAACGTGCGGGCGCAAGCAGTGTGAGACGCTCCCGCGCATTCATTTACGTCAATTATGGCACGAAATTATCGAACATAAATAAATAAATTGTTTATTGTTCTTTATCTGCTGTTGTTGATATTCTTAATATAAATAAATTATTTTATTATTTACTACTTTTGCAACAAAAATAATTTGAAATTTAATTCTTTATTTTTAACATTTTTTATGTTATGCTTTCGTAAATAAGTTGTAAAATAATTCTTTATTTTTTGGTTGTTCTGTTTAGTCTTATATCTTAAGGTAGTCTTATATCATTATTTTTCTTGCTCGTTCAATTTTAAATTACTTCGTGTTGCTTATTCAGATGTTTGTTTTTAACTAATATAATATTTCTATAATTGGGTACCTGTATTTCTATATATGTAATTTGTTATCCTTTTTCGTTTGTTGCTGTAAGTCTTCCTAATATAAATAAATAATTCATTTTATTACTTCCTAGAATTTGAAAAGGTTTTGGATTTATTAAACTAAGCAAAAAACAAAAAATGCATGTTTATTCCATTCCCTCCATACTAACTCACAATTTCTTTTAAAACATAATATAAAACCCAAGTAGAAATAATTAAAATTAAAACTTACAAAATTTGCAGTAATATTTAATGAAACGATAACATGACAATTTAAAATAGCATTTTCAAATACGTACCTAACCCCAATGAGTCGGTCAATGAGCAGCCCTGGTGCGTGTTTAACCAAGTTTAAGTACTTCGATAAGTAGCTTCGTCTCTGTGAGACTTCTACAATTTATGTTAATAAATTAATTTTTATTTATTTATTTACACTTTGGCGGATAAAATAATTTCTAGAATCGAGTCAAAACGGAGAAAGCATTCGCACGCTAAATGCACTGCAACCCGCGCAACAGGGGTGACCTTTCTACCCCGTGGCGCGCAGAGCGCAAACAATGGAGCGGCGACTGGCGGGCCGGGGCCCGTCCAAAACCAGATACTCCGTCCCGCGCGCCAGAGCGAGACGGCCGCAGACGCGCCGCTGTCTCGCTCCTGCCCGCATGCACGGGCCCTTCAGAAGGGCACCGCAGTAAGGGCCGAGTTACACCGCCCCGCGCGCGGGGAGCGCGCCGACTCGCGGCGTACAGGTTCAGGGGGTGAGCGCGGAGCTTAGGGGCGCTGGCGGTGTTTAGTCTGGCCCCGGAGCGGTGGGGTAGTCTCGACCAAAAAAAAAACAAATAATATTATATTACCGGCATACCGCACCTAAGTAATTCTCGGTTGACGGCAAAATTATCGTTTATTTTAACAAATTCTTCTGAAGGACCGCGCTATAACACATCTTCACCATTTTGTTTTTCTTGTCAACAAAATTATAACGGACAAATTAAAAAAAAAGTATGTTTATATAACTCCATAATAACACACATGAATTAATGTATGAACACGTAAAATATAAATAAAAAAACACTTGTTTTTTAAAGCAAGACTCTTTGCGGCTATATTATATTATATACTATATTATTATTAGCTTTGTGGCTATATTATACTTGTCCTGATAAAGGTTGAGACCAAGTACTTAATTTAAATTTAATGCCTGTTTTTTAGTTTAGTCTACATATTTAATTTTTGTGAAACGCCTTTCGCTTTATCAATCAAGAGATTGATAATGAATGCCCTTGTTATCCTCCCTGACAATGTACATTATATTATAATATACATTATACGCATTACTAATTATTATCGCTTACTTTCACATTTCCTCCTAATTATTACTGAATTTTATCTAACTAACTAACCATCACGAAATTTCTCAGCAGGGGTAGGCAGAGAAGATAGACCGCCAAATTCCTCTACCTTGGCACACTACTTTTGCTTCAGCCACATTCATACTTCTCATGCATGCTCTATGGTTGTTGAGGTTTTTAACAGGGCCATCTTCCAATACTTGCTCTAGATATATTTCCATAATTATCCTTTCCTCATTTTACCTATGTCTGTAAAATTATCATTTTCTTGTCTGTGACATCGTCATAAAAAAAAATATTTTTTGTATCCTTTTCCTAGCATGTATTTATGTCTTCCTGTTGGATGACCGAATAACTAAATAAGGCGAAACGCGTCTCATAAAAATTAAATAAATAGAACTAAAAAACAAGTATGCTTTAATTTTCAGTTTTAATTTTTTTATATCATTATTATTCTTCTTTTAACACCATCTCCTATCGGAGGTCGGCGATCATATTATTGGCGATTACGACTCTATTCACCGCCGCACGGAACAACGCAGTCGAGTTACCCTTGTACTAGTCCCTCAAGTTACGCAGCCATGAGTTGCGGCGTCTTCCTACGCTTCTTTTACCACTTACTTTTCCCCTGGATGATGAGTTGGTTTAGTAGTATGTCCTCTCATAATATGTCCGAGAAATTATCATTGAATATACCCACCCATACATATCAAGCATAACATACTAGTTAGGTTATATTCCGATTGTTATATATATCGTTAATTTAATATAATAGACGGTGGTAATTTAATTTATATTGAATATTAAAAATTCATTCAATACAAGTCAAATATAATCGAATTGTTTGATTGGTGGAAATCGCAAAAATGTATGCTTTAAACCAAAGATTATTATAAACAAAGTTGATTCAACCGGCCCTTAGTGTAATGACTGTCCAACGTTTTATATAAAATAAGTCAGAAATATTGAGAGAAAAAAAAATGAAAATTTTGATAATTTCACCCAAAATTTAATGAAAACGACTCCCCTAAGTTTTTCCTACTACTAGCTCCGAGACAACCTGTATAGCAACATTTTTGTAAAAACTTCACAATTGGGCGATGAATCGAACTCGAAATGAAGCGAATAAATCGTTTTCAATTCTATTTTTATGAATATTCAAATTCTTATTTTGATGCTGATGTCAGATGAACTTCGTTCCAAGATAAGGGTAGACAGTTAGACAACAGAGATAATAGGACGCCACAGGCTTTACCAACACCGCCTGTGAATCTCGACGCGTTCATATTCTTTTTTTTAAATTCTTTTTTATTTATTTATTATTTATTACATATTTTACAATTAACAAAGATCCTGCTAACTATGAGTTAGTTATCTTCTAGTGCTAATGAAAATACCTACCATTTAGTAACAGTGCTGGCTTACATAAGAATTTATAAAATTATATAAAAATAGTTAGGATGCAGAGAAGATTTATAAAATTATATAAAGATAGTTAGGATGCAGACAGTTCACTATTGTTCATAATAAACTGCCTGCCACTTTTACCTTTGCATATGAATCCACCCCAAACAACCCGGAGGGCATAACGTTGAGAACCGTTGGTATTTTCACTTGTAATGTTCTTTCTCCATAATAATTGTTGTACCTCGGTACAATATATTTTCAAGTGACATTTGTCTCGTATTTATTATACGTACTCATTACAAGTGTTTTATGGTCATCATTATAGTAGTTACTCAGTATAAGCCAGTATTTAAATAACTTATTAATATTCATTAACTTTATTTCCGAAAAAATATCTTTACCTTTGTTTTTTATATACTTTACTATACTATTAGGTAAGATGCATTTAATTATTTTCTTTTGTAAGTATTTGTTTTATACTTGTTCGAAATGTATTTCCCCATACCAAAATACCGTATAGAATTATTGGTTCTATCATGGCTACGTACATTGTTTTCAGTGTTTCAAAAGGAATAATATTTTTAATGATATAAATTTTTGATAGTATTTGTACATCACCGGTCGGTTGTAGGCTTTTTAAATAGGACTTTTTCTGATGCAATCAACGCGCGCAATCCTTCCTCTTGTCGTCCTCATTCATTCGTTTCACATCTCCCATAATCGTACCCCGCAATACACGGCAGCTGGACCGACCGCGCTGTTTGAACGCAGAATGCAGATAAGGGCTGCTTATCTGCAGCTCTACCTGCCCGCGCAACCCCGGCTCTTCCAGGAAGGCCCCGCGCCCATCCCCGAAGGTGAGGACACCACCGTTGGTTACTTCGTGCTGGAGTGTTAACCAGCCCGAGGTGAATGGGGAAAAAAACACAAACATTTTCAATACCTTTAACGGCGACGTCAAATACCGCGTAAGAAAAAAAATAGAATTCCTCTCCAGAATATGAAGCAAAGTTTTAAAGAACAACACACAGTACGGGTTGCAATTACTGAAATATTTTATGTAAAATTTAAAAGGAATTATCAGCAGACTACCGGTAATATAAAGTTAAACGTTATTTAATTTTCGACGTGGCTGGCGTCCTCTAAAATAATCTGAAAAAAGATGTAATGAAAAATACACCAAACCAGTTACCACGGTAAATAGCAGGGTTCGAAAAAATCCGATTTTTATACTAAAGAATCAAAAAATCGGATTTTTTGATGTATATCCGATATATATCATGTATATTGATTGATACTTACTCAAAATAACGAGGAAATTTTTTTATTTATTTTGTACATGAATTATTATGTTGCTCTTTCTAATGTAGTGTTACGGGTTTATTTCTTTGTGCGAAATAAAAACGGATTATATGAAACAAATTAAACTCAAAACAACCATAGCACATAAATAACAACCATAGCATTAATAAAAAAACAACCTGTAGCATTTTTAAGAGATTTCTAGAGCCGTCTATTTACGACTGCAGAATGTTTTTCTGGTTATACATCAAAAATAAAAACCAAGTCATAAATATCGTGATATATATCATGATATAATATCCGCGGATACACATCCTCAAACCCTGGTGAATAGTGTATACTTTTTACAACCATCAAAGTTATCTTCAAATTCAGACACTCGAAAAACCACAATACTTGTGGCGTCTGGATGCAAAACCGCCACTATCCATACAAAACCATTTTTCATGTTTTGATTGATTAATGATCTGTATCCTATTCTGCACATTCTGCAAGTTTCCAATATAAGAAAATATGCTTCCATGCCCTTCAAAATCGTCCTTAAATATAACGGTGAGTAGCAAAACCGCCACGTTGCCGCAAAGTGGGATGCAGAACCGACACTATTCACTCGGACCAATCAGAATGGAGCCCCGCTACGAGATTTAATATGGAGAAACGTCGTCTGTCGCAGATAACGCGTGTTTTGATTACCTTAAATATTTACATAAAAACTAGAAGTAGACATCTTTTATTACCAAAAGACAGTGTACTAAAGCATGAAGTAAACAAGGATGGATATAAATGTAACTTTCAAAAGCGAAATAGGAAAGAATTATCACATTAAAAAGTCCGCTTTGTGCACATTTTTGAATATTTTTGTTGACACTTTAAAGACCGTGCGATTGGATTTACTATAAATTTATTTTATTATAGGTAAAATAAAGTTAACTTACAAAAATAAGTATTTATTGTATCTAACATAACATACACCATCAGCATAAAATCTTCATCATCATCATTATCATTATCGCCTTCAGTTTCAGTTTCTGTAAATATTTCATCATTTTATTTGATTTGTATTGAAGTGAATAAATTTAAATAATTTTAAAATTTATTCACCGATTGCTTGCTGCTAGGCCCTGCAAACGGTTATACTGGCGACCGCGAGGCCGCAAGTGGCTGCTGCGCGGCCATTGGCATCTGCAATTGGCTATCGTCTGTACTAGCCGTTGCGCGGCAAATGTTACCTAATATTATCAAGGTGTCTCGTAGCTAGAAGTACGAGACTTTACACTCTGGGTGAAATAAGATAATCTAATAAGATCTAAACAGATTTATGGTATGAGAAAGATGAAATTTTTATATAAACGTTTTTGTAATTTTTTGGAACTAAATTAGTGAAAAAGTTGAACTACCGTTACAGTAACTTATACCAATTATGAACAATTCATTCGCTTTAATACAAGTCGAATAATATGATAAAAACCTTGCAAAAATTGAAAATAGAAATTTTCACAGGGTTTTTATTATTTTATTTCATTTGTATTGCAGTGCATGAATTTTTTATAAACGATATTAATTCCCTGTCTTGATAATGAGTCGAAATTTTTCAAGCAATCATGAGCTAACAATAATAGTTTGCATTTTTTTAAAAATATTTTCGACTTATTTTCTACAAAAAGTTGAACTATATTTACAGTTATTTATATTAATTACGAAAAATTATTTTGTTTCAGTACAAGTTAAATAAGATTATAAAAATCTTGCAAAAGTTCCAATTTTATTTTTCCCAATTAGAATTGCAGGGTATTTATTATTTTGTTTAACTTGTGTAAAAGGGAATAATTTGTTTATATTTGATATAAGTTACTGTAGTAAAAGTACAACGTTTTAAAAAAATAAGTCCGAAATATTGAAAAAAAAATGCACATTTTAATGTCACATATTTCCTTATCTATTGATATTAGGTCACGGTTGCTTGAAAATTTTCGAATCATAATTAAAGTAGAAATCTACCTATCAGGTATTGTGGACTAGCTCTGTTACATAGTGTATATAAGATGTACACCTCGTAAAAAATTATATTTTCGATTTTTGTATCAATTTTCATAATCAATTTAAGTTTCTGTAATGATAGTTTAACTTTTTGCCTAAACTAAGTCGGAAATATTGAAAAAAAAATGCAAAATTTGATATTGCATATCTCCATAACTTTTGATATTAGGTCATGGTTGCTTGAGCATTTTCGACTCTTTATAAAGACAGAAACCCACTTGTAAAATTTTTACTACTTACTATAAGACAGCCTATATAGGCATATAGGTATGATCATATATTAGGTCCTTACATATGAAATTGACGTTTTGCCGTACTGGCAAATTTGATCTCAAATATCTTCTCTTTGGTTAGGAATTCCAAATCCAAATTTATACAGCTATTTACTCATGTATTTGTGTTTTGAAAATTATAATTCATTTGTTTTTTCCTCAATTGTTTTTTTCTTTGCGTCACTCAGTTTACAAAATGAAAAACTTGAAATATCGCGTTATTTACGAGTACGAGTTCCACCGTGGCACCAGTACTGCAGAAACGGCTCGAAGGATTAATGATGTGTATGGCGACGGTGCCGCAAAAGAAAACACAGTGCGTTTTTGGTTCCAACGTTTTCGTTCTGGAAATTTCGACCTGCAGAACAAGCCCCGTGGACGGCCGGAGACCAAAGTTGATAATGAAGAATTGAAGGCTATTGTGGAAGCGGATCCATCGCAAACCACATACGAGTTAGCTGCAGGCTGCGATGTTAGTGATAAAACTGTTTTAATCAACTTGAAGCAAATTGGTTAGGTGAAAAAGCTTGAATGGTGGGTACCTTACGAATTGAGTGAAGCAAATCAACAAACGCGCGTTGACTGCTGCGTTGCATTACTCAACCGGCACAATAATGAAGGGATTTTAAATCGAATCATTACCTGTGATAAAAAGTGGATCCTGTACGATAATCAGAAGTGCTCATCGCAATGGCTGAACCCTGCCAAACCAGCCAAACCATGCCCCAAGCGAAAATTGACTCCAAAAAAGTTACTTGTGAGCGTTTGGTGGACTAGTGCTGGTGTCGTTCACTACAGCTTTCTTAAATCTGGCCAGACGATTACGGCAGATGTCTATTGTCAGCAACTGCAAACCATGATGGAAAAGCTAGCTGCTAAACAACCGAGGCTGGTTAATCGCTCTAGGCCACTGCTGCTTCATGATAACGCTAGACCACACACTGCACAACAGACGGCTACCAAATTAGAGGAGGTTCAATTGGAATGTCCAAGACATCCACCGTACTCTCCGGACCTTGCCCCAACAGATTACTATTTTTTTCGAAATTTGGATAACTTCTTGCAAAGGAAAAAATTCAACTCCGATGGGGCAGTCCAAACCGCCTTCAAAGATTTTATTGATTCCCGTCCGAATGGTTTTTTTAGTAAAGGGATCGATGAACTACCTATGAGATGGCAAAAGTGCATAGATAGCAATGGTACATACTTTGATTAAATAAATATATTATAATAAAAAAAAATCGGCTTTATGTTCCTCCCATACTAAACGTCAATTTCATATGTAAGGACCTAATATTATATTTTTTTATTTCCATACTCTTATTTAATTCTTAAGATTATTGTTTTTAGTTTTTAAAATAATTAAAATTATGTGCCTAAGTTATTAAATTTTTGTACTCGAAGATCAATTTTTAATCATTAAAATATTTTTATAAACTCCGTTAATCGCCGATGAAATAATTGCCTATTTAAAAACATATTATATCTATTGTTAAATTTGGTGTCGTAGTAAAGGTCTCGAGAAGTGATACGGAATTATTGTTAAATCTAAAAATATTTTTGTTTCCATGATTGTTGGTTCATTATTTACATATTTTCTAAAATATATTTAATCCATATTCCTTGCTCAAAACATGCACTAAATTTTAATTCTTAAAATATTTTTGCATCTATTGTTAATCACAAATAAAATATTTATAAAATAATATATTTCATTGTTTAATTTTCAATCGCAGTATTGTTCGCAATGAGTTAAGTCGGCAAGTCGCCACGTGATCGTCCGCGAGCGCGCCTCTCGCGATCGTTCGGTAGCAAAATCGACTCTATCGACAAAATCGACCGGCGGTGGGTAGCAAAACCGCCACTTTGCAATCAATATATCTTTATATTGCGGAAACAACAAAGAAAATCTTTAAAGTTGGTATGCAGATTTTAACACATCCTTAATATCTATCAAGTAAATTAATAAAAAACAGGAAAATGTGTAAGGGAAATACTTAAAACGTTTTTTTTGATTACTGAACATTTCATATATATGCAACGTGGCGGTTTTGCAGCCAGACGCCACACTTGCAAGTTCACAAATTAAAATAAGCATGTGAATTCATAACCCACGCCGATCTATATAAAAAGTTAATTAAATGACAATACATATCAAATACCTACCTGCCTACGAATGCAGGTAGGTACCGTAAAGCTAAACAACTGATTTTCAACTAATGAAATTTTAAAATTACAATATTTAACTTAATATAACTGCAATGTTTCTTTTCTTCGCAGTGATCTGTCTGTACACGATATTTAAACGTAGTCATTTTAGAACAATTGTTAAATTAAAAAAGGCTTCAGATAAAAAGTGTAGCATGTCATGCGAACAATTAATATTTGTATTAACTTAACTAATTACATTTCATTATATTATAATTAATTATTTTAACTATTTTAAACTTATATTATATTTATTAATAAAACGGAAACATTTTGTATAAAACCACAATTTATTGAATTACCAACATGTTTCGGGGTCAATGGTCTCGTAACCAGGATAAAACATACAAAAAATTAAAATTGGAAGTATAGACATTAATAAAAACAAAAAATAAATACATATAATATGTATGGTGCTTGAATAACTAATTTAAAACCAATGTGAAAACAAATTTAAAAGATAACTATTTGCAAAAAGGATTTTGTTATTTATAATATTTAATCTGCTATTACTTAACACTTTTTATAATTTCTAATTTATCTAACTGTATAGGTAATAATCCCGTTATGATTTTTTAAATTTACTATTTTACTAGACGATGCGTGCACCAACTGTAAAGTTGACTGAAATAAAATTAATGGTTCAAATAAATATTTGATGACAGTATGTTATATGAAATTACTTAAATGACGGTATGTTATTCCTTCATGCATAAAATTTATGGTCACGTCATGCCTGTTTTTGTGCTAAACAAAATAAAATTACTGCTAGTCAAACAACCGATTCTAAGACGCGTCAACAAGAATGGTAAATTCGCGGTATATAAAGTATATTCTATCCTAAGAGGCAAATAATTTATACAAGGTAAAAAAAAATTAACTCATAAAAAACAAGTTATCATTATACTCCCTTTCTCATTTGTATTGTTTCCAATTTGATATTCTATCAACATATTCCTCTTGCTTTAACTTAATGTGGAAAATCTATTCCATGTATATTATTATCCTTAAAACTTAATAGAATATTGAAAACGTAATAATTGGTATAGGGGGGCACGGCATCGGCGAAACCGTCTGATCGGACCCGTGGCTCTAGTCAGACTAGTTCAAACAGGTTACGCGCCTTCTCCACGCGTCGGGCTCCTTTCTCATTTGCATGGTTTCCAATTTGAAAAAAAAACCGTTAAAATTTCGAAAAATCCAAAATTATACCATAATAATTTTAAAAAATTAAACGAAAATTTGTTAGATCATTTTTACCGTCGCCACGAGTCTGCCTGCAAAGTTTCAGCTCGATTGGATCACGGGAAAAGGGTTAAAAATCTATCCAAAGTTTTTTCGGCAGACAAGCAGACGCTACGAGTTGAAAGAAAGGTAGTAAATAATATTATTTATCTCCGATACCCTGACATTACTGCACTACCGTCGGGACATAAAATGTTGAAAACATAAGAAATATGCCAGAAGAAAAATTAAAAACGGGCTCAAAATAATCAAAATATGTCCAAGGCCTCACTCACTGTCACTCACCAAGGCCTTGGCTGGAGTAAAAAGCCGTGATAAGATATCCGGAGCACAGAACAAACACGCGGAGCTATTTTCCGTAGAATGCACAAATACCCATAAATAATATTAGCCCGTAATCGAAAAACATAACGATACTCACACACAAGTATTATAAATAACGCGATATTCACCAGATAACATGGGAAAACAGGATATACACGGGGCCGCAGCGGGCCCATAGACGCCGCACTAATGGAACATATTTGACGACGAATATTTATTTCCCGGCGAACACTTGTTTTTGCGGGAAAAAAATACGTTTATTCATAGAATTTTATGTTTACGGATACTCCATCAAATTTTTCATGTTTTTTTCCTGATACCAGTCACACGACTAGCGAGCGCTCTATCATCTTGCTATTACATTGTCAATGTATATATAAGTTTACAATTGTTCATTTATAGTTCTGTATTAGTAACCAAAATATAATTTCATTTAAAAAATAATTATGCCTGCTTAACTTTGTAGCAAACTAGTATTGAAAAAAGAGTCGAAGATGTTTTTCAAATGCTAAGATTTTAAAATTTTATATATATTAAATTTGTATTCTTCCATAGTGTGGTGGTACCTAGTATCCCAAGCGGCGACGGTTCAGTTTCTCACCAGGGTTGAGTATCATTTTTTTAATCGAATTTATTTTTAATTAATATAAATTAACTTTGTTTAAACCACTTATAAATTTGATATTTGATATTCTATCAACATATTCCTCTTGCTTTAAGTTCATGTGGAAAATCTATTCCATGAATATTCATAATTCTGATGAAGAAGCCATTGGCTTTGAAACATGTTGATTTTTTTCAATAAATAAGTGGTTTAAACAAAGTTAATTTATATTAATTATAATTATGTTACCACAAAATAAATTTGCTACATTTGAAGAAGAATTTATTTTTATTTTCGAGCCAGAAAAATATATTGTACTTAGTTTACTTACAAAGGAATTATGTTAACAATAATCGCAGAAGCACATACACGTCGTACCTACAAAAAGTGAATTTGTCAATTAATTATAAAATTTACTTTTCATAATACTCCCATTATAAAAACGTGCCACTGATCAGTTGCAGCTAAAGACATAAACTATAGAAATAATTAATTTTAAAACATGTGTCTATTGAAGTAAGAGACATAAAACAAGGCTGATGTAGCTCAGTTGGGTAAGTACTATATCTGTAATAACAAAATTCCTGGTGGCAGCTCGTTTTTTCGGAAGACAAATTTGTTCTTTGAATTTTTATATGACATTTAATAATTGAACATAAATTGTTTATGCAAAAGATAGTGGAAAGGGCCACTAAGATGGCTTTGGTAAGTGAAACGAACGAGTAAGAAGAGGATAGCAAAGAAAATAATATTGAGGTATTAATGAAGAGATTAACAATATTGGTTATTTCTTCTATTGCGAAATATGTTACTCCTCTTCAACAACATGAGACAAAGTCTGATGAATATAATCCAGTTATAAATTCAAACGAAAGTGTGAAATACCTTATAAAATCCTGGATTAAAAATATGGGAAGACATAAAATTGGTTGGACACCCAAATTATATTTTGTACACATTTATTTTTTATACACTAACTAAATTAAGGAAATAATTACTCGACATTTTGTGTACCTACTAGACACTTAATACATATCTAAATTATACAACTAATTTGTAAACTATGCCCGTCTCAACACATATTCTACTAGTGAGACAGCGTAGGCAACCCTAATTGTTTATCACTAAATAAATGTCTCTCAAGCGGTAGTTTGCAGAATTAGTGATGTCACAAATTACAAAAATATATGTACGGAGATGTAGATGTAACAGCCCTGCATCAATTAATAAGACACAAGGTAATATGTGACAAGGGAGAGCGGGCATTTTTGTGTAAAATACGTTCCAAGTTAGTAATAAAATGCTTCCTATGTGAACTAATCGTGTTGACGATTTGGAGTTCATGATTTAAAGTTTGTTGACGTGAACTTGTTGTCGATTTGGAGTTCATTCTCGTAAAACAAAATACGTGATATTTATAAGTTGACATCGTAGCGTCAAAATACTTGGGACGAAGCGCACATTCTTCTTTGAAGCCTTTTTTCGTTTTTTTATGTCGCGGAGAGGGTCGCCAAGATGGTTCGATATGGGTGGGAACGCATGTAGTTAAATATACCATTCTAATTATCTAACACGAAACAAGATATTTGAAAATGTTCCAAAATTAAATTAAACCTACGGATAAGTTATATACTATATTTGAAAATGTTTCAAAATTAAATTAAACCTACGGATAAGTCCTTCGGCAGAATATTCGGTGGCGGATAGGGAATAAAATCAATTAACTTTAAATGGTTCATATTTTTATTAGCATGTTCTAAGAACAGTTACTGTATTTTGTCCACAGACGTATAATCAATCCTGTGGACACCCAATAAAGACTTCCATACAAGCTTTCCCATATAAATAGTTTCATCTATGTGAGACATGTATAATTTATTTTAATTAATGGTTTATATTTATTTTAAAACAATCAAACTACACTTTTTAAATTCTATTTTTACGATGCCAGTACTTTATATTACAAAAAAATAGGAATGATTAAAAGATAATACAATTCCAAATACAATTTAGCGTATTTAGCGTAGCGTACTCTTACGGCTAAGTAAATTTTGCGACATTCAAACTCATATTATTCTACATAAATTACTAAATTTACCATTGAAAATTAATTTATTGTTTCGAAGGTAAATTTATAGAATCCCTTAATCACACATATGAAAATAAAAATAAACCTTTTTTTAGATCTAGTTATTTATTTTTTGTGAGATGCGTTTCGCTTTATGAGATTGATAATGTCTCACAAAAAATAAAAGAAGAAATAAATAACTATTATGTTTTTATTTTAATATGTATTAATTACAAAGGAGCCATTACCTACTTATTCTGTGTGATGTCGATCAACGGTACTCAGACACATAGTTTGCTTTTCTTTAAAATGATTTATAGCGTTTTTTTATCTGATAATTTCTGATTAATTGAATCTGAAACCGAAAATTTCATACTTACATAAATATGGGTACCTACATAATACCTACATAAATTTCATTTTCATAGCTCATGAATATTTTTGATTTTGATATAAAATTTTGGTAGAATCTGAGTGATTTTTTACAAGGAGGTTATTAATCGTTAATTTTTTTTGGCACTTATTAAGGTTAGTTAAATTTTTATTTTATTAACCTTAATAATTTTTGTAAAAAAATCATAAAATGTCCGCGTCGTCATTTCCGTAGAACTCCTCCTCCGTGACTGACATGCAGCTTTTCCCGGTGCATGTTTGTTCAAGACAGTAAAGAAGATCGTGTAGACCTCTTCAAGAGACAAACCAATTAGTATGTGTAAGCCGTACGTACGTCGCTCATCGTTTCGATGTGTCGGTGTGTACGGGTTTAAACACCAATGCAACGAAACATTGTTCCTCGTACGCACAGCTTAAACACACTAATTCGATTGTCTTTCTTAAACGGAAAGAGCTCTACTTATTTAGAAATGAAATATCTACAATGTATCATACGGATTTCAAAAAAAAATTTTTTTTTCCAAATCATGAATAGGTAGGTATACCATCTTCTTTTCTGTCTCGGACAAACGTGTACCTACTGTGAAAAGTTGTATGCCAATCACGGAGGAGTCCGGAACTAAGGAAATATACATAACGCGGTCAGTGTTTTGTTGCAAAAAAAAAGAAATTAAATAATACTTTAATGTATCTTAGTAAGCGCTAATAAAAATAAATAGTAATTAAGCACCTCCTTATACAATTCACCCAATTTCAAAGTTATACACTAGATTAGATATTTTTAAAGCAATAAATTAGATCAAACGTTATTTGAAATAATTAATAAACATAGGCCTAAATTGAGAGGCCGCGACCATTAAATCCACGTAAAGTGTGACAGAGAACTCCCTAGTTATGCAAAAATCTTATAATATAAAGAATGTTTTCTTACGACTCTAAAGCAAAAATTAAAAAGATTATTTTGTACTAAGGAATTAAACAAAATGTTAAAAAGAAACAGTTATTATAAACCTTTAAATTTGCAAGATATCATTTCATTATTTGATGGATCATATAAGTACTTGGCATTAGTATAAACAAACTATTTGAATTAATATATCGTATTATTTATTTACACGACATATGTATCAACTACTACAGTAGCCGGCAAACATCTTGAAATTGTGCGGCGTAGTGGGGGGACGTTTGCGCATCTACCTTTCTACCAACGAGACCCAAATTTCGTCTTCTGCGCATTCCCCCACCTAGCCAAAGAATTTCATGAAGTTTGCCGGCAACTGTATTTAAACTTAGTTATGAATAAAATACAACATTTCTAAAGGAATATTTCTTCAATTTATAAATAAATTAAGATTTTTGTCCAACAAAATGGTTTGTTTTTGCTCATAACATTTGTGTTATTTGGGAATTGTTTTTGAACAATTCCCACAAACTATTTACGCAATCTTCTAATACATTTACTTGTGGTAGGTATACGGAATCTCGAAATTTTCTCAAAAAAGAAACATTTCTTATGTTCAGTTGTTCAGTTTCAAACAGTTCACAAATTGATAACAGTTCTACTATATAAGTAATTTGGTAAATTATATTTTTCCATCGGTTATAAATTTTATAAGTTGAAGAATATAATTTTTTTCAAAAGTTAAATATAGCATATTCCATTAATAAAAATTTACAAAAAAAATTGTGTAGAGAAAATTTATATCTCAAAGTTTGTGAAAGTTTCAATAAACGAAATATAGCATTTTTGCTTTAAAAACGTATTAAAATAAAGATAAAATGTAAAAAAATGTACCGCTTATAAAATAAGCTTTTCTACCCATAGTAAAAAGTTGATTATACACTTTCAAAAGTTCAACATCATAAAATGTATAAATATAAATAAATATCATTGATTTTTGTATATATTACAGTTCAACAGTGTAAAACCAAGCTTAAGAGTTATAGGGATTGTTTGCAGAATGTTTAAAATTAAATTTTAAAATGATATTTCATACTTAAATATACTATACTTAGAGGATTAACGTAAAACTTTCATAAAGAGAAATGAGATTTCAACAACAAATAAACTGAGTCATCCTGAAAAAATTAACGCCGTTTTAACTCCCTCAAAAGAAACAATTATTTGTGAAAAAAATGCTATTTCTTGTATCCGTCGTATTCATACCATTATATTTCGCGTAGGTACACCCAAAGAGATTAAGATGTTGCTCTAGGTATCATTTGCTACGCTGGTATCATTGCTGTGTGACAGCTTCTAACCTAACTTTTTTAATTTGAGACTAACTAGTCTGAAATTTCATTTTAAAAACTGAAGGTAAAGGATTGTTGCTTATCTGTGTTTATTTTTCATTGCGTTTGGATTAAAAATATAGCGCAATTTGTAGGAATTCTCAAAAGTATCTAAATCCATGTCTTCCACCGTGTCTAAGGAAGGAGGCTAGGAAACATGCTGGGCAATAACAAGAAAAGACAATAAAATAAAGGTGTGGGCAAGCAAACAGAAAGGAGTAGATAATATAAATGAATATACCAGAAAAAATAAATCGTAATGGGCACGACATATCGATTGGGGGACAATCTTTGGACACATTCAGTGGTAGACCTCTTTCCATTGAAGAAAGACAATCGAATTAATATGTGTAAGCCGTGCCTACGATGCACATTGTTTGGTTGTGTTGGTGTTTAGGGTTATAAACACCAACACAAAGAAACAATGTGCCTCGTACGCACGGCTTACACATATTATAGACGTACCACTATAACTTGCCGTGCGAGGGAGGGCGTCCCTATCGCGTAACAGAAGTTGTCAGGGTGTAAATTTATTTCACAATACATAATGTACAGAATGTCCGGTGACCGGTGTCGTATTAAATACAGGAATTTGGTCGGGCAGCACTAAAGAAACCATGCAGTAATGGCGGCCGTTCTATCTGTCAAACTGTCGGACGGTAATATCGGTCCATTATTCGCTTTTTCAGCTTCGCAAAACTTTAATACTTCATTGGCAAATTGTTTTTGCACCATCCCGGACTGTTTAGGATGTTTTGGACATAATAATTCAGTGTATATTGGTAATCAAGATGACACAGCTCACGCTCAAAGATGAGAATGAACTGAATGACAGGGCGAGGGGTTACCGCCGGGTGCGGGCGGGGCGGGTTTTAGTTCCAAATTCGCCGCACGCCAAGTTACGTTGGGCAAGCAATAATTAGATTGTCTTTCTTAAATGGAAAGGGGAACGTAGATATATCCTAGAGGAGGTTTTCACTACTGATGTGATGGAGATATTGATTGGAGCAGGACTGCAGCAGATGCGATGGTGGAATGCAATCTATGTATGCATTTGGTGAACGCTTTACTAATAATGTTTAATAAACAGAGTTAGACTCAATTTTAAAAGACAATTGAAACATACAACTTGGCCATCAAAACTGAGCAATAATTTCAATAAATTAAATTAACGATTATTTTTGGCTAAATCCAAGAAAATGGTCCCATTGCATATACAACGAAAATGAGTATTTCACTATATTATTGAATGTGCTAATAACAAAATGAAAGATAATTTACCTTTTAATAGTAAGTATTAAATAAGATATAACACTTTAAAGTTCCGAAAAATGCACTGCATATTTTGACATTTCATAGGCAATATATGAGGTTAGGTTAGGTTATTAGGTTTGGTTAGGTTAGGTTATTAGGTTTGGTTAGGTTAGGTTATTAGGTCTGGTTAGGTTTGGTTTGTTTAATTAGGTTTGGTTTGTTTAATTTAGATTACGATTATTTTAGTTAGATTAAATTAACAGGACGTTAAATTATATAGTGAAATACTTATTTTCATTGTATGAACAACGGGACCATCATCTTGGATTATTCTATATTCTCTTGTATATCATTCTTTCACTGATGAGCGATTCCTTATATTATAGGTAAGTAGGTAACCTACACAACATAGAATTAATACAGGGACATCATACAATATTGCAACATCTTTAAAAACCAAAAACAGGTGTCGCCCTAAGAGCGCATTATTGTCCGCAACAATGCGCTTTAATTATGTCATAATATTAACGCATATTGTAAATAAAATGAGGCGCGCGCTATAATAATTACTTCATGGCAGGCAAGGTACCTACGAATTAATGGTATAGTTTGGCTGTAAAAATTGTTCTAACACCTTCGAATACTTATTAGCTGGATAAACAAATGTAATACTATAACACTTCCAAATTACTCTTTATAACTGTGCGTATGGCCTAACAGACACAAAACACATTCATTTGTGTGTGCATGAAATATAATTTATATCAACCTTCCTTGGAATTTTTCGTAATAAAGTTTTCAAACGTTGAATTAAGTAAAATATTTTGCTTCGACGATATTTTTGAAATTGATGTATCGATAGTCTTACCATGTTCATCACAGTATGAGTTTACCAGATTGGCGTAATTGTTTATTAAATTGTAATTTTTAACAATAATGATTAAAAAAAACTAACAAAAAAGAGGTTTTATTTTTAGCAAAAACACTCATTCCGATAATTTTTGATCGTGTAGATGTAAACGTTCATAACTTTACACTCCAGCTCATTAAAACAAATACTGTTTATAAATAAATTGTTGCAAAAATAATTTTACATCTTCCTATTTCAGTTGTGTTAATGAATTTAGATAAAAAAAAATTGAGAGTATTCTAAAATACCTACCTTTAAAAATATGTTTTTAAAGAATATTACTATTTTGATTTTAAACGGCTGTTGACATACCTACATCACGCAAAAAAAATTAGTTTTGTCACATTTATATAAATTTACTTTGAAATGTGTTTAAGGCAAACTTTAAAGTTAAAAATAATAGCGTTTCTCATTTTTCATCATATTCAAACAAGAATATAAGTATTAAAAAGTATATTGCACCTAAATTATAATAAAAATTAGTTGTTTTAATGTCCAGCGTCAGTACCCGACGGCAAAACGATGCGAGAAACAAGCATTGACCAAATAAAGTCAATCCTCACGTTCACACTTATATTTCCCAGATCGTAAAACATCAAATTGGAATGACAAATATATTATTTATAAATAGGTGATTTAAAGTTGCATTTAAAAGAAAGATGAAGTAAATAAATAACACGGAAGCTTGCCTGGCACTATGCAATACTCCAGTCTAACGCCGCGTGGACTGCATCCAAAAGTCTCCGTGGCCAAAACTCAGATATCCAATATGTTTATCACTTTACCAACAGATTGCATGGGAAAACACTTGAATTTTAAAAACACTTCACAGCAAAAAATTCACTACAAAGTCGAGTCAACTCGGGTGACAAATATCACGCGTGGAACTGGCTATTCTAATGGTTGATCACTTCCACGTTCTGTAGGCGGAAATCAATATACCGAGCAATTAACACAAAAATACTTAACCCGGTCGACACTGGATTAAGTAAGTTTGTTAATTTATCGCTCGATATGTGAACGAATTGAAAAAACAATATCAAACTCAAAAACGAAAACAAGAATCAACTGCGTCTCAAAAAAATGAGGCTCAATTTTAGCAACACAGAATCACGAAATGGCTCTAAATAAACAATTATTCACACAAGAAACACTGGCTGTCGTGTAGATACCGACTTTTTGATGTGTTTAACAGTTTTGGATTTGAGATTTTAGCTAATTAAACGAAAACAAGTCGTGAATGCGTAGAAAAACGCCTTTCCACAAACAAAAATAGACATCTCAAAGCCACATTTTTCCGTGAAACTAAAGAAACATTTCATTCTTGAAACGATCACTGCACTGCCGCATCAATACTACAAATACTTACAGAATAATTAGTTAATCTTTAGTTTTCAATATGTTTATTCCGTTCGGTTTCTGAATATTGCTCAAACCGGCCATAGAAGCGACGTTACCGCGGCGAGTTTCAAATTTTACTGAACCGCCGTGCATACGACGCTCGCTCGCGACGTCCGCAAAAGGCGACCGGAGTGAACAGCATCGGAGAACTTCGTAAAAAGGTATCGGGTATCGCGACGGTTCTGAGCGAAAATTTTGTTTATTTTTATTCAGAGATATTGTTTTAAGGTCTATGGTACGCGCTCGTGAAGACCGGGCGGTAGGTCGGAAAATGAATACTGCCTGCTGATTTTTTCTGACAGAATTAAGAACAATGCAACATTTACGGGCGTCATTATTAAAAAAAATAAAATCAGTTCTATACAATATGCGAAGCTTGCCTTGCCACATCTAGCTAATTTTATGTGTATAATGAAACATAAACAAAAGTTAAATCGATTTCAAATTGACAAGATGTAAGTTTGATAGTGAAATTAAGGCTTTCATAAATCGTCTTGTAAAGGACCTTAAGAAGACTAGGTACAGTTGCCGGCAAACTTCTTGAAATTTTTTGGCGTAGTGGGGGAATGCGCAGAAGACAAAATTTGGGTCTCGTTGATGGAATGGTACATGCGCAAACTTCCCCCCACTACACCGTAAAATTTCAAGATGTTTGCCGGCTACTGTACCTGACCTTTTTCTAGGATAGGATGGTGTAACGTTGTGCACCTTTGATCGAAAGTGGACAGTTAAATTTCAGTGCGGGTGTGATAAATAACGCACAATAAAATGAAATTTATAGATAACTTGGTTCAATTTTAAAAAGGCACTGTTCAATTTAAAATATATATTTTTTTAAATAAACTTTGTACTAGGTACACATACACAAATTTGAATTGTTTATCACAACTGTAGTTTCAAGAGGAGAAGTTTCTCTATAAAATATATTTAAATTAAAAATGCAGCACTACGAAGTGACTGCGAAATAATCCAATGATATTTGAGGTACTATACAACTTCAATTATACGAAATCACTACACTTTCCTTATAGTAGTTTAGTGATGGTTTTATGGTGACACACTTACCGTTGTTTGAGATTTGTATCTGATTGCGTCGGTAATTGGCAACTGATTTTTTGCAATTCGACGGGCAACCATCGGTACAGTAGCCGGCAAACATCTTGAAATTTTGCGGCGTAGTGGGGGGAAGTTTGCGCATGTACCATTTCACCAACAAGACCCAAATTTTGTATTCTGCGCATTCCCCCACTACGCCAAAAAATTTCAAGAAGTTTGCCGGCAACTGTACTAGATAACAATTATATTTTAGTTATCAATCATCAATACAATAAGATACAAATCCCTAAATAACTGTAGCGAAAATAAACGGTTAAAATAACGGTTTAACCATCACGATTTGGAAAATACATTTTTAATCAGAATACATTGTTAGTAAATAATATAATATGTATCACAAATATGTACTATGAACGCTCGACCAAGGTTGTTGCACGTTGAACATTCGGCGCTTCTGTGCGTTCGGCTGTATTCGCCAAAGCTCGACGGTCCCGACTGGTACAATGCACAGGCATACGTTTGCACCGATACAAAAATATGCGCCAGTTCTAGAGCACTGATTAAAAATGTACATTTTGTTTATACCAGGTTTTAATCATATGTATATGTTGTCATTGATTTTTTTTTGTAAGTAATATATATTACTAACTCGAATTGCATGTGAGTAGTTCAGAAAAGTTGAATAGGATTGTATGGACACTTATTTGTATAGCCAATAGAGTACGTATTCTCGTACGCTCCCTTGTGTATATGTGTGTGTGTGTGTTTTGTGTGTGTGTTCATACAGTTAGGAGACTTTTATTATGGCTAGAAATTATTGTATAGGAGAGGAATTTGAATATTTTTTTAGTCAGTTGTAAGTTGTAGGCATTCTAAGTATTTTTGTTTAACGAATATACATATATGTACGTGCCTACGTAGATCTGGCTTATATAATTACATTACATAAAATTGCTAGGTACATACAGACGGATTCCTTTGTATTATAGTAAGTTTCGTCTGATTTTGATATTACCATTTCTAAATGAGATATGAACTATTATATGGTAATAGGTATATTAAGTTCTTACCTGCGAAATTGTCGTTTTATGTACAAAAATTCAAACAATTTTTTTATGTTGTAAGTTGTAACCCGTCAAGAATATCGGGAATTTTCTATACCGGTGCCCAAAGAATATGTATTGACTTATTTATAGTCGACACCCATGAAATAGTAATAACGACTTTTATTAAAATATTTGGAATTTTTTTTTATATTTCCCCTGCCGACAGTTAAAGTACTATTTTAATTATTTTACCCTGGCGATTGTGCTGAGCGGAACATTAAATGGTTCGCGTTTTTGTGGTTCCTATATGTATTTTTGACGTGTAACGCAGGCTTGGCGGTAGCAAAATTGCTATATTTTTGCTAGCCCTATCTCTGGCTTAATAATTTGTTTTTTAGCCGTGAATTCGAACGAAATTACGGACATTACACGAAGTTACGAGAACAGACAGAAAGACGGACGGACAGACAACGAAATTATTATATTTAGATTGAATTAATCGAAGTATTGCCCATTTTTGTCGATGCACTTTTGCCATTTTAATGAAAGTTCATTGATGCTTTTACTATAGAAATCGTGGGGACGGGAACCTATGGATACCTTAAAAGCGTTTTTCACCGCTTCATGGCAGTCGAAAATCAGTAAGGACAAGGTCTGGCGAATAAGGTGGGTGACGAAGCTTTTGTAATTTTAAGACAGTCCATTGTGCAGTGTGTGGGTCAGCGTTTTCTTGGAGAAGTCGTCTACAGCAATTGACAAATATTGTTTATTGTTTTCATTTTTGACTTTATAGGTACCTCTAGAGAAATTGTTGGGCCGGATCTCAAGAAGCCGTCAAGATATTGAATAATGCCGTCACAGGTCACAGGTCACAAGCAGTTTTTTAAGAAATTTATTAATTAACGCCCTATAGGGCTTTTACAACAGGTAGGTAAAGTGTACATTAACAGAAAATACATATAGTTTAAAGAAAAAAAATAATAACATGTAAACATAATAATGACATAAAGTGGAAAGCAAATACTTAAAATACTGATACAAGTATATAAAGATAAATATAATATAAAGTAGAAAGTAGAAAGCAAGTATATAAAAAGGAGAATCATAAGAAAAACATAATATAATAGAAATTCAAAAACCAAAAAAAGTAATAATGTAGAGTGAAAAGATATAGCAAAAGCTTTGAAAATCATAATATAATAAAAAATGTACATACAAATACAAATCAATTATTTAAGTCCAATTCGACAAATACTAGTAATCTTTCAATACACCTTTTAATATATGTTTGAATAATATACAGTCATTGGCAAAGACGTCCAGTTGCTCGTATCTGTTTGCTAGTCTAGGAAGCCTTTGCAGTGGGGAATTAAAGAAGTAGTTAGTAGCTGCAGTTTTCACGGAAAAACCGGCATGACTTCCAGTTATGCGAGACGGAACACGCAAGCAGATACGTTCTAGTAGTTGAGGACAGTCGATAGTACCACTTTTGACTCGATTTGAGTTTGGAACATTGTTTGGCTGCCTCCCCTGGGTCCAACCATTGCGACGAACATTTCTGATTATCATACAGCATCCGCTTTGACGCAAACGAATTAATACGTTTTGTCATTTATGTTGAAGGCTGTTGCTAATTCAGACGTGGTTTGAGATGAGTCTGCTTCCACCATAGATTTCAATTTGTCGCTATCGACTGAAATCTCCGGTCGTCCACGGACATCTTTGTTAAAGTTGAAATTTTCAGAACTGAAGCGACCAAACCAAAGACGCAAAGTGCGTTCATTTGCGGTGCCTGGTGCATACGCGTCGTTGATATTGGGTGCCGTCTGTGCAGAATTAGCGCCACGATAGTATATGTAAACTCAACACAACGAAACAATGCGCATATTACGCACTGTACCCACACTAACTCAATTGCAAGCTTGTATGAAAAGACCTATACGCCGCCGAGGTGGAGATTTCACATTACTAACAGGGCATGAATTATTCGTCAACATTTGTACCAACAGTCGTGTCAGTTAACCTAAAAATAAATATTCCGTCGACTGTTTCGTGAGTTTTCTCGGACAAGCGAGGATGACGCGAGTGAAGAAATGGGACTCGGGAGCGGCATTGCCAAAACCAAATACCTTGAAATAGGTGGACAGGCGAGGCCAGCACTGTGTTGAGCAGTTTAATGTGTCAACGTTACTAGAAGTTAATGGCGGTGGAACATCAGGAAACGCAGTTCGCTGCGGAAACCACTGTCATCGAGGATGTTGCCATGAAAAATTAATCTATAAACGATCGGCCTGTAAGAATAACATGGTCTTTAATTGGTATATTATACAGGCTGTCTCGTAATGAACTTTTCATAATATCGCTAACTTATATTTATTACGAAAAATTCATTCGTTTCAATAAAAGTTAAATAAAATAATAAAAACACTGAAAAAATTTTAATTGGAAAGTTTTCCAATTGGAATCGGTAGGATTTTATCGTTTTACTTGACTAATATTAAAAGGAATAAAATTTTCATTTTAGATACAAGTTACTGTAATGAGAGTCCAACTTTTTTCAAAAAATAATTTAGAAATATGGAAAAAAGCGAACTCTGATATTGCATATCTCCATGACTATTGATCATTTTTGCTTGAACATTTTCGGCTCATTATCAACGCAGGAATCTTACTGTAAAGTTTTTGCTACTAAATTTGCGACATCCTGTATATGAAGGAATTAAAATCGAAAGACGAGAATGGTGTTTGAATGAATGTGATTATCTGAAAACATTTTCGCACTAATTTTCACAACATTGATTTTGAAAGCATGTTTTTTGCATGTTTTACAAGCATTTTATCAAAAGCATGTTAATTTTAAAATCTCTACTCTGGATTTAAAAACAGCAACAAAAACGTTTATCAAATATTATTGATGCATTTGAAGTTAACACTGAAGAGATTATTCATGGTTTTCTTTAAAATGGATGAAAAATAAAAACTATGATAATATTTCTACTTTAGTTTAATTATATTTTATATTCGAGAGTTTCAAAAACTTGACAGTTTCAGAAATCGACAGGTGAAGTATTAAACTTAAGTATTGCTTCACCTGTCGATGAGAGATTCTAATACTATTGAAACTGGAGTAGTAAATTTTATTTTATTTTAATTTAATAATAGGTACAAATGCAAATCTTACATATTAAATTGACATAATTTTTTTCGACTTTATTAGTCATGTAGACCTCATCAGTGAATGGAAGTTCTTGAGTCTGATAAGGGAGCCTCAGTTTTTATTTTGTATATATGTATATATGTGAATTATTTAATAATACGGGTGGTAATAGAAGATAATTAGATAATGAATAATATTGAAGTATTTACAAAAAATCTGTACGTTTAAACGATTTATGAATTTATCTAGTTTATTTTTTATATAAATATGTTTTTATAATTTATTTATGAACCTTGGTTACAAACAACCTAATTGTAATCTTGGTAACCACGAAACCTTGGTTGGTTTGTAAATTTGGTTACCTCAAAAAACGACAGGACGAATCATCAACTATCGAATGTCTGCTTGTTCGTTACTCGCTGGAATTAGGCTGTAATTACAACAACCACACTGATGATGACTAGCCGCTAATGAGGCCCGGGCGCCCGAGTGTGACACGTCAATCAGCGCGCGGTTCTACTATTTTTCACGAGTTCACGGCTAGTAATAATTACCGAATTGCTGATAATAATTCATCTAGATATTTGTGAACATTTAAAACAATCTCCATTGCTTGGCCTGAAAGCGATTTCCCCTTTCTTAAGTTAGATTCGCGTTTTGTGGTCACCGTATCTTTAAGCAAAAAATATTAAACAAAGAAACGTCCGCTCCGCGCGACCATCAGCGTGATTCTGAAGTGGCCAATGGAGTATCTTTAAAAAAAAATATACCGCTACATAATTTACGTGTTACAGAAGACATTACTCACACTAATGCAAGTGGATTTCATTAAGTGAACGGACCCTACGCACGACTTACACGTAGAATTAGATTTTAATATTTTGTTCTTCTTTAAGAACAAAATATTAGGTCCTTACATATGAAATTGGCGTTTAGTATGGGAGGAACATAAAGCCAATTTTTTTTATTATAATATATTTATTTAATCAAAGTATTTACCATTGCTATGTATGCACTTTTGCCATCTCATAGGTAGTTCATCGATCCCTTTACTAAAAAAACCATTCGGTCGGGAATCAATAAAATATTTGAAGGCGATTTGGACTGCCCCATCGGAGTTGAATTTTTTCCTTTGCAAGAAGTTATTCAAATTTCTAAAAAAATGGTAATCTGTTGGGGCAAGGTCCGGAGAGTACGGTGGATGTCTTAGACATTCCAATTGAAGCTCCTCTAATTTGGTAGCCGTCTGTTGTGCAGTGTGTGGTCTAGCGTTATCATGAAGCAGCAGTGGCCTAGAGCGATTAACCAGCCTCGGTTGTTTAGCAGCTAGCTTTTCCATCATGGTTTGCAGTTGCTGACAATAGACATCTGCCGTAATCGTCTGGCCAGATTTAAGAAAGCTGTAGTGAACGACACCAGCACTAGTCCACCAAACGCTCAAAAGTAACTTTTTTGGAGTCAATTTTCGCTTGGGGCATGGTTTGGCTGGTTCGGCAGGGTTCAGCCATTGCGATGAGCGCTTCCGATTATCGTACAGGATCCACTTTTCATCACAGGTAATGATTCGATTTAAAATCCCTTCATTATTGTGCCGGTTGAGTAATGCAACGCAGCAGTCAACGCGCGTTTGTTGATTTGCTTCACTCAATTCGTGAGGTACCCACCTTTCAAGCATTTTCACCTTACCAATTTGTTTCAAGTGGATTAAAACAGTTTTATCACTAACACCGCAGCCTGCAGCTAACTCGGATGTGGTTTGCGATGGATCCGCTTCCACAATAGCCTTCAATTCTTCATTATCAACTTTGGTCTCCGGCCGTCCACGGGGCTTGTTCTGCAGGTCGAAATTTCCAGAACGAAAACGTTGGAACCAAAAACGCACTGTGTTTTCTTTTGCGGCACCGTCGCCATACACATCATTAATCCTTCGAGCCGTTTCTGTAACACTGGTGCCACGGTGGAACTCGTACTCGTAAATAACGCGATATTTCAAGTTTTTCATTTTGTAAACTGAGTGACGCAAAGAAAAAAACAATTGAGGAAAAAACAAATGAATTATTATTTTCAAAACACAAATACATGAGTAAATAGCTGTATAAATTTGGATTTGGAATTCCTAACCAAAGAGAAGATATTTGAGATCAAATTTTCCAGTACGGCAAAACGCCAATTTCATATGTAAGGACCTAATATATTGTTAAACGTAATTCAAAAATTATTAAATATTTATTATAAAACGGCCTCCAAGCTTCCTGAGTAAGAAATTTAATTAATAAGACCAAAATGATTTTGTGGTGACATTATTAATACAATTAATTAATAATAATATACTTTGTTTTCACACAAATTTTTTGAAAATACCAACATATTTCAGGGCCAGTACTCCCTTCATCATAATGCAACGTATACTAAAAAACTAAAATTAAAAATCGAAGTATAGACAATCACAAAATAAAAATAAAAACATGGAATATTAATAAATAATTAACTATAATAAAATAAAAAAATTACTTTGTAAAAATAACCCACCCAGTTATTTATAATCTTTATTAAATTTACCATTATCACTATTTCTTATTCCTGAAATTTCGAATTCATCCAACTGTAATCCTATTTAATGATTCGTATAAAAAATTTGTAAACCCTTATTAACATGATAATAAGATAATTCGGAATAATTATTCCTACTAAAAAACTTTAAATGTTCCATAACTCTAACAATTTCTATACGTTTTTCCTATTTAAAAATAATTAAAATAATTTCAAATCAATTTATAAACCCCCGATTTTCTTTAAATATCATACTGCCTAATTGTTTTTAATATATTCTGTCTTAATTTATTATTAGTGGTGAAAAAAAAATCTTAGTATTTAATATATTAATGTTTAAACAAGTCAGAAATCGTAAGAAAAATAAAATGTAAGAAGGGATTTCTTCTCAAACAAAACTTCCAGAATAAATGAGAGAATTGTAAACTATAGTCTATGAGAAGCTTAATTACATGTCAACGCAAAAGTATAACTGCCAGTTTCTTAACTGTCTTATAGTTTACTGAGAGAGGCAAAGTTGGATGCTGCAAAATACAGGATCTTCAATTCTTTTTTATTTGTGTCTCCAAGTTTCTCGTCTCAGTTTCCTCCTGCGGGAAGTTCTTAGGAGTTCTTCAACTAACAAGCGAATATAAAATTAAGTATTATTTATTTTTGTTAACTATTTATTATGATGTTTGCAAAGTTTGTTTTCCTTTGCAAGTGGAGATTCACTGTTGCATTTATTAGACAGTTATTACGTATATAGCTTAAACCCGTCAAAATTGACGTAGTTGCGTACGTGAATTGCGTGGAATTGAATTGAATTTTCAGAAGAGTATCAGTGAAAAATCAATATAATCTAAACTACTACTCATCCAAACAATGTGGTCTGAAAAAGACAATTTTTACCTACATAAAATTTTCCTGACAATAAGTAAATATATTTTGATAAGAATTTCACATTACCTACTTAAACTACCTCCGACAGACTAAAATTCATATTTTATCAATTCGTGAATTAACCTTAACATTTGGCCTATAACCACCCTGAAAGTCAATTCTAAATATTCGTGAGAGAATTTTTGAAATCGGATGAGTAGTTTCGGAGATTACCTCCTACATCCAAATTTACAAACTTACAAATTCACAAACTTTACCTCTGTATATATTAGTATGTAGTATATTTTGTTGTTTAGTTAGTAGGTGTAATTTAAGCACTAGTACGCAGAAATATAAAATTTAACGTTATGATTCTCGTTGTAACAATGTTCGTCACTAACGCAGTTAGACGGCGCTATCTACACTCTAACAAATGCACTCTCCAATTTCGCGATAATTTTATCTGTTGTGAAAGATTAATTTTATTTGAAATTACGTGAAAACTTCAACAAATAAAGCAGGATTTCAGCAATAACAAATCAGAAATCATTTGGATTAGCAGAAATGGAGAGTTCATTCATGTGTGATAAATAAATTATTTACGATTTGGAAAATTTTTGAATGATGCAATAAATTAAATTCTTAGATATTTTATAACAAAAAAATATTTAAACAGCTTCAATGAATATAATAAGCCTGTATAAAATAATCTGTTTTACAAAAAAATGTTTCATACTTTTAAAAAACGTGTCACTGCACGACACCGTAACGGACGTAAAGATTGTAATCAATGTGTTACTTTTATGTGTGTTTCCTAGCTAAATGGTGTGTTTCCCGGCTAAATTGACACCACATTTTGCTCTTATTAAGCAATAAATTTTGAGCTACATAAAAATGTTAATCCAGACATGTTTATATGTTTTTTAGTGCTGTGAAGCGGGGTGAAGTCCCGTTATATTAGAATTTAATTGTTCGGGTAACAGAAGTACACTTATAACGCTTACTTTAACGCTTAATATAAATAACGCTTACTTTAACGCTTAATATAAATTGATGATTTTTATTAATTTATTAGTTAAGGATTTTCAACAGTGTACAATAATTAAAAATGGCGAGAAGCGATGGACAATGCGTTAAGCGATAACAGAGATCCACGGTAAAGACAAACACAATGATAACAATAATTAAACATGACATAATTTGTCAAAAATAAGTTTTTATTATACTCCCTTTCTCATTTGTATTGTTTCCAATTATATATTCTATCCACATATTCCTTTTACTTTAAGTTCATGTGGAAAATCTATTCCATGTATATTATTATCCTTAAAACTTATAGAATATTGAAAACGTAATAATTGGTACAGGGGGGCACGGCGTCGGCGAAACCGTCTGATCGGACCCATGGCTCGAGTCAGACTAGTTGAAACAGGTTTCGCGCCTTCTCCACGCTTCGGGCTCCTTTATCATTTGTACGGTTTCCAATTTGAAAAAACCGTTAAAATTTCGAAAAATCCAAAATTATACTATAGTTAATATTTTAAAACGAAAATTTGTTAGATCGCTTTAATCGTCACCGCGAGTCTGCCTGCAAAATTTCAGCTCGATTGGATCACGGGAAAAGGGTTAAAAAGCGGCAGACAAGCAAGCAGACGCTACGAGTTAATAGAAAGGGATTAATAATAAAATAAACTAGAATGAAATACAAAATACAAAATTAAAACAAATAAGAAAAATACAAAGTAAACCAAAAAATTTCAAATAGAGCAAAGAGAGTGGGATTAGAAGGAAAATGGGTGAGGTGGCTGGGATTTTGATCGGGGGGGGGAAGGCAATAATGTGTGAGAGAAACAAAGGCGAGACCACAAAACCACTAAACCACTAAACCAACAAGCGACTCATGAATGAATCCAATACTTTATTATTGATATCCAATACCCAGGTATTTCCAGAATGTGAGAGATGCGAAAATTATTGATCACGATGCTGAATGCGAATGAACGAATTTTATTGATTGATATAAATTGGCCTCCTGACAAAGCCGCGCAGACAAACCCGCGCAAAACAATACCGACGATAAAACCGCATCGAAATTGCAGCGCGAATCGAAATTTTACAATTAAGAAAATTATTGTTTAATTTGATTTATGGGTAGCCTATCAATCTAATGATATTATATTATAATTACTTCAGTAAACTCGATGTGTCTGGACAATTTACATCGCCAGTACAAAAAAAATGTAGAACCTAACTTCATTTTTATTTTTATTGCGCGGCTTTGTCATCGCGGCTTTGTCGAGTCACATATGAAATGCACGTGGATTATATTAGAATGTGAAATCGAAAATCGTGGATATAATGGTCATGAGAAAGTGAAAGATCAGAATATTTTGAAAAATATCAGAAGCTTGGCAATGTTTGAGTCCGAAAAGTGCGAGTGACATGATCTAGGGAATTTGCAAAATATAAATTTATGGATGTAATCAGATGGCAAGAGAAGATTGTGGGTTTTGTAAGTCTGGGAAGAAAAAAAATTGAAAATTTAGTTAGATAGATTGATGAAAAATAGTTTAGAAAATTTTTGTATCGGGATTTGAACAATTACTATTGTTGACAATATTTTTATTCGTAGGTGTATGTGTTTTGAGAACACATTTGCTGGATTTTGTCGACAGAGGGATACTTATTAATTATTACACTCATTCTGTATATAAATTTTGGGTTATGGACACATGTATATACATATACAGGTAAGTACCAACGCTGTATACTTTATAAGCACACAGATTTGTAAAAATATGTCTTGTTAAAAACTAACCTATAAAAAACATGTTTTTTTTATACTCCCTTTCTCATTTACGAGTTGAAATGGGTTTGGCGCTTACCCCTCGCGTTGGCCTAGAGTCGGGCGACAATACGGGGAGTAATAAAAAATTTCAAAAAATACAAATTTATACTATAATTATTTTTTTAAACAAAAATTTGTTGGATCATTTCTATCATCGCCACGAGTCTGCTTGCAAAGTTTCAGCACGATTGGATTACGGGAAAAGGGTTAAAAATCGATCCAAAGTTTTGTCGACAGACAAGCAAGCAGGCGCTACGACTTGAAAGAAAGGGAGTAAAAATAAATTATATTGTAAATATCGTTTAATTATTATGAAATACAAATTTATTGTAATTGCAAAAATTAGTTAATAAAAGTTATAAAAATGTTCTAATCAAAGTTATAAAAAATAAACACTTCCAGTATGTGCCATTTTGCTCGAACGTGCCAACTGTTTAGGCGCCGCCGCGGAGAAGTTAATAAAGTAGCGAAAGTGAGCAAACAGGACATGTCCTATCTTAATTTCGCCCAACGGGTTAACTGGGACATAACGCACCCCTAATACGTTACAGGGCCAAATAAACCGTTACACCCGGGACGGGATCCGTTACTGCCATTGGCGAATTTACATTGTTGCCAAACGTTTCGGTAAATGTTTTACTGCTGGGAGCGTCAAATAAACCCTTTGGGACCGGTTTTTCAACTGTGATTCAAAAAAATAATTTGTTATTTTTTGAGTATGTCCAAATATTCTGAATGAAAATACTGGTAAAAGAGTAACCCATAAAGACCAAGTTTTTATTATATTCCCTTTCTTTGTAAAATATAACAACAATTAAATTAAAACATATAACATAACACTAAACTTACAGTAATTTAATATATTTCTAAAATGTCAGATGTTTTGAGCTTTGATAAGAGACTTCATGCTTTGAAGATTAAATTCTAAAAACATTTGTCAGTCAAATAAGATTTTCGAAATTCGTAGTGAAGTACCTATTATGTATACCGACGGAGTAATTCAAATTTAGAAAATATTCCGCGACGTTATCGGGCCGCCGTTGCTAATAATCAAACTTTTGTAATGGTTCCAATTTGAAAAAACCATTAAAAGTTCTAAAAATCCGAAATTATACTATAATTATTAATTTTTTTTAACGAATTTTTTTTGATAGATCTTCTTGATCATCGCCACGAGTCTGCTTGCAAAATTTCAGCTCGAATGAATCACGGGAACAGGGTCAAAAATCGATCCAAATTTTTTTCGACGACAAGCCGGCAAGCAAGCAAGCAGACGCCACGAGTTAATATAAAGGGGGTAAAAAAGGAGTTTAATAAAAATTTAAATAATATTTCTGGCGTATCCTAGTGGAGTGATAGCAATTCGGATGAATTCCATTAGACAGATAAAGTATATTGCTAAAAAACTTCAAATCAAATATAGATGTCTCATTAGCGACATCTGTGGTCATTCAAGGGGAATGAAAAAGCTTTGGGGCCAGCCACGTTGATGATCTTTGCCACTTACATGTGAAACGTGGCGTATAACTTAAATATATACAACTTCCAAAAATTAGTAGACATGGTATTCTATTATGGGTGGAAATGGCGAACGTTTCATATGTGTAAAGTGATCACTTAAGCCAACCGTAAGATAGGGCGTAAGTCCTATGTACACCCAAAAGACTTTTATACCTACTATTCCTTAAAAATACAGTTTCGTCTCTGTGAGACGTCCATAATATACATTGATTGATTATTGATATTTTTAATTATTTTTTAATTGAACCATAAATTATTTGTTTTACCTTAAATAACACATCCATAATAAAACTCAAATTACCCATACTTAATACAATTTTAACGCTATTTTATATGTAGGTATATTCTGAGAACACAGTTGTTGGATTTTGTCCACAAAGGGATAATAATTAATGAAAATAAATAAAATAAGTCTCACAGAGACTAAACTATTTATACGAGAAAAATGTATGGAAGTCTTTCTATAGGATGGCACAGGGCTTACGACCTGTATGAGCTGTCTTAAGTGATCATTTTACACAAACTCCACCAATGAGTGGCCACCTCATCTATGTGTAGAATTTATGGAAATTTTATTATGCGGTGGTCAATTATGGGTGGAATAGGTGAACGTCACAATATGTAAAGTGATCGCTTAAGCCAATTAATTTGTTTCTTAATCACATATAGTACACAATTTGGGTTGTATTATGCCTGTTTCACTAAAAGAATCTGTGTTGAGGTAGGCATAGTTAACAAAATAGTTGTACATCAAGATATTAATTTATATGTGTCTAGTAACAAGTTAATTGTATTATATTATACACAATAAAAATATAGTAATTAAGTACAGTAATTAAATTAACAAATTAAAAGCATTTAAATGTTTTGACAAAAAAGAGAAAAAAAGGACAGAAAAGATGAGGTTATTATTACAAGTTATTTCTTCTAAGTGTTGTTAGTTGTATATACAAAATAAAAATAAAGTAATTAAACGCAGTAATTAAATTAGAAAATTAAAGTCATTTATATGTTTTGAAAAAAAAAAAAAACAGGACAAAAAAGAAGAGGTTATTATTACAAGTAATTTCTTCTAAATATTGTTAGTTGTTTATACAAAATAAAAATGAAGTAATTAAATAAGCAAATTAAAAGCATTTATATGTTTTGACAAAAAAGAAAAAAAATGTTTGAGTGAGAGCACCAATTTTGTGTCTTCTATAATCTTAATCCATGATTTTATTAAGTATAAAATTTTATTTTTGAATTTTCTATCGGATTAGATTCAAGATTTTTTCATATAAACCGTCATAAGCTCTTTAAACGCCCAAGAATTCCATATTTTTGTACATTCCCATATAAATATCTTCATCGTGAGACATCTATAAAATATCTTGATTTCAATATCTCATTCACTAACTTGCTCATAATGTTTATATTTCCACTCTACAGAAGCTGTGTTTGATTTATCGCCCTGATTTTTAAATGAATTTTACAACGCTTCGTTTGTAAATAGATACTATAAATTTAAATGTCGCGCACATTTTAAATGTCAAGCTTTACGGTGTCAAATGACGACAAAGCCTGTATTTATTTAACTCCGGGTGAGAAACTCGGCTTAGGGAATGTGGGGGGGCATAATGATTTAATCTCTGTACAATTTATGGTCCGGATGTAAACATGATTTGTTGCCGCGGCCGCTTCTGGAAATATGCTTATTCTCAATAAAATGTAAAACTGTAACACGTAGCGAATGCTCTATGCGACCCGTGCGGTAGTTTCATCATAAAGCCATGTATTCACTAGGGGACAAATCGCGAAACATTCCGCTCGACATGTCGCATCAACATCTACGCTCATGTTTCGGGGACAATGACGCGGTCATTTGACGTGTACACACCGGGACTCACATATCTTTCGGTCGCGGGAAATGTCTACGATGGAGGGGGGTATGGACGTATCTGTTTATGTTAATGAGTTTATCGAAAAGTAAGAGGAGAAAAAAAGAGGAGAATGCGAAATTATTTACTGCAAAGAGAAAGAAGGACGGACATTCTATGCGATCTTCGATCGATACAGCTCGACGAGTTCGAGAACGATTTCGTTTCCCCGCATTGTCATCTTGACAGATGCAGCGCATGCGTATTCACTTGTTTACATACCACGTGGTACTGACGCTCCGCGGAATGTTGCAGTGAGTACGCTCGGGTATCGTGCGCATGGCAACGTTGCCACGGCACGTAGAAATGCCGCGCTATGTTGTGCGCGAGGTCGCGGAACAGTGCACGACGTTGTAACGTCACGTAGACTCTATGCCGCGCGTGCTGTTGAGGGACAATTTGTCCCCTAGTGAATACATGGCTTAAAGGACCCTGGACTTGATGATGAATTAAGAAATTACTTTCGAAGCGGCAACAAAAAGTAATCATTTCCAATCTTACGCATCCTTGTAAACAATATTCAAGCCTCTCTAATAGTCATATATTATCTTATTTATTTATTTCTATTTAATTTTAAGTATAAAATTTTGTATGGATTATGCCTGTGTCACTAGGAATATCTGTGTTGAGACAGGCATAGTTTACAATATTGTGTGAGTTCAAAACATAGTAAATAAATAAATAATAAAGTGTTTAAAGTTACATAATA